>JAEIFJ010002294.1:0-431816 GCA_018903435.1 Leucophenga varia | reverse complement strand
ACATTTAGTGTACTCGCTAAAATCAAAAAACAAACAAAAAAAAAAACAGCTGACTGCAGTGTTCCCCAACTTATTTTTGTCACGTTCATATCAAAAAACTGGTATTTTATAGTATGTTTTTATGTTTATATTCGTATTTTTTTTTTTTTACTTACTGTCCATTTTAAAAGTTAGCTCTTCTTTTTAACAATTGACGCAGACGAACAGCTTCCATTACAAATGTAAATTATATCAACGTTTTGGTATTACCAAAGTTACCATTTTTTTATTTTAATATAAATATTTCGCAGCATTACTTTTCGTTGAGTACACAAGCAACTCACAATCAGCAACATTGAAACAAAAAAATTTGAATAAAAAAATGATTACAAACAATTCCACGAAATCGCAAATCATTTTGTATGACAAAAATAGCGTGCAACCAATTTAAACGAAAGGTTTAACAACAGCAAAGGTTAAGGGATATACTTATATAGAGAGGAAAAAAAAAATGAAAAAGTTGGTACAGCTGTCGAGTGCATGACATAAAATAGACAGGTGAAACATGATTTTGAATGTTTTGAAAGTATTTCAAATGTCAGACACAAACGCGAGCTTGTAATCAGCGTAAAAAAACATTAAAAAAAAAAATAAAACTTTATATGAAAAGATTCGACCGAACTGTGCAACATGAATGAAGATAAAAAGGTGTAAACCAGAAGCAATCAACTGCAACTAACAAACAAACAAACAAATAAATAAACCGACCGAGAATAATAAATAACTAATTCCATATGTAAAACTTTAATAAACGAAACGATTGGCATACATAGTACGTATTCGTATATACATATATTTATTTAGATAGGTGAAACTATTGTACTTATATATGGAGTATTACTAGCAATTTTTATGTAGTGTATTAAATGTTTCCAGTTTTTTATTCGTCATAGATAAAAACAATTTAAATTACAATGAAGCTTTTACGCTTCGTCACATGAAATTTTTATGATCCGATATAATCAGGGAAGTTCACACAAAATCTTTTTTGATTAGTTTCAAATCTCTTTGAAAATTCAATGAAGTATGATGAATATAATTCACAATTAGTTTTACATTTGTACATTTTATTTATTTGTTTAATTATGCTTGAACTGATAGTGAATTATATTTATTATTTCAATGAATTTTAGAAGAGATTTAATAGTAACAAAAAGAGTTTTTTGTGACATCCACACAATATGTACTTACGAACAGGAGTTACACATACAGATGGACAGACACATGGTGGAATTGTTAAAGGTGGTGTCAAAAGAAACAAAGATACCATGCGAAGCGATACTTGTGAGTAAAAAAGAGACAGCTTACTTTACTTTTTCAGTCCGTTTTTAAAGTGTGAATGAGATAAAAAATTTGTGCTTTCTATTTTTGTTTTTGTTTCTTTTCATAACAATGAAATACGACTGACCTTGGTACGCAACACATTGAGAGAGCAAGTGCGCTTAACATTACCTGATATAATTGAACCATGGGCAGACGGACTACATAAATTTTTCTCATTGCGCTTGTAAACATATTCAGTTAGACGAATTGATTAAACCATATCAGTCTTTCTGTCTGACTGTCAGCCATTAGTATATATGGCTGTCTGTCCTCTTGTCTGCTTTTCCATCTAATTGTCCATCTGTTTATAACAATTTATGCTCAAAATCAATTAGGAGTCTTCTTATTTAAGGCTGTCGTTGCTTACAAAATGTTTAAAAAAATGTTTTGTATACTATTTTCTCAGTATTGGTGACGTCCGCTGCTTTGCAAAAAAAATTTATTAAAAGGTTGCTAACTTTTTGAACATTTTGAAACTACGAAAATAAATTTCCAAATGAAAAAAAATTTTAAAAATAAATAAATGTTCGGCATGCAATAGAGCTTCCTGGCGAACTATCCAAAAAGCCCCCGCTATCTGGTCTTTGTGTTCATATTCTTTTCCGAGCAAGGTTTAATATTGTTTAATTTTAGCGAATGTTTTCCAATGTACTTCCGTATAACAAAATAAGAACACTTTTAGATTCGAATAATTGTAGCGTACCTAAACTGATTGCATGCAACTAAAAAATATAGAAAATGCGCATAAAACCATGCAGTTATAAATATAATTCCACGCTTGAAAAGTCGCTGATGCCGTGCTTACTTACAGCACATGCAAGTATCAACTCCAAAAGAGAAACAGATATAGAAAAATTTAATAAAAATTTAACTCTCAACGAATTTTTAATACGCTTAAAAGAATTCAAATTCTTTTTATAATTTAGAATTCAAATAGAAAGCTATTAAAGTTATTTATACACAGCTAAAGTGACAGAATGAAATATTTAAACCGATTTATGTATCTAAAGAACACTTAAAAAACGCCTTTAGTTAAAAAATAAACGTAGAGGCTATCAACATTTTATTCTATTCCGTTAAAAGGTTTGCTTTGAATTGTGTTCATTTTATTTTTCTTTTTTTCTTTTTTGTTCGAATACAATTCCTGACAAACTAAACTATTAAAAAATGAATTTTTTAGCGTCAATTTTTCAACAATTTTGTACTAAGCTCTCAACGACACGCCTATGCTGACTTTATCCATATACTATATGTACTATATGTATATATAAGTTTGTCAGTCAGTCAGTCCGTCTGTCTGTCTGTCTATCTATCTGTACAATTGTCTAAATAAAAAGTGGAATATGTGCTGCTGTGTTGGTATTTGAAAACGCAATAGATGGATTAACCGAACCTCAATAACGAAATAGAAGTGAAAATAAAAATTGGTGTCATATGTACATGAATCGATTGTACGTACGCACACTTCGAACTTACATACAATACGTGTGTAGGTGTGTGTGTATGTGTGTGTTGTATCTGTATAAAAGCAAACAAACTGAAGTTGTTTTTTATACGGTTGTATGCGTTATTTTGTACAATAAAAATGATTGCAATGCCAAACGCTGACAGCTAAACCGAGGCTGCATTTGATGGATGAGTTCGAAGTTATGAAGCAGATGTGACAATTCAAAAACATACACACACACACTCACTCAAACACATTGCTACACATAACATCAAGTCAAACTAAAGTTAAAAAAAAAAAGAACACTGAAGCGAAAAAAAATAGTTCTATACAGATGAATGCATTGGGAAATTTGCAACGAAGAGCTTTTCGTTGAGTTTCGAGTTTATTGAAATTGAATTGTTGATAAGTTCTGTCAACAAATGACATCCAAATACACTTGCACATGCACACATGCATAGCTATTTCAATATTACATACACACATATATATATAGTAACTACACATGTATAAATTCCACACTCCTCCCGGCTAAAATAATTGAAATCCATATCGAAAAAGGCAAAATAATTACAAAAATTTAAACGTATCGTATCCTACCTACTGCCAAAAATAGTATCAAATATAATAAAATATTCTAGTATAAACATTTCAATAGATTTATTGTTATTGTTGAGGTTTTCTTTCTGTTTTCATTGGAATTTATACATATCCATATACGCAAGAATGTATTGACGTAAAATTATTTGCACTCAATTGAAAAATAAAGAATTGTTTTATATTTTTACAACATTTTTGGTATTGTGGTAAAATTTATTTTATAAAAGTTCTTTTTTTTTTCGTTTAATAATTTTTTACGAAGGCAAGCAGCAGCAGCAAGAATATTTTTACTAAAAATAAAGAATTGTTTTTAAGTTTATTGAACTCTCTCACTGACTGTCTGGGTGGCTGGCTAAGTTTATACAATACAAAAGAAACTTTTATTAGACAAATTAAATGAAAAGTTTAAATTGAATTTACTATTTAGATTTTGAATTACAAAAAAAAAAAAAAAAAAAAGTTATTGAAAAGTTTATTGAAAATTGATACATTAACTTTGATTGTAATCATGAATTGTTTTGATATTCTTAAATGAATAAATACAGATACAGCCGTGCTCCCATTATCGTAATCGTAAAAATGATTTGAAACAAAACTTGCGATTTCAAATTTAACTCATATGATAAGTTTATTTTAAAAATATTTTTTTTTTTATTCTGTGTGATGTTTATCAAGTTTATCTTCGATTCTGAATTACAAAATCTACATATATAAATTGTAAAAATATTTCTATGTCCACTATGTACTTCAAATCTGTTCAACCGATGAGACCCAAACATGTGCCATTTGAAAGACAATAATGCTAGTATAATTATAGAACACTAAAACAATGCATTAAGTACATTTTGATCACTGATGAAGTCGATTTTCGACTTTTTTTGAAATTTGCGCCCAAAAAAACAGGTATTTTTTAGTGCTTTTTTGTATGTTTTCATACTAGAACCAGCACATTTTGGTTACGCTAAAATAAAATCAACAAAAAAAAAACAAAAAGTACAAAATGCCACCGAAAAGAGATGCACCTATTCCAAACAAAAGCACAAACGCCAGGTATTCGCAAGTTTTAAATGAGCAGAAAATTTGCGATTTGGCTAGACCGATAACCCTAAAAATTTGTAACCGACAACAGTTTTTGTCATGTAAAATGAAAAGAAACCTTTTGAAATGAAACATAACTTTTGCTATTGCTGGAGCACAAAGGCTTATCATTTATCGTTGAATTACAAAGAGACACCATAAAATATATATTTATATATATTCTTGAACAGTCGATCTACCCATGTCTGTCTATTTATCAAATATTTTTAAGTTTTTTTAATGAAAAATGATTAATTTATGAAGCGATTTGTTACAAATACGCTAAAAAAAGATTTCTAATAGCAACCCATATTTAGAAAAGGAGCCATAGTTGAGGTAGGATCTCTATAACATATCACCCTTATAGAAATATATCGATAATTTTTGAGTATTTGTATGGAAAAATTTATTTATAAAACGATTTATTTCAAATATGGTCAAAATACTTACTTTCGCAATCTTAATTTTTCGCGATCTTTATGAGACACATGATTAAAGTAGTATCATTATAGCATATAGCCCCTATATAAACCAAACGCACATATTCATTCAAGAAAAGTAAGTCTAATCTCATCGTTTTAACGGGTATTTAAGCTTCGGTTCGGTGCGAAGTTAACATATTTTCCATGTTTTGATTAAATTTAAGTTTATTTTAAAACAAAATAATATTACAAACAAATGCTAATCAAGTGTTTATATACACTTTAAAGTCTCATTTAAAGGCCAAAAATACAACCACAAAACGCAAAACCAGCAACAAATGTTGCTAGCAACAAATAAACATAGTTGTGCTACCTCATAACAAATCATAGAACAACTCACAGCTAGCTACGTAAAACTTCATTTATTTTTGTGGCAGCACATCATTTTCGACACTCAATAAACCGAGCAAATGTTAGTAAAACCTACAGTTTTGTACATAGATGCGAGCATGAATAACCTACATTAACCTAACAAACATGTTGCTGACCTAGAGAACCACAAAAACACGAAAGCCATTAACAACAACAACAACAAGAACAAAAAAGAATTCGAAACGAATTAACAATGACAATTGTAGGAAGCAACGATGCCTGTCAATGAATCGTGTAAAATGCAGAGAGCAGCAAAACAGAAAGCGGCCGGAAGAGTATTTTATATACGAAATCTGCTCACCGGAAATTTTATGCAATCGGCTGAGCAATGGCGACTGCGCAATGCCGAGCAAAAAGATAACGGCCGCAGCCTACGAAATGTGGTCGTCTTCGCCATTATGTTGAGTTGAATAGAGCGCAAAGAGTCTGATGTTGCGTCAAAAATTATGATGATTAGATGTCGACAGACGTTTGGAATTGTCTCAGCGTTACTCAATACGAAGACTTATAGATAACAGCACATGGCACAGTTCAGTTCAGCTCAGCTCAGTTTTTTTTTTTTTATTTTATTAATCAGCTGACATGCTATTTCGTTAAGTAAAATTGATTTTATTTAATTTGCAAAAATAAAATATTTATTTAATATTTATTTATATTTAATAAGAAAAAGTAACAGACTTTTGATTAATGTCAAACGCTAATCAATTTGCCGGAATGTCCTTGAATTCAATAGAAATTTAAAGTTCTATGACCTACTACTGAAAAAACCTTACCAAGTTGTTGCTTATAAGTTTATTTTAATAAAAATTTATGCTTATTTTCATCTTTCCAACACATTAAATGTCAAAATAAAATGTCAAAAAAAAATATTTCTTTTATTTTTTAGAGTTTCAGCGCATAAGACCCTCTCAGATATTTTTAGAAAGTTGCTTACACATGTTTTAATAAACGAAAATTTTTGCTTTTATATATTGCAAACAAACAGAAAACTTTTTCCAGACACTTGAAACTTGATTCAAAGTCTGTGTATACCCACGGAATACATAAGAAATCGCTTGCTGTGCCACATGATTTATGTAATCAAATTAATCAACGCAAAAAAGCCTAAGGCTACAATTGTGCTATGAAAATTAAGTTCACTCAAAACAACTAAATTATTTTGATTCTAAAAAATAAAAAAATTTTTAATTTTCGCGTACACAATTTGTCCACAATTGAGCCACTTTTCAGCGTTTTGCAAAAAAATTTGCAAACGAGCATTAAATCCATTTTATTTTGCTATGTAATGCCTAAATACATTTCAACTCATATACATACATACATCATTTATTAAGTTATTTTGCAAAATGTTTGCTTTTTTTTTTTTTTTTTTTGATACATTCAATTTTTCATGAGAAAAAATTATGGCGCGCCTGATGCTATGCAACAATAAATTGATTAAAACCAAAGTTAAACGCTTTGCCGCAAAGCAATTTGTTAAAAAAAAAAATTCCAATAAAAAAATTAAAACGAAAAAAAACAAAGTTAAAAAACATTACATACGCGCGGTTTACAGATAAAACGCTTAAACATGTTTGGCATGTTAAGAGTTTTTTATTATTATACTTTTTTAATATTGTTTCATTTACATGTAATTTTTTTTTATTTATCCGTTTTTGTATTTGTGCTGGTTACGTTAAGTCAAAGCCGATAATATGCAAAATATTTTATAGTTATTAAAAAATTTGAGTTAAATTTAACAGTGTGTATGTCACTTATTTATTTATTTAATTTTAATAACAAGCTTTATTAAATTATTTTTTTCGAGAATTTTTTTTTTATATAAAAGAAAATCGGCTTTAGTGAAAATCAGCATTTTGAAGTTATGAGACGATTTCTGTTTTTACGATTATTTAACAAATACTTATTTAAGCATTTGAGTTTTATAACCCCTTTTTAAGTTTATTCATAAAATTGTAGAAATTATTTAATAATACAAATAAAGCGCATAGCAGGTAATTTGCTTAAATGGCTGCATATTTTTTCTTAGTAATCATTTTAAATAATAAAATATTTTAAATATTTTATGCATAATTAGTAAGTATTATAGAATAATAATAATTTATTGATGCGTTCTTTAAATTATTTATTAATATTCTTTAAATTACTTTTCAATAGCCGAAATATCCGACATGTTCGGGTATCGCAAAAAGTTCTTTTCAAATCATAATTTTTCAATCATATTTATCCGCTCCTTAAAACCCAGTTTCTAAATATTGCTTGCGAATATACGGCGTACATTTTATGGGAGTTTTGGCAGCTCTTTCGGCTCTTTTCCGTTTCGTATCTGCTCTTTTCTCGCAAATCGACTTTATGAAGGATTTTGGGAACAGCTATATTGAAATCTTAATATTTTTGAGAACTGATATTTTTTATTTATTTATTTTTTTTTTTTTTTTTTTTTTTGTATTTCTAGGCTTATTTCTTGGATTTTTAAAACGCTGAAGTTTGTTGTAATTTTCTGTGCATTTTTTAAATTTTTCTTATAAAAAACATCCACGATGTAAAGTTATTTTCTGAAGTTCTGGACAACGCAATAAGTAATTCAATTTAAATATACAACCGACAGATAAATTTATAAAGATCATCTGTTCTCTGGGACATATTCTTTACGGTATCAATAATTACAGACATTTCATCTCAGACACATCCTTCTTAAATTATTATGCATGAATAAAATTTATAATGTCTTACTTAAAGGTATTTTTACCACAATAGATACATATCTACAAGAACAATGTGCCAAGCATCTAATAATTAGCGCAATACAATAGAAAACCAAAATGCCAATTACTTATATTTCACTTATGTGTGCAGATATGTTAATGGACATCTAAGCTGACCTAAAAAAATTTGATTACATTATTCAGGACATTGCATAATAACGACACAGAAACACAATAACAAACATAAATAGTTGCTTTATCAATTAGTTTGATAATCACTTGAACACACATACACAAAAACAAAGCACATATGTGTATTGCATATTAGTTTACACTATACACATGTGTTATGTGTGTGTGTGGTGTTCTTATCGGATCCTTTGTATAAGCATATATTAATAAACTCGTCGCTTCTATTCAATATATCGATTGTTTGGTTTGTACGCCATTATTTATATTTTAGCTTTTGTCAATATGAGAAACTAACACACACAACACACGAATTGAATATAGACTTACTACATATAATGTATCATATGTAAGCTTGTGCACTGATTGCTTTACTGCCTAAAGGACTGAAGTAAATGTTAGCAACCATTTTTATTTCAAAAAAAAAAAAATAGGTGTCATTGTTCTTGGCATCAGTGGCGTCGCCGCGACGTTACTTGGCGTTGCCTTTGTCAACGCTGTTGTTGCCAATCAAATTAAATTCAATTGAATTGAATAGAATACCATTGAATGATTGATTGATTAATTGACACTTTGCGCATTAATTAGTCGGGTGTCTAACGTTGCAGAAACAAGTAAACATACAGCAAGCTTAAGCCAAGAAAAACACATGCGACCGGGTTAGATGAATATTTTTAGTTAAATTAAAGCTTAAATGCTAACTTAAAGCCAACATTTTGTTTTTTGTAGATAAAATAAGGAAAATGATTGAAGCTTTTTTCGTTTCCAATTTTTTTCGTTTTTTTTTTTTTGAATGATTAATTATGCTGAACGCATTCCAATTGACAAAAGCAGCAGGCAAGGCAACAACCGAGTGAGCGCGCACACAAACTTCAACGCCACCTTCAATTCACCTTGTTTACAGTTTCACCGCTTTGCCTGATTAGAAATTATGACGCATTCTGTATTTTAATAAAACTTCGAAACGGAAATAAATGAAGAGACATCAACAAGTTTTCTGACATGTTTCTTTGCTTTTAACATGAATTCTCAATGCATTATTCACAACTTTGTGCCAGGCGCATTTCCAAGCGAAAACTGTGCTGTTTTCCATTAAACAACAAGAAAATCTTGTGGTTTTCTTTTCATTTTACTGAGTCACTACATTTTCATGTTTGCTGCCGTTGATATTTTCACTTTTCGTTTGTTTGTTTGTTTGAAATTTATTACTGATTAATAAACTCATTAGAACTTTGGCTTACATTTTCACTTTTTGGACAACTTAGAATAGCATCTTCATGCGCGCGTCAAGTTGATTAATATAACTTTAGTATATATTTATTTGGAATTTAATTGAAAAGTTGTTTTCACGATCCAATACAGGAATGAAAGTATTAAAAAATTATAAAACAAAAAAAGTTACGCGAGCGAATATGTCAAAAGCAAGTTTTTGCATATTTAGCTAAAACAAAACACTTCCTGTCAGACTTAAGCTCAAAATTTTAATTATGACACATAAAATATTAATGAATAAAAGGTGTTTTAGCTTATTAAAAATTAAATTAACATTAGGCAACAAAGAAAATGACTTTAAAATATATTTTTTGCAGAACAAAAGATAATTTTATAAAACATTTTGGCATATTTAAGTTGCACACATTTTTGTTAATGTTTATGTAAAAGGACAAAAAAAAAAGGAAATAAATTTTTCCTTTTTGTTTTTGTTTCTTTATGTCAAATCCCACAAGCAACATTTGGCTGAAGTTTATTTTAAGATGGATTTATAAGACAAGACAAAAAAAAAAAAAAAACAAAAGCAAAAACAATGAAAGCGTAACAAAGATGTAAATTGAAAAAAAAAATATAAGTAAGAGGTTTGTATAAACGAGTTATAGTCTCGTTTCATATCCTGCACAGGTATACTAAATTCATGGAAAAAATGTATAACAAAATTTAAAAATATTTTAAATAATTACCTAAATAAAAATTGAATTTAAAGGTATCATTATAATCTTTAAGTCTGTACTTTATTGTAAAATATTTATGAACTTTAAAATTATTTCATATCTAAATTTTTTTGTGTTCAGCATAAAATAGCCCAGACTAAATTTGGTCTTTCAATTATAAGTAATAAAAAGTTCTTCACACAAAAATACAAAACTACACAAATAGTGATATTTTATTGGAGCCATCAAGGTTTATATAAAATATAAATAAAATTGTAAAAATGTTTCTATGTCCGCTATGGACGTTGAAACTATCCAATCGATAAGTCCCAAACCGGTTTCATTTGAAAGGCAACAATTCTAATAGGATTAAAGACTACTAAAACAATGCGTTAGGCATATTCGGTTCATTCATGAAGTCGATTTGCTATTTTCCCACACGAATTTGAGATAGGATGAATGGTCAATGGTCGCCTTCAACTCAGAGTTTATATACAATATTGGTATCAAATGTTAAGTTAAAAATACAGATATAAAATTAATTTTCTTGAAAATATAAGAAAGTAAATTTGTATAGGACTATATATATTATAGTGGCTCGATCGTAATCATATCGGAGGTGTGTTAATAGGATAATATTAGATGTGTTTTTAACCCAATTTAGAGAATGTATATATTCATATATAATGCCTATTTTTAAACAAAAATTCGAAAATGGGCGACAAGTTTGTTGGGTGTTACACCTAAAAATGGGCGTGACACCTTTTTCTTGATATTCCATGACAGAAGAATTGTTTTATCAATTCGGAATGAATACATGAAGCACATAAGAACATAATAACAGACAATAAAAAATTAAATGTTCTTGTAGATGTTGCACCCTTTATTTTTTAATTATGTTTTCATTCCAAAAATTTTTAATTTTTGCACAAAAACTTTTATCATTATTTTTTTTGTAGTCTCATTTGCAGCAAATCAAAATAAAAATTTTGCTTCTTGAAATTATTAATGAGAATTTGCCTTGGAGATGTTGCATTAAATTTGAGTTAAGCTATTTTCAGCCTAACAAAAGATTAACTAATTCAGGAAATAAAGTCAAAATGATTAATGTGCGTTTCTAAATTTTTTTTTCGGCAGTATTTATAAATAGAAAAATAATTTTTTTTTTTATAAAAATTAAAATAAAAAACTATATATATATATATAAAATAAAAAAAAAAAAAAAATAACAAATAATTAAATGTTAAAAATGCATTTTAATTTCAAACAAATGAAATTTCAATTATTTTTGGAAGTTAATTAAAATTTTGATGAGTGAATATGAACGTATATTCTATTTGGCATATAATTATATCAATATTGTGCAATGTGCATTCAATTGTTATGCATAATTACGTTCATATTTATGCGCTACGCATTTATTAATGTATCTTTTGGAAAAGTTTTCGAGTTAAATAAAACTTAACTTTAAGTTTAAGATAAGTCTTTGTTACTGCAGCTTACTGTGTTGTCATTAAGAATATAATTTCAATTGTTTTCTTTGAAATTTAAATTTTATTTAGCTTAAAAGACACATTGTTGCTAAATAATAAAAAAATTTTTTTTAATTTTTTACTTTAAAAGCGTATAATAATTTCGTTAATTTATAAAGTTTTTTTCGATTTTTTAACACTATTAATAATTAAAATTAACATTTTCAATAACTTTATTAAAACATTCGGACAGCTGTCATGCGTAAATTAGCGCAGCTATGTGAAAATTTAATTTATATTTTAATTTTTTTATTTTTTTGTTGATGCAGCAGCCTACATGCGTGTTTTGAAATAATTTAAATAGTTACAAATGCATAAATATAATTTAAATTAAATAACTTTTGTGGTTTAGCAACGCGGTTAACTCATTTTTGTACATTATCTATAAAATAAATAATAAAAAATAAATAAAATATATAAAAACATCTTTTTTTTTAATTTTTAAAATATTTTATGCTTAATTAAAAACAGCAAAGCTAACAACAAACTTTAAATTGAACTAATTATTAGATAAAATATTTTAAAATTAATTGGTAGCTTTATAAAATAAAAAAAAAAAAAGAAATGGAAAAAAAGATTCGCAGATACATTTCACATAAAAACAAAACAAAGCAAAGAAAAAAAAAAAAAAAATCAGTTAGCCAAGCTGTCATAAAAATAAATCACAAATCTAATTGGTTACGCTTTGTATATAATTGTTTTTACTTTTGCACATTTTAGCTTTGTTTCTTCTTTTTCTATTTGACAAAATGCCAAAGCAACAAAGCAGCTCAAATGAAAAGAAGTTAACGCTGTCAATGTTACACAAATTGTTTTTTATTTTTTTCTGTTAGCGCTTATAAATTATGTTTTAATAAGAAAATGAACAAAAATTCGATGGCGCCATAAAACATACAAAAAAAATATTCAAAAATAAGAAAAAGTGGCCTAATAAAAAAAAAAACCATAACTAAAGTGATGATAAATGCGACATTGAGCAACAATAAATTCCCGCTTTGCCTTTTGCCTTTGCTCTGCTTTGTTTGTCTCCATCTCATATTGTTGTGTTTGTTGTTGTTGTTGTTGCTGTGTGTTATTGTTTTCTGGCAGTGCTTGCCATGCGTCTATGTTGCACAAAAGAAAAATATTATACAAAGCTTTTATGTATGTATCTGAACTTAACGCATATAAAATTATAACGTTATGCATATGTAGTAGTATTATATGTTAGAAAAAAAAAAAAAAGAATACAATATTATGCTGCTTTGAGTTCGTCTATTTTTTTACTTTTGTGCACTCCAAGATACACACAAACACAGCGGCTTCCAGACTGGCTTTATTTTGTATTTATTATTTGAATTTCTTGTGTGGTCGCCTTTGTACGTTTATTTTGCTTGCTTTTTTTTTTTTTTAAAAAAAAAAAATATTTTTTTTTTTTGTTTTTATTTTTATTATTTATGTTAAATTGAAATTTATTGTTTTGTGCGTAGGCGTGTCTGAGCCTCTAAAACTGTAAAAAAAATGGCTTATTTGTTTTTTAAAAACGTGAATTTTAAACTTTAAATTTTTAATATTCCGGCGTAATTAAATAAAAGAGAAAAAAAAAATCAATTGACTATATTTATGTTGTATGTTTTTGCAGTAATACAAGCATTGATGAAGTCATCAAAATGCATGGAAGCATATTTCAATTAAATGATTTATGAAATATTTGCTTATATAAATTTATTTTATTTTTTTTTTTTAATATATATTTTAAATACAAATTATTATATTTTTAAATAAATTTCTCATTTTAAATGCTTTAAATTTTAATTTTAAAAGCAATAATTTTGTATCTATAAGCTACAAAGAGCAACAAATAAAAATAATAGATAGACGGACGCGTATGGTATTACTAAATCTTCTCTTGAAAATTAAAATTAAATATAAATGGGAGACTGGGGTTATAATGAACAAAGGAATTATCTTAAATTTGAATTTGCGTGAGAGGCTAGACACTTGGAATTTAAACTGAAGAAGAGTCTTAGGACCACAAACAAATTTCAGAGATTTCAAATGGCATACAGACGAACTAACGGACGGACGGAACAGCGGACTGACGGACATAGCTAATCAACTAAGCATTCGATGCTAACCATAAATATACGTATACATCGTATCTTTTTTAAGAGCGATTCTCAGACCTGCTCAATAGGTCTGAGAATCGGTCAAGTAGTTTCGGAAAAGTATTGTTACAAACAGTGTGGCACGAGAATTTTATTTTTTAGATAAATCTATTTTTAAGTAATTTTTAAACGCTAAACTCTAAATATTCCATAAAGCTATTTTTACTAAAAAAAAAAAAAAGGAAGAAAAATTAGCATAAGAAAAATAAAAATAGAAATAAAGTAAAAGCAACGAAGCAAATAATCAACATTTATTGTTCTAAGTTGTCCATTTGCGTTGTAAGAATTTTTTTTTACTTTATTCTATCTCGACTTTGCCACAAGCCTTGAATGAAGGCAAATTTGAAGCTTTTCAGATTTTTCTTCTTATTTTTTTTCGTTAGTCCTGCGAGTAAATGTAAACAAAAGTAATAAAAACAACAACAACAACTACAACTACAATAATAAAAGCAAAAACAAAATGCGGCAAACGAAAAAAACAAAAAAAAATAAAGGATGCACAAAAAGTGATTTCCGTTGTCGAAAAAATATTTTATCTGAGATATTTACAAACGAACAAGAGAATGCAAATCTATAAGCAATCAGTGCTTTTGATATTTTTAGTTTTTATAATTTTTTTTTTTTTTTTTGTATTTTAGAATACGTACTAAGTATTTTAGATTGAACTATTTTTGTATCTTTAAAATGTTTATATATAAATTATAGTTCTGCTAGCTACAACTTCTTTCAAATTGTGATTGATGTACATGTAATGGCATTAAGAAGGAGAAACATGTCAAACTAAAGTAATCGAATACATAAAAATTGTTTGAAATCGACAAATTTTTCAAATCATTTTCAGGCTCATTAAAGTTCTAACTTTATAAAAACACACTACATAACATATACGAATAGAGAAAACATACATTCCACATTTCAATAAAAGAAAGTTTTCCACTTAACTCTGAAAAAAAAGAAGAAAAAAAAAAAAGACAAAACTTTGCACTTTTAGAATTTTTTTTCTTGGTTAGTCTTAGTTTGCCATTTGGCCAACAGCAAAACACCTGACAACTGAGAGTGAAAGCAAAAGAACAGAAACGCTAAACACTAAACTCAAACTTAACAGTCCTTCTGAAGTGCTGCACTACACTGATTTGCCACAGATTTTCCATAGTGTTTTATCCATTAAAAAAAAAAAAAATAGTTACATATAAAAAAAAAAATTACTACTTTGTTTTTTTTTTTTTTTTTTTCGTTGCTGCGCACTTTCGCCAGTTGCACTTGGCAGCAATGAAAATTGTTTTTCTTTGCACAGACTTAACTTGAAGCTGTTGCTGCTGCACTTGCATCATTGCGACCAGTTTGAGATTACTTTACTTTAAGTTTACATGCTGCTGCGCTGGTGAGCTGCTGCTGCTGCAACAACATTTGCGGTTTAAATATTGTATTAAGTTTGTTGGCATGATTGAAAGCAGAACACAAAAAGGAAAAAAAAAACAAATATACAAAAGGAAAACAACTAAACTATTTTATTTACTTAAAGTTGTTTGTAAAAGCGTTGAAAAAAGCAGTTGGCACTACAGTTGAACTACATTTTTTGCAAAAGAAATCAACATAAATGTCTATAAATCCTATCACTACTACGACTACTTGCCACTTGCCAAGAACATTCAATCATCAACAGCAATTGTATGTCTATTAAAATCCTGTTAGGCAACAAACGTTTTCAATTTGTTTGCTTGCGATTGTTGCTAATGAAATCATTGCAGGCAACTTACTTTCATACACACACACACACACACACTGAAAACGATATATGTAGAACAGTCAACGATGCTGCTTTGCATTTTTATTTAACTCTTTCAATCTCAAAACAGAATCTTGTAAATTTTGTGTTCTGTACAAGTAACTCTTACTCACTTTCGACTACATGACAGATTAGACAACACTCTAATCTCTTTTGGTTCCTTTAGGCTCCTTAAATGCAGCAAAATGTACCAAACTGAAGCAATTTTAATCTGGGTCTGGAAATCAATTCACGTTTTTTCTTCGAAAAAAAATGAAGCATATTTTTGAGAGACAAATACAACAATCGCCTAACGATTATTCAAATAATCGAACCGATTAGAGATATAGAGTTATAGAACGTACAACGCCTGACGTTTTGAGAAGTTTTAGTGCATAAGATGTCATGTATGCAGGCACCGAATTCGATAACTTGATTGCTCTGCGTAACTGGTTGCGGAACTGGTTGTGTAACTGGTTGTGGAACTGGTTGTGAAACTGGTTGTGGAACTCGTTCCGGAAAAGAAAAGCTATTGTTGTCCAATTAAAAAGTAGCAATATTGAATTTAATTATTTGATTTGTTAAATTCTGCCACAAAATCGCAAAAACTTCAAACGCAACCCAATATTTGTTAAGCTAATCTGAGGTATACGTGTTGCAGCACTAAAGAGCTTCCATGTTTGTGTAAAGCTTTACGTATGGAGACCATGAAGGCTTGTATACTAAAACCAAAATGTGCTACTTAAATGCTGTGAATACTTGTATTATCTCGAATCTCAATGCTTAAGAGTTTTTTTAATTAGTGCAGCTAATCATTGAAAATGTGTTTGAAATGATTTGTTTTTTTTTTTTTTACAAAGCATGCCAAGTTTGTAAAAATCATATTAAATAACTAAATTAAAAGTTTTGCAAGAAAAGTTCTTATAAAAAAGAAAGAGTAACAAAATGTTTGGAAATAACTCAAATATAAATGAAGACAGGTAATAAAATGATTTTATTAGTTATTTATATATATATATATAAGTGGCACTACAGCCGATTGTCGGCCTTGGCATCACATAAGATTCGGCACCAGCGGTTGTAATCCAGTGCCTCGTCATACCATCTTGGGATTCCGATCCTGCGGATGTCATCTAGGACCTGGTCCTCCCATACGCGAGCGGCGGACGTCCTCTCTGCCGCGCCCCTCCGATTAGATTCACGTTTTGCTTCCAAACTTTTCTTGCTGGAGCTTTCCTGTGTCCATCCGACACAGGTGACCAGCCCAGGACAGCCTTTTTGTATTTTTATGTTCCTGACTATGTCGATGTCATCATATAGCTCGTACAGCTCATCGTTCGTGCGCATACGGATGTCATTTTCCACTCTAACTGGACCAAAGATTCTCCGAAGTATATTCCTCTGCAAATACGCCCAATGCCGACTTATCCTTGATTCAGTCATGACCCATGCTTCAGAGCCATACATTAGGACCGGCATTATCAGCGTCTTGTAGAGTTTAACCTTTGTTTTTCTGGACTCCTCTTCCGACCTGCTTACCGAGACCAAAATAGCGACGGTTCTGACAGGATGATTCTTCGCTTTAAAAACTCTGACTGATGATTGTGGGGCTGTTTTAAAATCGACTGGTGGTGGTGTGTCGATGTTGTTGTTTACATCTGAGCTTGCTTGCTTCTCTTTGGTTTTTTTCCAGGATCTGTCGCAGCGTAAATATGGAGTCGCTGGTTGACTTCTTTGGTCTAAAACCGCACTGGTACTGTCCAACTATACGTCCTACGTACGGTTTCAGTCTATTGCATATTACGCCAGATAGTATTTTGTATGCGATAGAGAGGAGACTTATTCCGCGATAGTTTGCGCAGACTGCAGGGTCTCCTTTCTTAAAGACTGGACACAGGACACTTAGGTTCCAGTCATCAGGCATACGCTCACCAGACCATATTTTTGCACAAGAGTTGATGCATACATCCAATCAACTCGTCGCCGCCGGTCTTAAATAACTCTGCGGGTAATTCGTCTGCGCCTGCCGCTTTGTTATTTTTAAGCCTTTCTATGACTTCTGAGACCTCGTTATAGTTTGGTGGCTCCACAGGAATCCCATCATCGGCCGGAGGGCCCAGATTTTCATCATCTCCACCAGCGGTATTGTTCCCGTCATCGCCACCAAGTAGGGTAGAGAAGTGGGACCTCCATAGCCTTAGTGATTCCTGGACATCTGTTACCATGTTTCCTTGTTCATCCTTGCAGAACGAAGCTCCTTGCTTATGACCATCGGTCATACGTTTGATTTTTTGATAAAAACCACGGGCCTCGTTTCTGCTACCCATCATCTCAATCTCCTCCACTTCACGCCTTTCCAGTTCTCGTTTCTTTCGTTATTAGTTATTTGATTAAACAAAATTCATTGTTTTTTTTTTTATCTTAGATTTTCAGAATCATTGCAAAATCTCATAGAAGCAAGTACAACAAGAAGACCGCGCAATGCTGTAGAGAGACAATTGAAATTAAAATCAATTTTCGACATGAACATGCAAACTGAAAACCTTTTATATGATGCAAAGACTAAGGAGCCAAGAACAGATCATATGACAGGCATTGTTGAAATGATCGTCAACGATGAGCACAGAGATGTTGAAGTTTGGATTATGGGAACATGTTTTAAATGTCATTCGACATTACTTCATTGTTATTCGGACTACTTTTTGAATCATGACGATACAAAAAGTATTCAATTGCCGAAAGATTCTATAACGCCATTTGGTTTTCAACTTGCATACGATTGGATGAAATGTAATAGTGCAATGCCAGGACGTGAGCATATAATGGAATTATTTTTGACAGCGCGTTATCTTCAAATAAAAGAGCTACTACCACAATTATGGTGCTGTTTCGAAAATGTGAAATGCTTCAATGAAGGCACCGCATATCTTATGTACATCGAAGCGCATAAACATGAAATTCGGGAATTGTGTGAGCTAATGTTGACACGTGTTGCAAGGTCTTTTCTCAATGTGGTAGCAACGAAGGAATTTTTCGATTTTAACGAACAGGATTTATACGTTTTGGTTAATTCGAAAAGAATTGCGGTTAATTCGGAAATGGAGGTTATTCTATTTTAATAGAATATAATAAAAATTTTCGTAGTTTAATACAAATTGTATTTTTCAGGTCTTTTTTTCAGTCATACGCTGGCTGCAACATGATTGGCCTAAACGTGAAGCTAGTGTTGAGCGTATTGTCGGCTGTTTACAATTTACTCAAATGCCCGCCTGGTTTCTAGGCTCACTCCATGTGAATCCAGGATTGCACATAATAAAACAAGTAGCCTGCAAGCAAAAAATAAGAGCATTAATACTGCAAAGCGTTTCGTAAGTAATTAAAATATTTTTCTTAATTTTGAAATTATAATTTACACATGCACCTCTTACAGCATTAATGTTGAACAAGAATATGTGTACAATGATAGACCAATGCCTGAAATTGTAAAAGCAAAAAACGACGGTGCACGCAACTGGATTATCGATAGAGAAACTGAATATCATCATCATCAGAATTGTTCGAAATGGAAGCATATTACATACGAATTGTTCAATGCGCATCTGGAGCGACACATTGCATCCGGCGGAAATTTGTGGCAAAAATTAGAACGTTTTGATAAAAATAAACCCTGCTGCGACGCTAATGACAAAAGAAATGACGACTGCAAATCCTAAACAAAATCAAATTCATAGCAAAATCAAATTCATGAGTATGAGTACTAAAGTCAAAATGCACCCAAGGGTCTAATTAAATTTGTTGGAAATATATTTATACATAATTTTGGTCGATTATTCGAATGTTTATTGCATTGCATAAGGAGAGAATACTATAGACACAAACAATTTGCTTTGTATTTGCTGTTTTAGCAGAAATTTACACATTAAACGTTTCCAATTAGTTGAATGGTTGGCAATTTCGTAATTAAATGATATCGATTACTCGCATACACACACACACACACACAAAAACATGCGGGTATATTTGCCGCATATACAGGGTTGGCCATATGCGACAAAAAGATCTGGTGATACTGTAACATTTGACAGAGACGTCTGAGCATCACATTGTTGAAATGTGCATTCAACAAACTAAGTCGATTGTGTAAATTCCTTATCAAAAAATCATCATGAGCAATAAGGATCATTTCAAATAAACTGAAACCGTAAACAAACAAAATTATCGGATGGATGGTACTGAAAATCCTCAAATCATTCACGAGGTACCTCATGACCAAATATTTACAGATTTGCACTTTTTCTCTATCGAAGATGAAGCCGGTTAAACGGTTACCGTCAATCAGGTGCCTCAGACTTCTCCTTAAGAGGCAACTTTAAATCGAAGGTTTAGATCAACAATCGAAGAACCCTAGAAGAGCTAAGAAGCAACGTGCGTCAGAAAATAGCCGCAATGTTGGCCACTGTTTACCATACAGGCTCAAGGCGGTCATTTAAAAGATATCATATTCAAAAAGATTTAAAAAAACATCTTTTCGTCGAACCCTATACCCTAACACCCCCCTCCCCTCTTCAATTTAATCTTCGGAATGTTATTAAGCCGATTTAACGATTTAAGCGGCTAACCCAATTTTCCATGGTCCGCTCGGCGAATTTTTTTGATGGCATCGAACGACTCAAAACACCAAAGTGTCAATTTTAGTCACAGGGCCAAATCTGGATTTTACTAAAAAACCCATGAGATTACGCGTTATTGTCGGGCAAAGTTCATTATTGTCGAATAAAAAGTACTAAATTAAAATCCTAGGAGAAAACTTTCCACTAATTTTCCATGCAAATCTAGACTGCATTTATGTATATTTGCAAACCACATGCATTCAATGAATACATTTAATTTTTTTCAATAATACAAAAACAATGCCTGAATAAATTAACACTTGGAAAAAAAAACACACCAATTAAAATAAAAAATATAAAAAATATTTTTAATTGTATTAAGCCAAAGCTGCATAAAAGTTATAAATCAATTGGCATTCATTTTTATGATTACGAGATTTAATTCGCTTGAACTGGATTTTCCATTTAATCGAATTTTAAACACAAAAAAAGAAACTGCTTAAACGATTTAACTGCAAAAAAAAACAACCAAGTTTTGTATTTTTTCAAAAAAAAAAACAAAAAAAATAAAAAAAAAAAAAAAAAAATAAAAAGAGGATAAAAGTTCAACAATAAATTTTTCGACTGCAGTCAAGTGCAGCGGTGTAGTAGCTGCAAATTATGATAGATGATCGTTTTGATTGCACAATATGGATATTTGTTGTAAAAAAAAAAAAAAAAACTGAGGAGCTTTGCAAATGAAAAGCGCGATTTTCACGCTCTTTTGGTTTTTACAACAAGAACAACAACAAAAACAATTCTGTGGAAAATCATTGCCAATAACAGGCATCTATCTAACCATGCAATTTGATTCTCTCATACAGTCAGCATAGTTTAGCTCAGTTCAGCTCAGTTCAGTTCAGTTTAGTTCAGTCAGTCATTCAGTTTAGAAGAATGAATCAAATCAGTTTGCCAGCATCTAATTACGGTGCGTATGATTGATGAATGCAATTATAGTCGCTCACTCATTCGTTCGAAGTTAGCTAGTTACAAAAATAGAGACAGACAGACAGACGGACAAACAGACAATCAGAGATTTAGACAATTGAACAATAACAAAGTTCGCATGTCAGTGAAATGCAATTTTGCTGTATTTCGTTGACTTCCGATTACATTGATCTGTGCTGTACTGCGATTTGCTTAGGAAAATGCTGCAAGCAAAATTTTCAATTTGAATAGAAAATGTTCGACTTTGCTGCACACATGCACACACACACACATACACTTAATAATATTAGATAATATGAACTTAGTGCATGTTTTCGGCAACAAAAGTATAAAGTTGTTCTTATCCGATACATTCAATAGAATTTGAAATTGTATTACATAATCATAATTGTTATTAAATTTAAGCTGCATAAAGTATTAAGGCGGAAAATATTTACTGTTGCTATATGACTTTAATTATTATAGAAATATTAAGTCATTGTTTATTAACAAATTATAATCTTATAAGCGTATATAGTAAGGCAACAATAGCGATTGTTACTAGTGTTACCAAAAAGGGTGATTTTTGAGTCATAGTGTGATTAGCGACTGCGACTTAAAAATCGCAATGACTGCTCAAAATGAAATTGATGCAATAAATCACCGGAATTGAGACACAATAAAGTCACAAATCATTACTTTCAGTCGAAATGAGACATTGTGATTTATAAATCACAGTGAAAAAATCACCAAACACTAATTGTAACAACAACATTTTGACTGTAATTATATATTTTTCAAGTAATAAATCTTTTCAAGACGAAAATGTCAAAATTTCAAATATGTATGTAGTCACCTACTACAAAATTTGTGCATAGAAGTCTTTATTGTTTAACTGAAATACAAAGCAACTAGAATAAAGAAATTTTCGTTGTAATTGTTTTGGCACTATTTTTTTAGACCTATTTAAGCTTAGCAAACTTTCTATAGTTTCAATATGAATGGAATGGTAGCTTTAGCCTTTCGATTGTATTCAATTTCGAAGTTTGTATTTGAAATTGTTTCCCGTAGCAGTTTGCTACTTTGCAGCTCAATTGACGCCTGCTGCTGTTGCAACTGCAGCTGCTGTTGTGTTTGCATGTTTCTAAAGTACTAAATAGACTCATATGTACTTGTATAGTATGCCTAGACATGCCTGCCTTATGCTGATATGAATGTATGCCGAATCGGTGTAGTTTGCATACATTTTGCACTTAAAATTGGCATGGATTATAGACTTTGAAGCTGTTGTTTGCTGCATTGTTTTCTTGTTTAATTTCTTTTCTTTTTTTCTTTGTTCTTTTGTTGCATACAAAGAGATGACTTTCATATTGGACGCTGTTTACTTAATTTTTTGAACTTCTAAAACTATTTTAAAGAGTTTTGCTAGAAGCGAAATTTTTAAATTAATTAAACAATGTATTAAAAAAGTGCTTAAGTGGGCAAGACTCTGTCAGACTTTATAGTTCTCGAGACATTTTGATTTTAGTAAGACCGCGTACCGTTGCCTTACAAAATCGCGAGAACTATTAAAGTCTCCATAATTTTTGAAAAAGTTATAAAATTACATAAACTAGCTAAATTAGTGGTCTTTTGTTGAACTTTGGCCCCTGCAAGTAGCAGGTGCCATTCCCTTAAAATTGTTGTTTTGAGGTCAACTATGTTGTCGTAAGCTGTGTTCTCTTTATACACACGCCGTGCTAGTATGCCCCACACATTTTTAATCGGATTTAGATTCGTTGAGCAAGCTGGCTTGTTCTTTAAATTGACAGAACACTGCTCTAAAATGTTTTTGTTTGCCGGCTCGTGTGTATTTGGGAGTAATCCTGCATGAAGATTTAAGGATTTAACCTATTTTCATTAAAATATGAAAGCAAACTATCGTTCAGTATCCGAATACCGATAACGGTACTTTTCATTTGGGAGCTTGTGAACTCAGCTTAACGTTCCGAATTTGTTGAATGCACCCTACACCATTACTTAACCGACACCGAAGTTATTCTTTGAGAAACAGAGAGGTTGCTTCCTTACTTCGCGCCAGTAATGTCGAAAACCATCTGGGCCATCGAGATTAAACTTTTTCTTATCCAAACAAATTTCCTTTTCGGAAAATAAAACAAGTCCAACGAAAGTTAGAGCCTCCAGAATACATGTCCCAGCCGCGGGATTCACCACGTGTGGATTTTTAGTTCTGTGTCTGCCATCTGGAGTACTTCTGTATCTTCTATGACTCCATGACTCGTGTGTTCCTATGGTTTCAAGTTGTTTTCCGGTTGAGGTGACCAAGATCTCTGCGAAACCAACCTCATTCTGAGTTTTTGTCTCTTAAGACGACTCAAGCTGAGCCTGCTGTGGTGGTATTCTTAACCGCCCGCACATCACACGTGTAAATAATTTTTTATTATGTCTTATAATTGTGATAAGTGCTGTATTATTAAAAAAATATCTCAAATGAAAAATGCGAAAAAGCAATTAAAAAAATGTTTTAAATGTTTTAAATGTATTTTGGCACTATTCAAATTTTTTGTTTGTCAATAAGCAGCGAACAATAGGCATTTTTTTTTTAATTTAAAACATTTTAATTTTTTTTTTTTATATAAACATTGAAACTGAATTTCAGAATATACAACGAATTAGAGCAACAAACAAACAAATCTTTTGTGCATTCTAGAACAATAATAAATTCAATTTGGTTTCGATTGCGATTATCACCAAAAAAAAAAAAAAAAATGGAAACAAAAAAAAACAAGTCTGATAATCCTATTGCGGCTTTTTTGTTGTCGGCTTTAATTGATGTCGACAAACAACTGAAAATATACGTATGTAACTATCTATCTCTTTCACACACACACATAAAGAAACTTGTCGCTTTAATGCTTTGCGGCTGAATTTTCGCCGCCATTATTCAAACAATCCTTCGGCGGCTGGTTTTTGTGTGAATGTTCTTTCTCTTTTTTCATTTTTTTTTTTTTTTTGCCATTTGCTTTTGTTTTGTTTGCTTCTTTTAATACTGTTTTCAGCTGCACATCTCATTGTCATTTTTGTTGTTTTTGTTGTTGTCCTTGTCGTTCCATTCAATTGCTACTACACTACTACACGCCATCTTCTTTTAATAGTAAAATAGCATAGCTCTGCACTTGCAATTGTTCTCCAAAAAAAAAAAAAAAAAAAACCGAAATTTGTTCATTCGAATTAAATACCAAAATGCCGAAATTGTTAGTTTTTCAATGGAACGTGAAGTGAATTCTTTTCTTCTATGAATCGAATAGCTTTGTGTGTGACCTACTCAAAACTTTAAATCTTTTTTAATGTTGAAAGCTTTGCTGTCATGAAAAGTTTTCTTGGCGCGAGAAATCGTATTTGAAAAGTTTTTTTTTTTTTTAAGTTTTTATAGAGTTGAATTTTGAGAGAGGTTACGTTTTTTTTTTTTTTGTTAATATTTGCAAAAGTTATTTTTCGATTGGTTCGGAAAGTTAGTTAAATACTCTTCAAATATTCTTTTGTTTTTTAATAATATTTGTGGAAAACACTTAAAGGCACGCTTTATAATTTTGCCATACTTAAACTAAAAGAGAAACAGCAACGTTTTGTTATGGTTTTGACCAAACTTGTAAGTAAAATACAATTCTACTTGAATAAACATTGCAGCAATTTGTTGCAATTTCATTTAATCCAAAAACCATAATCGTCTTGTTTTCTTACTCATTTAAATGTATTTCAAAACATTAAGTAGATTGGCTAAGCGTGAGTATATTCGTTACGTGTTGGAATGAGTTTGAGCGAGCGTTCAGGCAGAAATATTTCTATGTTGCGGTTTCAGGCGAAGCAAGCTAATGAGTTTGCGGTTGCAAGTACAATGACCATAATTGGTTTTAATTGCAATGGGAAAATTATTTATACTCGTACTTGTTATTGCGGTTGGAATTGAGCCACAGCAAATATAAATACATTTTCACATTCCAATGAATTACTTAATTTCAGAATTTAGATAAACTCCAAAAAGAAAAAAAAAAACAGAAAATGTTTAAGAAGTTATTCTTTAATTAAAAGTGACATTAAAATAGTTTAAAAAGAATTTACTTATTAATTAACCACCAACAAAATTTAGTAGAAATTTTAAATGTTTAATGAGGCATTGCAAAGGATAATGTCACAAAAAAAAAAAACTCAATAATTGTTTTCGAGTGTGTTGCCAGCATGGTTACGGTCTGTTGTGTTGCTGCGCAAATTTAAAAAAAAAGGACAAAAAAGGATATAAAATAAAAAAGGCTTGTGACCAAAGTGTGAAAAAAGTGTCAGTTTCAAAAAAAAAAAAAAAAAAAAAATACAGATTGGAGCAACAATTACAAAAGATTTTGTTTTTTTAATTTTAATTTCATTCTTAAACTTTTTTGCTAAAATAATTTTTGCTTTAGTGCAATAAAAATTAAATTAACAATATTTAAATTTTTATTTATAATATTTAATCGAACGATTAAATTTGATTTGAAATTGCTTTTATTTAGTATTTAAATTTAATTTAAAATAATTACATAAAACTTACAAATGAAAGCATGAAGCTGATTTTAAAGATATTTTGTTTATTTAATGCGCTTACTGTATCACGCGTATCTGCTGAAGAACTATTTTCCATGAAAATCCGATTATATTTTGTATCTAATAGATACTTACATATTAATTTGAATATATTTACTTCTACAACAGACAGTATATACATATTTTGTACAATTTTAGTTATTACCCTTTTATTTTTCTTTTCTTGCATGAAACATAAAGTACTCATCTACCGCTTTATGCAGTAGTTGTCATGACAGATAAATACGTTTAAGATTTTACTACATACATAGATACATTACAAAGCGTTTTGCAAAGATGTCATTTCGATTGTGCAATATATTTACTCATGACTGATTCGAAATAAACTCAACTTTGTTGTTCAAATAAATTGATTTCCATTTAAATGCATCTTCTTGCTATGTACACACAAAGGCAGCGCTGCTACAATGAATGTGACAAATATTGTAGTTTTGCGTTAAGCTAATCAAATATTGAATCCTTACAATGCTTTGATGTGTCTTAATGAATTCAATTCAATTGAAATTAATTAGGCGGCAGTCAGTTAAATCGCTATTTTCACAGTTAATATATATAATTATCTATATTTAATTGAACAACTTTTACGCTAATACTCGCTAATCAAGTCAATTTGATGATTTGTGTTGCTCTTTGGCATACATATTGTATGCATGTTTATATTTTGCGCTGCTTAAAGGATTAAATGCATGCAAAAGACTATGAATAATTATGCTGCCTAATTAAATAATTAAAATATTGCAACGAAATAATTCCAAACATAATTTTATATAAAATTTTGTGTATATTTTTAAAAATAAATATTAATATTATCAACAGCAAATAAAAATTTTTTAAAATTGCCCCCAACATAATTGATAATGCACTGAAATAGTGGAGTATACAGCTATGCTTCCGTAGGGGTAAAAAAATAGATATTTGTCCTAAGACATATTTGAAAAAAGATACATTTAAAAGATACATTTGAGCTTTCAGCAAACTAAATTTTACTTCTTTAATTTTGTTGAGCTTAACTTATTCTTAAAAACTAACAAACATAACAATTTCTTTTTTCTTTATTTACTTTTCGCCAATTTTTCGCGCTGTTTACTTTACTTCTTTGCACTCTAGAGACATACATACAATATATACATTCAAAGGATACTTGACTGTTCACATAGATACTTAGATACATGCACGCACACAAAACTGTCAGCGCAGAGCTTTTTTGTGATGAAGGGTGCAGCTTAAAAATGAATCATTTAACTTTTTTTTATTCTTATTAAATAATTTATAAGAATTAGTTGAGATTTGCATTGCAAGCGCACATTTTTTTGTTTTTTTTTTTTTAGCTGTCGCACATATTTAAGAAAGAAAAAGTATCTTTTAGATATAATGGCTAGACTCTGATGTTGTAGCAAATTTAAGAGCAAATTTCAATTTAATTTGAAATTTATTGCATGAAATTTTTATTATTATTTATTTTTTTCTTATGCTATTTTTTTTTTTTTACATTGCAAAAGTTGACTGCAAAGAAAGGCTTATGCAATAAATTTTCCGCTTAGTAAAGTTTTTACTGCGCTTTTGCCATTTTTTTCTTTTATTAAGTAGTTTTTGCTATAAAAAAAAAAAAAAAAAAAACTATCTACAAGGTCAGTAAAATATGAAATATTCCAAGGTCGCACACTAGGTAATTTTCTGAAACTATTTTTTGAATTTAAATTTTTTGAGATTCTGCTGAGTTGAAATATAAATAGAAAATATTTGTATTTTAAGCGAGTTTATTTTGTTTTGATGTTTATTAAATATTTTATATGCATCCAATTGAATGCTTACGAAAGATCTTTGAAGTCCATGAATATTTTAAATATGTCAAAACAAAATTTGTGGCATGAATTTAAAAACTTAAAATTGTTTATAAATAATTTTTAATATTTTTATTTTCTGAATTAAAAAGATACATTTTATGACAAAAAAATTTTGCATGAATATTCAGTTTAACTAAATTTAATTTGCGCTTAGATAGTCAACATAAAAATACAAATAAGTTTTCTTAACTTCTTCAAAAGGAAATTTTCATCATATTTGCTGACTTTAATCCAGATTAAAAAACGCACTTAACATCTACTTGCAACTCGACTCTGACTTTCTCTGCTGCAGCAACATTTTTGTAACTTTGCAACTTTGAATCTTCTGCAAGAAAATTATCTGTATCAAATGCAAACTCTTGCGTAATGTGAAACGCTTAAAGTTTGTACGTAATTAATTTAGAATTTTGCTTTCTTAAGTTATTTAATACAAATAACTTTGACATTTCTGTTTGCATAATATAATTACGTAACGAACCCGATATGCACATAAAGTGCCACTAGAGAAGACCTCACTTGGTTCGAGTTGCATACATATAGTATATCGAAATCGTAATTGAATGCAAAGAAATAATTTTGAGAAATATCCACAAATCATTGAAGTAGCAAGAAGGAAATATTAAGGAAATATTGGAAATACATAACTGAAACATTGATACACTTCACATTAAAAAAGGTTTTTTTATATTCTAAAATATTTTTACGCGGGATTATATCCTTAAAAGACTCTTATTACGCTTATATATGAAACATTTTGTATTGTGAAAATTTTTTTCAGAAAATCTCTGAACTAGAGATGGGCGTCGGGACGGGAATCCCGTGGATCCCGCTGGTACCCGATTACTTTACGTTATGAAATCCAAATATTTATTTAATTAGTTTTAAAGTTATCGGGACGAAACTGACGGACGGACAGACGGATATAGCTGTATTGACTCTCCTAAAATTGTTGATCAAAAATATATATAAATACTTTTAAGGGTCCACCATGCCTCCTTCTGCCTGTTACATACGTTTCAGCAACTTAAAATACCCGTTTTCCCTTTGGAAACAGTGAATAAAAAGAAATACACATCGAATTTTAAGGATTCCCAAATGATACATTTTATGGTCCTGAAAGTAACCAAAAATCGGACATCCAATATGTGCAAAGTTTTCAGTAAAACTCCTCAATGCACAAAGAACTTCGAGTAAAATGGTCTTTTTTTTTGATTATTCTGAGAATATTGCCTTCAAAACGCATGTTTTGAAAGTTTGTCTTTCGGACTGCATAAAGTGTCTGAAAAATTGGTTTGAACCGACGCTTAAATTTCTATGAAGCATTTATGACAGAATTCTCCATCTAATAAAAATAATTAAATTATAAAATTTTCTTTTGGATGTTACAAAATTAGTATCAAAATGAATATACGCTATACATATGCATACACACATATGATAGATATAGATACTATTCCAAATATATAAAATCGTAAAATTATTTAACAATCTTCACATTTTAGTTTAGTCTCTATCATACTAACATTTCTCTCTATCGCTCTCACTCGCTCTCTCTCGCTCTTTTTCTCTAATTGACCAATTGTAACTAAAGTTCATCTTGAAGTGCAGCTAACTATCATCAATTATGTAAATTTATTAATGTTTATGATATTTTACTTGGTTACTACTTGCTCTTTGACTACAAAACAAAAAAAAAAAATAAATAAAAAATGATAGCCAAAAATATTCAAAATAAATATTTTGTTGTTGTTGTTATTGTAAATATTTTGCATTATTTTGTTGAATATATTTTGAAGAAAGTATGTAATTGAATTTCTTCGCTTCACAGTCACTTTAGAAGTAAGCATATTGTTCAAATAGGTTACTCTTAACAAATTTAAATTGACTTTTAATTAGAAATACTGTCTATATTGATTTTCTATTTCATATTTTGCTCAGCATTTCAAGTACATTCAAAATTGATGAGTAGTTACATTTCGTACTCGTATGAGTAATATTTTATAATTAAGATTCATATTCATAAATTCAGAGTATACAGGTCCAATCAAGCTGTGTAAAGAGTAGTTTTTTTTTTTAACAAATAATTATCTAAATACTTGTAAAGTATTTCAAAGTTTAAGTACTTTTCTTCTGGTCTTTTAGTAAATATTTATTTTTACTGAATAATTTTCTGTATCTTTTGTACTTGAATTGCCTACAATTTAAACTTCAAATGAATATTTTGCTTATAGTTAGGTAATCAATTTATTTAAATAAATTTTGTTTTTATTATTTTATAAATTAGACTTTCTTACAAATGAATGAAGCAGTGAAATAAAATAGAGATTGTGTGCAGCAAAAAGGAATAATTCATATCGGAAGCATAATACAATTTTCATGTATTTCCTTAAACTTCGATCTATGAATTCATTTTTGCTTTTGTCCTAAGCATTTTTATGCCATACTCAGCCGCCTGCTGTGCGTCATTTTCCATAGATATGTTCTAAGACTTTTTTGTTTTTTATTCGAAATATGACTTTTTCACTTTCAAAAACTCCACGCCACACCGAAACTATTTAGCATTTCTAGTATAAAGCTTCGTACGCATTTCATATGCACGAACGGCGTCGACAGTGAAAAGTGATGCATGACATGTATTTTCTTCTGTAGTTTTTTGCCGCCACTGCCCGGCAGTGCATTGTAGTTTCACATGAAATTTTCTTTATATGCTTCTTCTTGTTCTACTTCTTTTTCGTATTTGTTGCTATTGTTTGCCTGAATAAACAACAACAAAGAATATAAGAAAAACGTGAGTGACGGATATGCAGAAAAAAAAAAGAAGAAACAAAATGCAAAAGGTAAATGGAATGTAAATGAAAGACAGAGATGAAGCGATATACAAGTTGTATGTTGTGCATATGGCAGTTTATTCATGATTTCACATATTTCCTTTTCACTATGCTACAAATGTTGCACCATCTCTCTCTCTTCTCTCTCTCTCTCTCTAGCTCTTTTCAACATCTTAAAGTTTTTCTTTCACTCAGAAAGTCCTTACATTTGCCATTGTTGTTGTGCATGCAAAAAAATTATGCTAAAGCGAAAAATATTGCTTCAATATGTTTTTGTATATGTATGTGTGTGCGTGTGTGTGCATGCGTGTATGTTGCTGCGTGTTCATGCGTGTAAAGCTTTCTAGATGATTCAGTTGGCGGCATTCTTCTTAACATGCTTTCTATATATTTTTTTTTTTTTTTTTTTGTTTTGCTGGACTTACTTGTGTTACAATAAATTCTTGGCTTACACTTCATTTCTGTTGTTTGTAATATGTTTTTTTTTTTTAGTTCTTTATGCAATTTTCACTACTAGTGAATTTCGAAGTGTGGTCCGGGTACAAGGTAATCGAGCCTACACAACTATGTTTAGGTTGCTCTTAGTTCTATCAAAGTTATCGCCTTATTTCGTTTTTATTTTCTTCTTTTTTTTATTCTTATGTAGCTTGTCCCTAAATGTGTCTACTTAAATTTTGTTTATTTGTCTTTGTCTTGTCTTTGTCTTGGTACTAGTGACTACCCGGCATGTGCTCCACGTTGTTGTGTTTTTTTTTTTTTTTTTTTTTTTGTACATTGGGCCAAAAAAAAAATTGTATGTGAAATTCAAAAATCGACTTCATGAATGGACTGAATGTGCCTAATGCATTGTTTTAGTGGCCTTAAATTGATACATAGCATTATTGCCTTTCAAATGAAACCGGTTTGGAAACACATCGGTTGGATGATTTCAAAGACCTTAGCGGACATAGAAACATTTCGACAATTTTATATTTGCAGATACGTTATCTGCATGAATTTTTGTAAAACAAAATTCAGAAATAAATAAGAAGGTGCAGTGCGTAAATAATGTATGTAAAGATGGTCGATTGCTTTATTTTTTTGTGAGTATATATGTACATAACAAGTCTCAAAGACAAAATTTGACCCAAATCGCACCACTATGAAGCATATTAAAACATCGTATACCTATATTAACTTCAATAACCTAACTTATTACTTCTCTCTCTCTCCTCTATACTGCGTCTATGATATGCAATACAACATATGTGCATATGTGGCATATGTACCTATGTATTTAAACGCATATAATAAGGTAACATTCAAAATGGCACTGCAAAATAGTTACATTTTCTATATACAAACATATGCATAAACTTGTATCTTACAATATTTTACCACGCTGTAAATATGTTGCCAAATACAATTAAGCGTAAATATATATGTATGTATGTGGGTACCTATTTGTATTTATTTGAAGTTTGCCTCAACGTTGTTGAATGCGCTCGTTTGCATAATGAAGCGTAAACCCATGCATTACAAATGCCAAACAAGCTGACTGTACTAAGTTAGACTGTTCGAAATGTCAGTCTATCGGTCTGTCTATCTGTCTGTCTGTCTGTATGAATGGTTGCTTTTATATATGTCTAAATTTGTATATACATACCAAGTGTCCTTGGCATTTTTCATTACACTAATGAAGTCGTATAATTCTTTTCGACATAAATTACACAAATAGAAGAATTTGCGACGAATCATTATTAAAGAAGTTGATTATGCGCTGCTTATTTATCCTTCAACTCTTTTGCACTGATTCCTAATTTAATGCTTATTATATATTTTTATTATTTAAATTTATTTAGGCGTATAATTAATACTAAATTTGCATATCATATTGCCAAAAAAATATTACACATACGCAACGTGCGCAGCAGTTTCAATGCTTTAAGTTGAAATATTTTTTTTTTTATAGAAATATTCAAATTAAACAAGCATCTATCTCAAGAAAGAGTAAATTATTAAGACGACAGAAATATTTCAACAGGAATTTACGCAGCTCGACAACATGCGACAATGTCGCGTTAGCCGTCTCAAATGTAACTAAGTTCGCCTCGGCGCATTCACTAAATGCTCATTTTGTTTGCACTTTTTATTTTTTTGAAACTTATTTTTACGTTTGCCAAATTGTCTGCGCTGCGGTTTCCAGTCAACATTGAGAAATGCTTGCTGTATATTCGTACTGTGGTTTGGTTTGGTTTTTGACTATTTTTAGCGAGACAAAGCAGAAATGTGGAACGCGAACGCCCACAAAAAAAGCAAAAAAAAAAAAAAAAAAAGTAAGCAATGTGCAACTATGTAGACAAGTATGAGCTCGTCTATGGCACCCAATGTAGAAACAAGCAGCATAATAATAAAAGTAAAGGCGTAAATTTTACTTTGCTGACTCCGACTACTAAGAAAAGAAGAGCAGCAACGAGCATTTTGTGATGTAAAAAAATTGTTAGAACAAGAAATTAATTTCGATATGAAACCGAAATGTTTATACCTTCAATTGAATTAAATTTGTGTTTGTTAGTTGAAGCTGGAAAAACAAATAAGTTTATGAAGTACAAAAACATTGGCACACTGATGGAAATGCGGACAGACGGACATGTGAACAGACGGACTTGAGGACAGACGGACTTGTGGACAGACAAACTTGAGGACAGACGAACAAGCAGATATGTGTATAGATGGACATGCGGACAGACGGACAGGCGTATAGATGAACATGCAGTTAGAAGGCCATGCAGAGAAACGGACAGCCAGCCCTGCAGACAGACGGACATGCAGACAGACGGACATGCGGACAGACAGACATGCGGACAGACAGACATGCAGACAGGTGGACATACATACAGACAGACATTACCAAAAAGAAATATAATCAAAATTAACTAAATATATATACTGCTCCTATGTATATCTCATCAATCTGATTAAATACCTACACTGTTTGACCGCTAAGCTCGAATACCTTACAAACGTTTTAAACAAATTAATATAGCCCGCTTCAAATCATATCGAAAGGGTATAATAAAAAGGAAAAACCTAAAAGCAACGGCAGCAAGTCAAGACAGGTGAAAATGCGTTGCGGTATGTTTGTGCGCTACAACGGAAGCTAGTAACAAATTTTCGTTGAAAAAGCTTTTTACTAAATTTATGGCAAGGAAATTCCTTCAAAATGCACAACACCACAGCAACTAAGTATGTAGAAGCTGTTGGTGTAGCAGATGAAGCGGCTGCTGCAGTTTGTGATTGTTATTTGCTTGGCTTTTTGGTTGCATTTTTTTTTTTTTTTTTTTTTGTATGTTTTCTTCATATAATTTTCTATTTTCCTTTTTCTTATTTGTTCCATTGGCTTTGGCTATGTGTACTGGTTTATAAACTTCAGAAATAATGCACTCACAAATTATTGCATTAGAAAAGTGCTTCCTCTTTGAACAATTGTAGGAATTTGCTGCTCGACTAGTTGCCTTGTTTGTGTATATTTTTTAGCTTGCATTGCAACATTTTTAGCAACTAATGAGCCAAAGTTGAGTAATATTGATGTGCATGAATGCTTTATCGTAAATGTATGCTTTTTGTCGATACTTACACTAATTGTAAATTGTTTTAATATTAGAAAAAAAACATAAATTACCTACATAATATTTATTTAAAAGAATACAAACAAAATGTTCTTGATTAATATTTGTTTACTTATGCGTTATATTATTTTATTTAAATGGAAAAAATAAAACTTTATGAAAACAATTTCTACGGTTTCAGTTTTCCTTGAAAAAGCGCAAAAAAAAAAACAAAAAAAAAAACAACTTTGAAGCTTTAAAATGAAATTTTGCAATATGAGTCGCATTGAAACACAACAGCTGTGCTTTATATTATATTTTTATATCGTTATGGGCAATTCCAGTTAACAAAAGATATGAAATCTAAAAGCTAAACAGTTGCCTAAATACTTAACTACTCCAAATAACTAAATAATTCGGCAAGATTTGGAGTCTAACAAGAGAGGCCGAGAGGCAATGTTTCTTTTGACTCTAATGCAGCAGTAGTCCGACCTAGATTCCTCTTAACTGTAAATCCTGGTTATGATATCATAAGCCCTGGGCTTAAGGCCTTATTGCGACTTGTGAAAAAAGGTTATCTGGAATCTGATTGTGATGCTAAATTTCTCATTTAGTTGTTAACGGATACACTGTTTCACAAAGTGGCTGTCTCTATCTCTCTCTCTCTCTTCTCACTGTTATAATCTCAAAGATTGATTTGTTCATAGAGACGGATAGTTTGACGGAAGGATAGACATAATAACGTTGGCATTCTATTACGTCTAGCAACATTAACTTTCGAGTCTAATATGGAAACGTCCATACAAAGAATATTCATTTTTTATGTTTATATTGTGACATTCTATAAAAGTTTATGTTGATTAGTGAAACTCAGAAAATACATATCAACTTTTAAGTCTTCACTCATACAGGTTTTGCATGAAAGTTAAAAAAAACTGAAAGAAAATACGCAGAATAAATCTATCTCAATTACATTCAAGTCATATGAATTTAATAACGCATTGCTTCTACTTTTTTTCCAAGGTAGTAAACGCGCAGCAACAATTTATTTTTTAAGTCATCTTTTAATAAGAATATGCAAGCAATCTGTCGTCATACATTCAGTATTTACTTTTAGCATAAATTCATTTCAATACTCACTCACTGCAATCAGTCATGCACTGAGTGAGTTGCGTCCTTCAAGGAACTTTGCCTTAATTGTTATTGTTGCAAAGCCATTTGCATTGGCATTGCAAAAGCATACAAATACAGTTACATTTGCTTGTGTATTTGTTATTGCAACATAATTGCATTTTAAGTGTATTTGTGGTGGAATTTTATACATACAATATGTATATGTGTGTATGTTTCAAAAAGTATCTTTTATAATTGTATTTTTACTCACCATAAAGTAAACGCATTTTCTTTTCATTAATTTTTTAAATAAGAAATTCTTTTTATTTTTTTTTTCTTTTTATGAAAATATTTCTCTCGTTTCTGTTGATTGACAAAACGCAACAAATTATAAAATTCAAAGCATACTTTCAGGCTCACGCACGCACATAGGATTGATTATCATAATCACAATCATCATCATCAAAATTTCGAATGCACTCAAAAGTTTTTCGCACAAAATTCGCAACATATTCAAATTTTGTTTTTAATCATTTTATTTATTTTTCGGATATTGTTGGTTTTTGTTGTTCGAGAAGTTTGTACATTGCACGTGTCATGTGATTACTTACATTTCCATGAACTGTCATTTGCATTCGCATACAGAATTTTCAAATTTGTAGGCAACAAAGCGCATATTAAAATTCATATTCATATTCAAAACGAACGACGCATATCGAGTGCCAAACACGTTTCAAAAATCTGAACACATTTTATGCCATTGGCAAACGACAAACAAATAAGCTCAAACGAAATGAAAAGCTCACAACTAAATATTTCAACAACAACAAAAAAAAAAAAAAGGAAAAATTTCAGAAAAACGAAAAATGCAAAAATAACAAACAAAAAAATTGTATAATGTGACAAAAACATTCAAGCAAAATAATCGGATATAAAAATAAATATACGTGAAAAGTGAATAAATAGAATCAATTTTAATTTTAGAAATTTGAAAACTCTTATTATGACTTTGACACCAACTTGCATCCTAATCAGAAATAAATAAAGGAAAAAAATTGAAACATAAATAAAAAAACTAAAAAATCGATAGTTTTATTTAAAATAAATAATCATAAGATAATCATCTGGTTAATCATCAAACAAAACTACCAAAAACACATTAATTAAGGGATCTTAGTGGAAGCAATCAGATAGAACAAAAAAAAATTTGAGCTCTACAGCAATACAGGAAGTCAAGACTGTATACAAGTTGGGAGTGGTATGCAAAATGATCGATTAATCGGCAAGAATCGATATTTAAAGATTTGCAATTGTAATAGCTCAAATAGGTTGCTGTTGTTGGAGCTGGTATTATCGTATTTGAGTTAAAAAAATATGAATTTTATCTTACCTACAAAATTCTATTGAAAGTTTCTTACAGGAGTAGAGTGAGTTACTCTAAATTATATCCTCAGTATCACGACTATCTACAACTTGTTTATTGATTGTTGATGAATCGATTATTGATTCTCATATTGTGCATAAGATTATATCTGAACAGCTTCGTTTCTATTCTATATAAATCAATTAATTAATTAAGTACGTGGTACGGGCGTTTCGGCTCTATTTCCTTTTTCGGTGTCAGTTTATTCAAAATGTGTTGGGGCTACTATAAAAACATACAAAAAGTACTAAAAAAATACCATACTTTTTTTATATTGCAACATGAACACAATATGTTGAGGCTTGTACAAAAAAGCAAAAAAAAACATATCCAAAAAGTCTAAAATCGACTACATAAATGAACCGAATGTGCCTTATGCATTGTTTTAGTGGTCTATAATTATACTTGCATTAATGCCTTTCAAGTGAAACCGGTTTGGGACTCATCGGTTGGATGCTTTCAAAGTTCATAGCACACATAGAAACATTATTACTATTTTCTATGTGTAGATTAGTTTTTTAAATCAATAAGTGTTAACAGCGCTACTTGCGTTGGAAGAGATTGTGTCACAGCCACCTCTAAATACAAGTTCATGTGTACTGATATACTAGAAACTTAGCTTTGTATGTATTTGATTGCATACCAACTACGCTTCGAGTCATTTTATGCTACTTAATTTCACACGTGTTCAGTAATATTTATGCAGAAATCAGCTTTGAGGCTTGTGTCAAAGCTAAAAGAAATGAAAGTACACCAAAGAATGCTAATCCTGTCTGTCTGTCTGACTGTCTCTGTTCGTTACAGCTTAGCAATACCTTTAAGATGCAAAGTAAAAAAGAAGAAACAAAACAAAAAAAAAAGGTCAAATATACTCCTGGTGACTTTTATGCTTAAAGTTATTTAAAGCATTATATATGTATGTATTTGTCTATTAAAGTTGATTTTATGTCACCTATGCGTACAATTTGCAATGTCCTTCAAATACGTACTTTATTTTTAAAACATATCGAAGAAAAGCTTTAAAGTATACAAAACAAACAAACAAACAACTACGCCCACATGCATCCTTTTTCACTCCTTCCATAAATAATTTGCTCAAATGCTAACTTTTGCCGCGAGCAAATGTATACAATGAGTAAAGTCTGCAATAAATCTTCGATTGTTTGCACAGTAAAAGCATTATGGAACGATAGGCTCCAAATCGGTAAGAATGGTGGAGCCATTAGCTTTTAAGCAATTTCGACGAATTTATTTTTTGAGACAAATAGAAAAATGTGCTTGTTTGATTATAAGGATACTACTATGTATGTATAAGGATACCAATAAAGGCAAACTGAATTTGTTTAATTGTTGCTAAAAATGCTGCCAAGAGACACGTTGGCGCTTATAGTCACTATTGTTCTTCTTGTTGTTGTTACGGCGTGGCGCGTCATTTCAAGGACAATAAAGCAAGGATAACAAATAGAAATAAAAAAATGTATATATTGATAGCGTCGCTCTTTATTGTTACACTGACCTTGATTATTAGACTTTTATGTGTGTTTAAAGTGGCTCAAAATGGCACAAATAACAATTGAAATTGAAAAAATGTATGAATGAATGCCTTTGGCAAGCAGACCAGAGTGGTGTCTTATTAAAATAAGTTAGTGGCTATTGTCCTGTTGACAGTAAAAGCAAAAAAAAAAAAAAGTTTTTTTTGTATTGAAAAGAAAATAATATAAAATAGTAAATGGAAATAAAAATAAATAGAAAAAAAAATTGCAATAAAAAATATTTTCGAATTGTAGAAAAGCAAACTAAGTTGGCTGCGAGTTGGTCGAAAAGCGAAAAGCCACAAGCAACTGAATACTGAGCGCTACTGACACTTGCCGAGAAGTCTGTCGACGTTGTCGGCATCGCTGCACAAGATAAATGGTGGTTCAAAGTTGTCTATTTGTCTGTCTGTCTGTCTGTCTGTCTGACTATCTATAAAAATGTCTACATTGTTTTTGTCTGTGTTTGTGTGCTGTATCCATATACAATATATATTTCAGTAAGTCAGGTATATACTTATATATAAAAACTTATTTCTTTTTTTCTTTTTTTGTATAGCACACATTTAGTAGTGGCATTTTGTAATAGAGTCTCTCGAGTCATACTCTCTCTCTATAGATTCTTCATTTACGCTGTTAGTCGCTTGACTTTTACGTTTGGCGCTGAAAGCTTGACATTTGTGCTAATAGTTTTAAAATAAAATCGATGAATAAGAAGCAAAGAAAATATTGTAAAGTAATCGAAGGGTCTACCTGAGTGAAGTGTATATTTTTATACCCTACACCCGATGGGTAAAAGGGTATACAAGTTTTGTGCAAATGTATGTAACAGGCAGCAGGATAGGAGCATTGATAGGAGAAAACGATCTTAGGGACTGTGAGAGATAGGACATCCATATTTGAAACTTAGACTCTCCTGAGCCGCCAAGTAGCCACTTACAAACGCTTCTTCTCTAGATCCATTTTAAGCGGTAGCCCCCATAAAAATCTACCCCCAAAATTTTGGGTTTTTCCAGAAAACATTCATTTTTTCTTATTATAGGAACTTAAAATTTAGAAAAGATTGGGTCGAGCATACTCGACTGCAGCGTTCTTTCTAGTTTTTATAAAAATACCACAAAAATGTTAATTTAAAAAAAATAATAATAATAAAGACAAAAAATTCATTCACATATGTATCTACAAAACCTTTCATCTCTTGCAGACATAGTAAGTAATTTTTCGTCTGCGTTACAAATCATCGCATACGCTACGTGCATGAATTATGTACAATTGCAAATATTTCAGTTAATGCAACGCAAAAATTTTAAAATAAAAAATATGCACATAAAATGTCATATATACTATAAAACACATTCCAAACGTAAGATGTACGCGAAGACTTTAGCAACTCAGCACTTTCAAACGAGAAAAAAAAATGAAGACAAAAATTTATGCTGTCAGACAGACACACGTCTTTACATTCTTATTGCATACCAATAGGCGCCTTAAGCATTAAAACAAAATATGCTCGACTGTGCACTGAACTTCAACGTTTTTTTTCAGCGTTCGGAATATTGATTTTGTATATCGATTGGTAATGACATTTAAAGTATAAAATATATTCGTATGCATTCAGCTACATTATCGTTTGTCATTGTGTTTCAAAATAATGAAAGCAATTTAATGTGTAAATTTTCGCTTTTATTAATACGAAATAAATATGACTTACATGTAAGCAATTTGTAACAGCTGCTTTAACAAAACAAAACAAAACAACAAAAAAATTGTTTGCAAATATTTTTTTATATGAGAAATGAAGTTTAAATGAGAAAGAAAGTTGCAGACAAAGTAAACACATATAACGAAACAATTTCAATTAAATTACAAAATCAATTTGAAGGATTAGCATATTTATATTTGCATAAACAACAACAACAACAAATACAACAGCAACAACAATGAAAATTGATATATCTTTTTGTGCAGGTGTAAAAAGAAAATTGTTGAAATTAAAATCAGATAATCGTAAATGACTCATAAACTCACAAATATTTTGCACATATGTTGTCAGTTTTGTTATTTGTATTCAAACTTATATACACAGGCACATTGATATGAATGAATATACATAGATACATATGTGTATATGGTAATATTTACAAAGATAGTATTGTATATATACATGAAACAAATTTACAGATTTGTTTATATGCAAACGTGCAAAATTTTACAAAATTATTTATAATTTTTAGATATGTGCGATATATAAAACGTGAGTGGATCCATTAGAAAACCTTTTCATAGTAATATTATATTAAAACTTGAACTTAATACGACCGAGCTCGTCAACAAAAAAATTCGGCTCTAGGAAAAAGTTTTCAAAAAAGGGGAATGAAATCCTCCTTTCTAGATCTTCACGTTAAAAAAAAAAAAAAGAAAAACAAGAAAGAAAGCTCAAGTCGAGTATGCTCGACTTCAAAAGACTCTGTTCCCAATTATACCCATGCTGAGATATTTCATTTAGACTCTTGTAGGCATAATCCATATTTAATTGAAAGATCAAAGATTACATAAAACATAATATCCATTAAAAAATGGGGTATGAGGGGTACCTCTTAAAACGGGGCTAAAGAATACCCGTTTGTAAGTGATCATTTGACTGCTTAGGAGAGTCTCCTCCTATTTCTTAAAGTCTCCGAGGTAATCGTTTTTATACGGCAGACAGTAGAACGGACGGAAAGATAGATATAGCTATATCGCTCTTTTATTGGATCTATCCCTTCCTATAGACCCTTCGGGTATAGGATACAATAAAAGCTTCAGCAAAATTCTGTGTCATTTATAAAAGAACTGAATAGTACGATTCTCCCACCTACCACCTCTCTCGTCGTACCAAAGTAATTGTTGGAAATATATATTAAAGAACTCTAAAATAAATTCAAATTACGAAGTAAATTTAAAATACGTCTAGACCAAGTCTCTAGATCAACTCATTTGAAAGATATGGCTTTTCCAGTTTCAAGGCCCTATTAGGCACCAGATCAATATTTTCAAAAATCGCGTCGTTAATAAAATGAACTACTTTGGGTCAGCTCCAATATTAGAAAACCTAGAAATATGTCAAAAGTATTCATTAAATATCTTCTTTTTTTTAAAATTTGACGTAAAGTACTAGTGGCTGTGGGCAAAAAAATTCAGGGTCTCAGTTACACGCTGTAAAAATATCAGGTTAATCGATCTTTTTAAAAAAAGTGCGCGAATGAGTAGGCGTGAACAATAAAAAATAGTCTATTATTCGTTCAAAAGTCTCATTTACACTTGGTGAAATTTTAGGAAAATCGGTCGGAGATCTGGGCCTAGATTCCGATTATGAGTTCATGAACCCAAGAATCTTCCTAAATCCACAAAAATGAGCTTACGCAAAAATTCATGTTACTTTAATTACACAGACCCACAAAAAAAAAACGTGTTTAAAATTTGAGGTAAGAGACCCAATATTTCTATGTATTTTGATGTGCTGAATCCGAATCTACCATCAGATTTAGCCCTACACGTCTAGGTTTTGCCCTAACCTCAAAAAATTATTTTACTTCATCATCTACATCATCTTTTTCCTGAACCAATTTCCTTATCTTCTGGGGCGCAGATTCGAAATATGGCCAACAAAAAATTTAAACTACACCAAAAAAAAAAAAGCTATATTTTGTCCTTTGATGATTAGAATTCATTCATAGATCTGAAGATTCAAGACCATAGCAGAATACTTGAAGCTGTATTGGGTTTATCACAATAGATTATAATCTCAATGTCGCAATGCGATGTAACTCATTTGCCTACTTGTGAGAACAACTATATAGAACTACCCACGTACGATACTTATATCGTACAATAAAACGACTGAAAATCAACAAACAATATTTGAATGTACAAAGCATTTCAATTTCTATGCTTAAAGCGCGTTAATAAAGTCAAATTTAAATATTTGTTGGTGGGTGTTGCTTGTTCTTTGTATCCATACACAAATGTACAAAATGTATCTATAGATACACACATGTGTGTGTATTGGTAAATGTACTACGTGCAAATACATACATGCACATATACGATATATGAAGTACAGTAAGTACTTTTGGCAAATATTGTCGATAATTACATTTGGCAAACATTTCATAAACGACCCTTCAAAGGTAACAGAAGCAAAGTCACTTAATATGGCTTAGCTTAGCTTTTGTTTGCTGGCCTGCCTGACTGTATGACTGGCGGCACAATTCAAGGCAAGTGTAGGTACGTTGCTAAGTTTAAGGACACAGAAGAAGAAGAAGAAAAAATGATTTTAATTTATTTTTATTGTACTTAGACAGCTGCACTGCACTGAGATATGTGAATGGTAAGACATCTGCAGCATACAAGGATTTGCCACAATCGGTATACAAATTACAAAATTATACAAATCAAGCAACACAATTGCAGCAATTTAACTCAGAGACTCAAAGATGAAAGCTTCAATTTAGCAACACCAGCAGCAGTAGCAGCTTAATGTGTTGATGACGTAAGTGCATTACCAGAATTGAAGTTGAAACGAAACACACATGATATAACACATACCACATATGTAGTACGATATATGGCAAAAGCCTGCTACTCTGTAAGTGACGAGATTAGATTTGAAATAAAAGACGACAAATTGAAGCATTCAAAGCAAAAGTACTGAAAAAGAAATTCTTATAGGAACAAAAAAATTAAAAAAAAAAAAGGAAAATGTTAAAATGTTGGCAAGAGTAAAAGCACAAGCAGCAAGTATAAAGTAAGCAAATCAGCGAACAGGAAAGAAATCAAAGTGTTACACCTTTTTTTTTATCTTGCTTACTTTGATAGAAGTGAAATTAATAACACACTACTACACTCATACACAGACACACACACATATACATATATATAAACGCGTAGTCACTTGAGATACACCCACTTGATACTTGTGCTGCTATACGTCGTCGTCGTCGTCAACTCACACTCTTTGTGAGTTTGCAGGCATTAAAGCGTTTATTGAGTGTCATTCACAAGGTGCTCAGCACATACAGCATAACATCATATTGAATAGTTGCTTTGGGTTGAAACGAAAGTAAAAGCTAAAGAAGAAAATTCTAAGAGAAAATGTCTTTGCGAGCAAAGCAGCCAAAATGCTGCAGAGCGTGTTGACAGCTACAACCCAAAATGATACTACGCTGCTCCCCTGTGGGGCGGTGGTAAGCAATTAAGTCATTACTTCAAATATCCGAAGGCGTTTTCTAAGGTGGCAGTAGCAAGCAGCAAGCAGCAAAACAGGTTGTATCCTAATAAATGTGTGTGGGTGTGTTTGTGTGTATGTGGCTTTGAACAAAGCATATTATTTGTAATAAACACACACACACATGTGTGGTTGCACAAAAATGTGCGCATGTGGTTGTTTCTATTGTTGCCACTTACTCACTCACTTCTCTCACTCACTTTCCCTCATTCCTTACTCTTTACTCTTGAAAATGGCTGCAATAAAGGAATGCAAATTTATGTCATTTACTCTCATACTACTGCTGCTGCTGCTTCATTAATACAACACATTCTTGTTTCATCCAAACATCTTTGCGCTTCTTCACTTTCTTTCTCTCCACCCTTTCACCCATTTACTCTCTCCAAGTCATTCTGTTGTTGCGTTTTCAACACTGTACATAACTGTTTTGACTGTTACAACCCTTGAAAATTTTGATAAGCAATTTTAACCATTCTTCTCAGTTTGCCACATGCAAATTTTTGTGTAAATACTTAAGGATTCCCTTTCCTTCCAAAAAAAAATTCCTTATCCTTCTAAAAAAAAATTAGCATGTCTACAGTCGATTTGTACAATAAACGAGTCTTTGTGTGTACATTCTCAAGTGCTGATATGACGCACTCTGTATATCTTGTTGTGTTAATTTGAAAAGGAAATCATTTGACAAATGATATTTCAAATATTGTAATTAACACAACGGGTGTCCTAATTACCCAAGTAAATGCTTTACAATTAATGTGTTTATGTTTAGTTTATCTTATACAAAATGGACGCTTCTTTGTGTTTGAATTTGGCCCTGTATAGGTTGGCTAATTTTTTGCTTTCTAACTCCAGGATTGAAACGCTGAGGTTTAGGGAAGAGATAATAGTCCGAGGGAGTCAAATCGGGAGAATACGGTGAATGCAGAAGCAGTCCAGTGGATCCAGGTTTGGTCAACATTTACCAATCGACGCCAAAACTCAGCCTGATTCCGCATCAATAAGTCCAAACAATCTTTCGAAGTGCTCTCTCGTTCGAGTTTTTGGTTCTGAGTCAGAATGCGCGGCACCCAACGGATAACTTATTCATATGCAGAATCTCGTCCAAAATATGTACAGTACAAATCTTTGTGATCCCCGCTTGCGCGAGCTCCTTTACTTTCGGTCAGCCAACAACTTTTTATTGTATTTTTTTGACACTGCCCTCTGTAAACGCATCGGAGAGCCTGCCGCTGCGGACTTTATCGGTTGTGGATTTGCGGCCACCTCGAAACTCTCGAAACCAATATTAGACGGTGTTATCTGATGGAGCATTAGTCCCATAATATTTGTACAACTTTTCATTTGTTTCCTTTGCCGTTTTGCCACTCATAAAATAATGAGAGAACGAAAATCTTTTTTGTCCCTACTCACAACATGATGAAAAAAACATATCAGCAGTCAAAACAAAACTAAGGGCAGTATCGCACTAAAATTTGGTATGGCACCATTCTGGCGGTCAAGGAGGTTACTTTTCAGCCCACCTAGTATATAAGGAATTCTGCCGTTCAGGATAGGTTTTAGTTTTGTCTTAATCACCCGTGATGCTTTCATCCGGTTTTATCAGTTCATGATCACACCGAGTACAGAACATGAACTTGGTTTCAGGATGTCTAAGGGTTCCCTCATTTGTTATGCGATATGGATTTTCGTTATAAAAACTCTTCATTTTCGGACAAGAAAAGCAAAGCTTTCTGCAAAAAACTGTTTCGATGGCTCGTCCTTCAACATTTTTTTTACTAATATTATTAAAGTGTTTACTAAATTATTAAGCTTTTGACATCTACTTTAAGTTAAGGTCTCAATGCGCATATCCACAATATAAAAAGTGTTCATTTAATGAATTTCACTAATTAAATTTATTTCAATCTATGATAAGCGCTTTAAAAAAAAAAGTAATAACATTAGAGTTTGGCATTAGTTTTTGATATACATGAACTATTCAGTCATCATGTGGCATACATCGAATGCAATATACGAACTCGCATTGGCTCCAATGCAACGTTTAATGCAATTCACAGGATTGCTGCCACCACCAATTGGAATAAATAATTTCTGGATTCAATTAATACTCAAATTAGTAACAATCTTTGGCGTTTTTAGCTATTTGGCATTTGTCTCGACCTATCATCTTTTGAACAAATATAAAGTTGTCTATGATTTGGATGACAGTGTTTCGCGTTTTATTGATATAATTTGTGTTCTATCGCGTCTGCTAGCGCATCAATTGGTGCAATTGGAAAATATTTTGAAGGCAAAAGAACTCACAAATATTTGTGAAAAATTTGAAATTTTACGTTTACAATTTCAGCGAAATTTCAATATACAAATCAATCTAAAACTCATTAGTCGCTATTGTCGATGGATCTATTTTGTATTTTTGCTTAATTTTTGTTTAATTTGGGCCTCGGCAATTAATTCGAATTTTAAATCGGATCGTGTTATTGTATTACTTTTATCGTCCTATTCGGAATTTATTTTAATATTAAAATTCAGTGAATTCGCATTGCTTGTCGCAATTATTTTTGTATTACATTTAGAGCTTCTTGCTGCTGGAAAGAAGTTAATCATTGAATTAAATAATGCCGCAGCAGCAGCAGCTATACAAAATGAACATTTGGAAAAATTAAGTGCACTACAGGATATACACGCATTACTCTGGGAAGTTATACGCGATGTGGAGAATTATCTACCATTCAGTTTGGCTTGTATTTGGCTTAAATTCATAATGGATCTATCGGCCATGGGATATTGGTGTTATACAATGCAACAGAATATTGAAGCGGGTATTCATATGATATGTAAGTTTGATAAAAAAAAATGCTAAATAGTAAATAAATTAAAAATCTTTTATCTTAAAGATGCTATTCCAGCGATATGGAACAAGATAATTACACTCTTTATAGGCAGCTGGATTTGTTCGCAATGTGAGAAAACGGTTTGTATAATTCATTCTATAAAATAAATATTATTAAAATATATTTTTAATTTATAAAAGCATAAAGAATTTCGTGCGCTATTTCATGAACTTAGCAACGGACGCCGTGATCCATATTTGAATGCAGCACTACAAAAAATTTCAGCACAATTGTGGCATGAGAGAACATACTTCTCGGCTGGTGGCTTTTTGAAAATTAACAATAATACATTTGCAATGGTAAAGCTTGTACTTTTCATATTTTCTTTTTTTTTTAAATAGTAATCGATAAAGTTTTATTTAACTAAGCAGAGCAATGATACTATTTAGCCTTACAAGGAACACAGCGGATCTCGGTCTCACGAATTCAAGTGAATAAATGTTTTGCTATGTGCACAGCCTCAAATTTTTGGGTAGAAACCACCCATTAAGTAGTAAACTATGATATATGTAGGCACTCAACTCTGTAGCTCCGTAGTGTTCCTTGTCAGTGTTCATATGTCCGTCTGTCTATTAATTTTTCGAATGACTATATATAAGGCATTTACCGATTGACGATTACTTTAATAATCGAACCGATAAAAGAAAAGAAGCCTATTATAGGTAAATATGGAAATACCTATGCGTTTTAGTGCTCAAATTCACGCCTTTTATATGCATTGCTTGCCATAGTTCGATTTCGATCGGTTCGATTATTTGCAAAACCATTAATCGATTGTTTAACGTGAACGCAAATGCAACTATAATGGAAACGTGTTATAAAAAATTATTTATACAATTTTTATTTACAGCTCATCTACAAAGTAGTTGCCTATATTGTCATACTTATACAATTTCGTATGTCACTCTAAAACTTAATTTTTTAAATTCGAAAATGTGCATGCTTTAGTAACACCAAAAAAGCGCCGCAACGCCATAACATCAACGAGTTAAAATATCAATATTGGCGGAAACCATTCAAATGAGCAACAATGCGTGGAACTTACTTTAACCCACGTCGCATTACGCTGTTGTTGGTCTTTTTACTACAGGCAAAGATGGCAAGATTTGCACGATGTCGTCGTTACAGCTGAATTGAAATTTAAAATATAAAGCTACTGACTGCTGCAACAAGAATTTTGGTTTCAGAAATTCGAAAAAAAAACATTTTCAAATGAAAAATAAACAAAAACTTCTACAAATAAAACTTTCTACTTACGCACTTTGGCATTTGAAAAAAATAAAACTTTGAAATGTCTAGAAAAATAGAGCAAACTCATGCCACATATTAATTCATTCATTACGATTAAGTCAAAATCACATAAAGCGCCCAAAGTTATTTTAGAGCAATGGGAAAGAGAGATGTAGCGTACTAATTATAGCACATGTGTTTATTAAATCAAAGCCAATTAAGAAAATTAGCCAATTTAGACAATTTCTTGACCAGTCGTGCATTAAAAGGGATGCGCACTCACACAAACACACACACAGAGAGACATAGATACGTTTGTGTATATTGAAAGGACAACGAAATGAAAACAGCAACTAGAATTCTAGTACGAGTTACAGAGTAGACAAGGAGACTCCTGTACGTATAACGCAACCCATGTAAATGCCATTTCTAAGACAAAATAAAAGGACACTTGAGAACGAAGGAAAAAAAAAACAGAAAAATGTGGAAAAATAACTTCTGTACATAATTATTCATGCTTGAAAATTCTATTAAAAACTTTCCAAACTAAACTGAAGACAACTGACCAAAACAGTAAGAGTATAAAAACGCATTGGCACGCATGCATGATGACCAAAATCCCAGCCACCCAGTTTCACTTTTGCACAAAAATTCGAAACAGTAACCAAAGAATTTATGCTGACTTTGGCAACGAAGATACGATAACTGCGCGTAGGAACTAAGTTGCCGCTGCCGTTAGCCATTGTTGCCACGCACAGATTCCTGTGCAAGTGAGCGTATGTAATTTCGAATGTCCAAGCGGCAAGGATAGGGAAAGGGACAGGCTGAAACGTTATCGCTAGACTCAAATTTCAATGCTGCTGCTGCTGCGTATGTATTGCGTATGAAATATTTGACGCTTCAGTGCCAAACGATGTATGAGAACATGTTTTGCTTTCTATGAACTTATTTCGGCACAAATTGTTGCGCTCGGTCGCTTTGCATAAACTAGCTGCATAAGATACAATTTCAAATAAAGTATCTCTGTGCTCAAGTTCGTTACGAATGTATGATTTTGCTACAACGCACATAAATCGCTACAAATATGAATACATATCTACATAAATACTATAGTCAGATATCATCTCAAGTTGCTTATAAGTTTTCTATTTCAAAAATTATTCTCTGATGAGCAGTAACGCATAAATTTATTCATGCAGAAAATCGAGCTGTTCGATTTAATTAAATGCAATGCTTGGGCTTGTTAGCATAAATTGCAAACTGTTTAAATTTTTTTAGTATTTTTTTGTTTAAATGACAACGTAAGTCAGCTTTTCACAGAATTTTTGCTGACATTTATAACATTTGAATAGCACTTTGCTCTTACTCAAAAATACACTTCCAATATGTTCAATAATTCCATTTAGTGCGCTTCATTTTTTTTATCTCTTGTCAACGTTTGCTATCGGCAATATATAATATAAATTTGCTTTAGAATGTCTATAGCTATTGGCGTCTGAACTTGACACGATTTAATGCTTAATCAGCTATTTTTATTCTTTGTAACTGAATGACAGACAGACAGACAGTCAGACAGTCAAGGTGTAACCCATGCTATCGAATCAAATGACAATGCTGTCTGAGTGTTGCTGTTGTTAATAATATTGAAATTTGTCGATCCATGAACGTGCCTTAAAATGTATGTGCCTTTTTATGATTATACAAATTTCTTTGTCTGTACTTTGTGCTGATGAACTGCAAAGAGTGACTATGCCTTTTATGAAAAACGAGACTGGTTATCTACATATAGAACATAGCATATATTTTTTTTGCTAGAAGCTTTAAATGCACTTCTATTCGTATACAATGCAAACTAAATGCATATAATTTTATGTCCTTAGTTACATTAATTAAGCTTTTGCAGGTTGAGCCATGCAATTTCTAAATAAAATATGGAAATGAATAGCCTACAAAATTATTTAATTGTGATGACAACCCTTTAGTGATATTGACAAAACTGTTTTTAAACAATAAAATCTTTCAGAGTTCTGTGACACCGAGATTTTTTTTTAGAGATTTACTAAAGATTTTCCTGTCCATCCATCCATCCCTTTATATAAAAAAAAAAACTTGTTTATTGCTCATCATAGGAACTCCAAATTTTGGAGGATTCTTATGTGCGGCCAAATAAAATGTTTAAATTTGACACAGATCGAGCCACCTTTTGTTAAAAGCACCCATATGTGTATGTGTGTACATATTGCATTATACTAAAATGAATGAGTCATATATTGCCATTTACATGCATACAAACTTATATACATATGTGTATATTGGGTATAATGTAAATGATATAAACTACTTACCTTCACCGCTGCTTTAAGTATCAATTAATCCTTTTTGGACACTTTTTGGAACAAGGTACAAGGCGAATAATCATAAAAAGCTTATGACAACAAGCTTTGCTTAATTCAAATCACTTCTTCTTCTTCAAATTAAAAAAGCACAAGGCACAAAGCACACAACAACAAAAAAAACACAACAAAAAATTAACAAAAAGAAGCAACTAATATCTTGCACTTTTTTCACTTGCAAGACATTTTACTTTGATTTCAATATGAGAAAACATTTAGCGCACTTTTATTTCAATAGACATACATCTACACTTATTTATTTATTGATTACACTAATTATTTTAAAATAAATTTCATTTTTTATATGTTAATTTATATTTTTTTTAACGCACACACAAAATGCTTACGCTTCTTACAAATTTCAAATACAACACGTGGTGAAATGCAAAGTGATAGTAAAAGAGAGCTGAGATGAGTTTGTTGGCGTGAGAGTAAACAACAACAATAATGCCAAAATTTTATTAGAACAAAAAAAAAAATATATGCTGCTCGCGTATGCTGACGTCATCGGTAAAAGTGAACATGCAGAAACTTCGCGGAGAATAAAAAAGAGTCCCGTTGAATGGGACTAGCGGTGAATGAGAGCCAGACAATGTAATTGGCATTCACTTGCAAACCTTTTTTGCGACTTGAACAAACTATGAGTATGAAGAATTACAATTTCGATGTTGTAGAAATTTCGTCTATCTAGTTACAAGAGACAAAAAAAATTAGGCTAGAAATTCAACGAAAAAGTTACTCTTGATAATTTGATCTAAACAAATGCGAAGAAGAGTTCTATACAAAATAACAAAATTTAAACTTTACAAGACGCTGATAATGCAGGTGCTGCAACATGGCGCTGCGGCATGGATTACGCCAGAAGAGGATAACCCGGTCTTAGGCGAGTTTGAGAGAACCGGTTAGGATGGGTAACGATTTCTGTACTTGCACGAAAAATAAGCTGTATATCGACTTTGTCAGGAGCATTCAATGCAAGCTATTGAACAGAACGAAAAAGTGGTTCAAATTGGAGAGGTACGCCTGCGAGATCGTTCGCCAGTGTGCTGAAAGGAACAGAATATACAAGATGTCCGTAAGATTGGAATCACCAATTGGTATCAACTTGGAAAGGCCAAGCATAAAAAAAGCGTTTAAACAACTGAACTTGTCGCTATATATTGAAGTTTTGATATATCGGCTTGAAAAAATGAGCATAAATGTTTGCTTGTCTTTAAGCTTCAGAGTAAAGGTGGATTACTATCGATAGCACTATTGGCACTATCGATGGTTTGGCACAATCGAGCTACCATACTATCGATGGATTAATCTCTCGATTGTGTGCATTGCTGACATCGATAGATCGGCTTACATATCACTAAAATAAAGCTTTGAGCGTTAATTCATTTGTGGCGTCAAATAACATATGCATGAGAATTTAGAATTGATTGAAATATTGTGTGAATAAATTGCATGTAAATTTATAATTGATTGAGAAGTTGAATGAATGAAAATAGTTGAGGTGTACAATTTTCATTGGATTTCACTGTACATATATAATTTATTTGGTTGATAGGACTATCGTAGACTATCGATAGTTTTAAAAACAACAATCGTGGACTATCGATAGTTTTAAAACAACAATCGTGGACTATCGATAGTTTTAAAACAACAATCGTGGACTATCGATAGTTCTCCATCTCTACTTCAGAGTTGAATTTTAGCATGCATGTTATTTGCATGAGTAAAAGTATGATAAGGTACGAGAAATCTCTAAAAAAGCAACTGTTGTCTTGGTATAAAGTATTTCATAGTCAATCGTACTCAACTCTAGCGTTCTGTCTTGTTTAAATTTTCTTTACAAAATCATTTAGTTTGACTAATATATTGTATATGTAACTAAGTCATCTATATATCTACAGATGTATATATATATGTACATTTGTAATAAGTATTTTACAGTTTATCTTATGTATTTATTTAAGTAGTTCTGTGTCAAGCAAACGAAAGATACTTAATAATTTATTTAAAACTACATGCGTATGAGTTACCACAACTGTAGTTACGTAGGAATATATAAGTTGGTTGGTACATACATAGGTAGGTAGGTACTATATGTAAGTTGTATATTTGGTTTAGAATGTAAAAGAATTTTTAAGTAAAAGTATGTAACTACTTCGCACTAAATTGTTCACTCTCGGAAAATATTTACATTTCAATTAAAAGCATTGCTGAGGCATGCATACTAAACAATGTGGCAGGTACAACGGTAACACAACAACAACAAAACCAACAACAAAAACAACAACTAAAACTATATACATATATTGTAGTTTGATTGTAATTGGGTTAAGGAGTGATGCTAAGGGTTAAATAAATATTAACACTAACAAGCAAACGCACAACACACACACACAGACACACACTTGGTTGGTTACATATGTATTCTTAAGTGTTTTTGCATGCAATTTTTTAGTTAACATTTTAAACAAGAACTATACACGTAAGTAAGTATGCTTCTCTAAAGAAACTTGGCTTACCTGATGTGCACATAGTAGGAATAAATATTTTTAAATGTGTCTGTATGCTTATTTAAATAAGTGCTTCCGGTCATATGTTGCTTTCATTTTCTTTTCATGTATTATTCTATACATCCGTCCGTCCGTCCGTCTGTCTGTCTGTTTATTAGATCTACACTTCGATTAAATTTAATTAATTGCAAAATATTTAATTTAATTAAATTGTATTGTAGCATATTTTTAATACAGCCAATCTCATGTCAGTCATGTTCCAGACTTCGTATACAAGTCAAGTCATCTATAATACTTCGCTACGTTTAATGCGTCGCTTAATGCAGTACAGCGCACTTTTGCCACCGCCGCTGCAAATGAAGCGGCAAACTTATTTTTCAAAAGTGCTGACCACTTGCTGTGTTTTCGTTTATCTCATTTTTGTTGCTTACTGGCGTCTAAACGGTTGCGAGAAAGTAGTCTACGAACACAGTGATATATTCTCACGTGCTATGGATCTATTCGGTTTGATATCGCTCGTTTCTATGCATTTGATTATACAACTCGAATCGACATGGAATGAAAAATATTATTTTTGCATTTTGAATAGATTTGAAGAGCTTCGCATGAAATTGTTGCGAGATTTTGGCATAGTTTTAAATTTGAAGCGCATAAAACGTTTTTGTAAAATTATTTATTTCACATTTATTTTTAAATTGTTTAATTATATTAGGCGCAACTACTGTTTCGAATATTTGTTTTAAACATTCGCGTATTTTGCTTTTATGCTTTATACTCGGAAATTGTTTTGTTGCTTAAATTCAGTGAATTTTCTTTGCTTTTTGCTGTCGTTTTATCGTTTCATTTGGAAATTTACGATGCTGGAAAGAATTTAATGCAACGATTACAACGCACACGTTTTGAGATTTGGTCTGTGCGTAGCATTTGTTTGGAACAGTTGGCAGCGCTGCAGCAATTACATGCTACACTCTGGGAGACCATACGCGATCTAGAGTGTTATTTTCCGTTGAGTATAGCGGGGCTGTTGCTTAAGTTTTTTATGGATACTTCGTTGCTTTCATATTGGATCTATCTGTACATTGAGTGTGACAAATCAATTTGGAATAATTTTTGTAAGTAAACATTTTTTTTGAAATTTTAAAGTGAATGTAAATGCTTTTTTTCGTCATAGATTGCTCTTTTTTGATATTCTGCAAATTGCTTTCGCTTTTTGTAGGCTGCTGGATTTGTACGCAGTGTGAGAAAACGGTTCGTATGCACATATAATAATGTTTTACAATAATTCAATTGCATTTTAACTTAAAGCATAAACAATTTCGTGTATTATTTCATCAACTTTCCAATGATCGTCGCAATCGTTATGTAAACGCAGCACTTCATCGAATTTCAGCACAATTGTGGCATGATAATACTTATTTCTCGGCGGGAGGATTTATTATTGTTAATAATAAGACTTTTGGACAGGTTTGTTATACAAACAAAACAAAAAAGTACTTAAGTTTCTCATTCAATAATTTTATTCTACTTTATAGTTTATATACGCAGTGGTTACCTATATTGTAATACTAATACAATTTCGCATGTCGTTTTAATAAATTTAATCAAAATTGATAATAGATACATATGTGTATCTGCATGTTGTAATTATACCAGGTGAATTACTTCGCAAATCTTTGGTTGAAATAAATTTGAAAACTTAGTTTGTGGTGAATTGTATTGGATTTCACCAGGACAGAAGAGATGAGTACGAGAAATTTTGAGAAATGAAGTAGAAAAAGTTGAAATTTTTAAATTTTTAATTTTATCAGCTGTTTGCTCAAAGTCAAGAAGCAGAAATTATATATATTCACCATACATGCATACTCAACAAAATTTGTTACCAAATTAGAAAGAGACAGTAGCGGAATACGTCACCTGATCATTGTTTCAAGTACGTATGAACATACATATGTACCTCATTTATACAGGGTGCCCCTTTTTGTATTCTTTTATGTTTATAATTTATAACTTGAGTAATGAACAAAAAATCTTGATTTTTATTAATCGCTACTTTATTTTTACGGAAGATTATATCGGCAGCGACGCAAAGATTTGGCCCTCTGTCGGTATTTTCCAACACTTCCATCCGGGAATACGTGCAATTTCTCGACATATGTTGACTTTGAGCTGGTCCAGGGACTTTGGTTTATCGGCATAAAATTTTCCTTTCAGATATCCCCACAAGAAATAGAAAGAAGACGCACAAATGGAAATGAGCGTGATCATTCAGGATTAAAATTCTCGAAAAATCATCTATAATCTTTTTTTATATCTTTTTGACATCGAGAATTATTGATTGGCAACAATTCATAAAAGACTTTCGCGTCGATCTCCTGCTCGCATATGAAGATCTGAAAGCAAATGTCAATTTTATATAAGTTTTACATCGGAAACCATAAAAGGAAGAACTCTGGGTCTCTGATATTGAATCTATAGTCAGATTTTTTAAAATTTAAAATGGCGAATCTTATATGGCTAACGAATAAATTAATTGCAAATGTTCGAAACAGAAGTTGAGCTACAATTAATCTTTTGCTTTGCATTCTGTTTTTCTATTAAATAATTAAAGCTGTCTTTTATTGCAAATTACTTATCTAAACAACAATCTGAATTCGATTTAAGTTGATATCTCAAGATGCATATATATAACGTATACGACAAAGTTTCAATGAAGATGAAGAAGAAGAAGAAGCTGCATATCAAACGACAAATACAAACATTGACAAATTTCCGAAAGGCCCAAAACATTGCACACCATTAAGCGTGTAAATATTGAAAGTTGACTTTGCTTAATTTAGTTTAACTACAAAATTTACAATTTCGATATACATACTCTTATGTACTACATAGAAGGTTCATATGTACATACGTATATCCAGCAGCGTTGTCATTTGCCTTGCATGCTTGAATGCATGTCATGACGCTTTTTTGTTTCATAACAAACAATTTATTAGCAGAAAATCATAATTTTAATTGCATCGAAATTTGTGCAATGCAAAAGTTTTGCATAGAATTTGAATTGAGTAAGTTTGCCTTAATCAACACATTTGGTTGCAAGCAATGTCCTTGATATTTGTATAGAGAAACAGACAGACAGACATACAAACGTAATATATATATGTGCTCACATGCATACACATATAAGTAAAATTATGTCATTAACAGCTTAAAGCGCAACAAAATTTCAATCAACTGAAAGCAAGCAAGCAAGCAAACAGGCAGTCAGACAGACAGGCATATACAACTCTGCATAATGTTAAAAATTCATATAAAGCTGATGAGCAACAAAAATAAATACATATATACTGATAGATACAAAGATACATACATAAGTAGATACAAGAAGAAAGAAAGAAATAACAAAAAGACTTCAACACAAAAAATGGCAGGAATGTAATTTGTCGCTAACCAAGTGTGTACTAACCTCATTTCACTAAAAGCATTAAAAATAAAATGTAATCACATGCTTCAAAAAAAATAAAAACATATATACACAGAAGAAAAAAAAAAAATATCCGCTACCTCCCTGCTGCCTCTATATTTTTTTAAGAAAAAAAACTCATAGATACAATATAAACGCAGATACGCACGCAGCTAAATGCAAATGTCACTCTTCGTATTTCTGTATATCTTTATGTGCATGTGTGTGCGTATCCTTATGCATATTCCAACATACATACTCACTAGATGTAGGCAACGAATTATGAAACATAAACGTCGCACGCTTCTCATCTACAAATTTTTTTTATACAGCTACCGCTCAGCTGTCATTCAGTGTCTGTGGCAAAGTGTGTCTGATTTTTCGAGACGATTATGGAGTTGGTTTTTATTATTTTCCATTGAATTTTTCCCACAATTTTTCTTCATTTTTTTTTTTTTTGTTTTGTTTCTCATTTTGTCTCTGCTGTTTTTGTTCTTCCGAAGTTCATAGCGTAGCGACGTGCGTCGAATAATGCGTTTTTGGGTGCGGAAACGCATAAAATGGAGTACTCTATATGCCTTCCGCCTTTATTACATTTACTCCGTTTATACTCGAATTGCAGTTCAAAGTGTTTGCGTAAATTTTTATGAATTTTTTAAGAAAATTAAATTTTAAAGATGAACATCTACAAAAATGTGTAGCGTTCTTTTGAATTGTTTAAAGTAAATAAAGATACATTCCGAAATTTGTAAATTTTTCGATTCTTAAACTGTGATATTTCTGATATCTGGAAACACTTTAAGCAAAATTTAATTTTCTCCAAAAATCTTATGAAAAATCTGCATGAGAAAGCTTTAAATGGTTTGGAATTTTATTTGATTTGTCTAAAGCGAAAAACATTTAAAAGTCAAAATATGAAATAAAATGTTCACAGAATTGGCTTTTGATGTTATTTTTTATGTTTGCATTTGTTCATTTTAATTCAATAAAAATGTTTGCGTTGGAAACGGAGTAACATGCCAGTAAATTTATTGCAATTGAACAGCGTGTCGCATTTGCCAACTGAGGAAGTAAATCAACGAGTCAGGTTGTCAAGCCAACTTTGATTTAACATAATTTAACACTTCTTTTTTAAATACTACACGGAATACTTACAGGAAAAAGGGTTGTGAAGATTTATTTAACAGGTTTAAATAAGTTGAAGACGAAGAATTGAAGGTATTACTCTGTGAAGCCTTGTGTCAGTTACAAGTAGCGCCTTGCGGAATAATTGGGAATGTTATAAACACCAATGTTCAAGTGACTGAAAGCATTGAAACTTATATAAAAAATTAGTAAGCCGAGAGTGATATGAGGTAAGGGGCAGCTCTAAATGAAGCGTGGTGTCTTTGAAATTTAAATTGGGCGATTCTGATGCTCTTACCGCTCTTTTTTGTTTCTCATCTGTTTTTTTGTTTAAAGCCTTTAAAAGTGGATAACAGTTACTTAACATTTAAATAAACATAACATAAAATCCACAAAAAAAGCTGTACTAAAAATCCTTTAGCAACATTTAGTACCAACATGTATCTGATTGTGCTAACTAACCTACCGCAACACACAAGACAGCTGCTCTCGCAAATGGCTGACAAAAATTGTTCTGTTAAATTTAGTCAAAACGAATACACATTGACCTCGTTAAATGTTGCACGCTCACGCATTCTCGAATCACAGCATCACACGCCCAAGCCGCAAAAAATGTTGCACAACATATTTTTCAGTGTTGCTAACACAGTTAAAGCCTGCCGCAAAACACACACAAACACACAAAAATCAAAAACAAAACGGGATATGCAATTGAGATAAGTAACTAAAATTAAAAGAAAAAAAACAACTTTTTTTTGTACAACAACAACTACAGCAACCTTCACACCTTCAAAATGGCGCATTTTAATGCATTTCCTGTACACATACAAACAAATAAACACACAAACACAGATACAAATGCTAAAAGGATAAATTCAATAGAAAAGCACAATAACTGCAAACAATGAAACTGCCCACTGAACCAAAAAGCGAGCATTAAGCGAGAGTATCGCAAAACTATCGCACTCGAGCTCGAAAACGATAAAAGAAGCGAAGGTGTCGCAAAAGTATCGCGCTCGAGCTCGAATATGATATAAAAACGAGCGTTGAGCGAGAGTATCCCAAAACTATCGCAAAAGTATCACACTCGAGCTCGAATATGATATAAAAAACGAGCGTTGAGCGAGAGTATCCCAAAACTATCGCAAAAGTATCACACTCGAGCTCGAATATGATATAAAATACGAGCGTTGAGCGAGAGTATCCCAAAACTATCGCAAAAGTATCACACTCGAGCTCGAATATGATATAAAAAACGAGCGTTGAGCAAGAGTATCCCAAAACTATCGCAAAGTATCACACTCGAGCTCGAATATGATATAAAATACGAGCGTTGAGCGAGAGTATCCCAAAACTATCGCAAAAGTATCACACTCGAGCTCGAATATGATATGAAAAACGAGCGTTGAGCGATAGTATCGCAAAAGTATCGCAAAAGTATCGCGCTCGAGCTCGAATATGATATATAAAGCGAGCGTTGAGCGATAGTAATAAAATTCATTCTCGCTTATTTTCTGTACAACAGCACCTGTACAATGAATAGACATACATATTAAAAACTTTAACAGACTCTAGTAAACATAGGGCGTGGCGTTGTCAGTTAAGAGGTCGTGTGATCGCAAAGGCTTTAAGAGTCACAGAAGGCAGGAGGCTTCGAGTTCAAACCCCGGGCAAGGCAGTAACTTGAAATTTTTATAAGTTCGTAAATTAATAAAATATAAAATGTATTTATTAAATGTATTTATAAATTATATGAAAGCTGATGCAAGAAAATAATTATAATAAACAAAAACAAAAATATTACAAAATTAATAAAATCTTTGACTATAATCTTGAAACAAATAATTATACAACAAATATAATAAAATAATAATAATAATTAGAAAGAGAGAGAGAGAGAGGACCCCTAGGATTGTTGCTTTGCCGCGAAACTAGATAAAAATAAAAAAAAAAAACATGAATAACAAAAAATTATACAACAAATATAATAAAATAATAATAATTAGAGAGAGAGAGAGAGCCCCTAGGATAGGGTTGTGCATGAATAAAATTCATTTTTTTTTGTGTCGTAGGCTCGAAAACGATATCGTAAAATGCTTGCAAACGATATCGTAAAAGTCTCGAAAACGAATCGTGCGCGATAGTTCAATATCGTAAAAGTCTCGTATACGACTTCTAATTCGATTCGCAGACGACATCGTAAGAGTCTCGCATACGACTTCTAAAGTGAGTCGCAAACGATATCGTAAAAGTCTCGAAAACGAATCGTGCGCGATAGTTCGAAAACGAAACTTTCACTGCCACAAACTGAACGACTGACGAATCGTTTTCGAATCGTTTGCGTGTGTTTTTACGATAGTTTCTTTCGCTTTTCTTTCGCGTAAGTATCGTTTTCGATATCGTTTACGAGCTTTTTGGTTCACTGGGTGACTAAAAAAAAAAAAAGAAAAGAATTTCTACGCGTTCAGGTCGAGGTTGTTCAACAGTTTTTAAATCGAGATTAGCAATGCCAACTCGCTTCGTTGCTTCAGTTTAGTTTATTTTAGTTCAGTTTGCTTTGGTTTGCTTGCTTGCCTGCTTGCTTGTTTAGTTTGGTTTAGTTGTTTAGTTTGCTTGCTCAATCGACATAAAGATTTGTTTTCATTGTTGCTGTTGGAAAAATGTTGCAGGTGAAAGCATGTTTAGTTATTATTGTGGTTGTTGTTGTTTTTTTTTTTTTAGTTGCTATTGTACTCCTGCTACTGCTACAGTTGAGTTGACTGCAACAACTTGTTAGCCACTACATTTGTGGCATTGAATATCGCGATAAGAAGTTAAATTGCTAACTTTTCCCTCTGAGTGTACACTTGATAAATATATTAACTACATTGTTAGATACGTACATGAAGCATAGCTTATTTTGATTTCAACATCAAATAGCAGCTTAAGCTTATTTTAAAGTGCACAAACAATATTTTATCCATTGAGCTCTATTAGAGTGAATATTTGGCTTTAAGCCAAAATAAATAAATATATAATTCATGTAAAATTCAAATAATTAGAATAAATAATAATAATAAGGACAACAAGGAGCTTTTAAAAAGAAAAATATTTTTGGTACTTGATTGTATACCATGGTGCAGCCAAGACATTCAAATTTGTAGCCAAATTCGACGTTTGGAGTGAAACTTGAATAGATAAATTTTGAATAAACAAATTTGTATACTCTTTATCATTGATTTTGTTACTCAGCGCTCTTGAAATATCTTCTTTTTTTCTGATGCACAAAGTGTACACTATTGTATAACTTAGTACAACTGAATGCATACACTCAACTAACTCAACTTTGCTTATATATGTGTAGATTTGACAACTTAACTTGTGGTGAATTTAATACAATTTCACCATGAAAGGAGAGAAGAGAATTTTTGAGAAAGAGATACAAAGCAAACATTACATTTTTTGTACTCTTGCTTCGGTTACTTCGAAGCTTTTCAAAAAACATATTTATTTATAAATTCAAATATATTTAAACTTATAACAAAGTTGTAGAAAAACTCAATTTTATTTACTTATTTGCTCAAATTAAAGAAACAGAAAATTGACATTAATATGGGGAAATTATATAAATTCACCATCATATGCAAACTCAACAAAATTTGTTATCAAATTAGAAAGAGACAGAGGCGAAATACATTAGAGCATAAGATATGTTTCACATTCATTCTTTTAAGACATTTAAACAACATTTTATGACCATTGACCTATTAAATGGTTTAACATAAGTGTTAGTATTTCTAATTAAACAAGTTACTTTATTCAAAGCTTTTTTAATGCAATAATTTAATTATTAAAAATATTTACTTTGCATCGATCCAATTTTTAAACTTTGCTGCATTATTTAAAGCATCAGCTGCAAGCAGACATATACTTTTCGAAGTAAATGCACATTTATTCATTAATTTGTTTCTTTTTCACTTTTTAATGAAATTAAATAAAATTGGCGCTTGGAAGAGCAAAATAAATGGTGCATTATCAAAACGTGGAGAAATGCAAAGGAAAATCGAAAAAGAAAAAACTTCAAAATAAGAAAACACAAAAAAAAAAAATACAAATGAAAAACTTTAGCATTTAATTAAAAATAATCAATTTTTATGCGCGCAATTCAATTGAAATTCCATACAACTTGCAAAGTTTGAACTCATTCGCCAAGTTGCTAAGTGGCACGAAATCGTAGCATACAAAAAAGGTTAAAAAAAACAAAAATATTTGAAGTTGCATGAAATAAAAAAAATTGAAATTGCAAAATGTTATCGATTTATACATACACACATACATGTACATGTAGATAAGTAGAAGTTTATACGTATACAAGAAATATGGTATGACAAGTAAACAAATTGTTATACACAACGCTATCGGGTTGAATTTTTTTCAATATTGTTTTTCCATATGATTGAAATATAAACATTATTAGCATACTAGTCAGTCTCATGCACGCACGCATGCACGTACGCTGCTGGGATATATTAAAATAAACCCACGCCGCCAGTCGATTACCTTAGCAATCTTGCCATGCCTGGTTACATTATGCAAACATTCCATGAAAAAAAAAAAAAAAACTTTCAAGACATTCGATGCTCTACTCGTATATCAATAACCTTTTATGGCATAATGCACTCACTAACTCATTCATTCACTCACTCAATCGCCGCTGTCAAGGCAAAGTTTTTACATTGAAATATCTTATACGCTGCTAGTCAAAACAGCACAAGTCTTCAGCTGAAACGGAAACGTTAAGCAATGCTAACAGCAGCCAACACAACGGAAACGGAAGTAGGTGCAGCTGTAATATAGTCAAGACATGGCGAAATAAAACTAAACGAAAGAAAAAAAACAAAAACATGACTGTTGGCATTATTATTTTATCCGGTCTATGTTTATTTTTTCTGCTTTGGCTATTCTAGGAAGAAACAAATAAAATTAAATGAAAAAATATTTAAAATATTTCAAAAATATTTATCAATTAAATTGTTAAGTTTTTTTTAAACGCTTTCATCAAATGCATACAACTAAATTACAAAAACACTAAATGACACAAATTAACAATACAAACAACAGCGAAATAAATTGTTTGTATTACACAAAATGAGTTGAACTCTCGTATTGCAAAAGAAGATCAGCCGCAATTGATGCAAGCGTTGGCTACAAGTGCATTAAAGTTTGAATAGACTCACTACACTCACCCACATACACACACACACACACTTCCCCTCCGTACTGCATGAGGCTATACAATACAATTTAGCTTAACTCGATTTTGGGTTCAATTCAGTTCAGTTCAACTGTTTTGTGCTTTGGTTCAGAGTTTAACAAACTTTGTTGCATACAAATGGGCGCAAAATAAATTCGTAATTAAAACGACAACAAACACAAATTGCAAAAAAAAAAAAAAAAAAAGGAAAACATTTTGCATTAGCCGACTAAATCGAAATAGTAGAAACGCAATTTAGGCGATATTCTACAACGAAAATTAATGTTAAAATTGTTTGACAAAATGTAAGTTGTAATTATATTCAGTATTTATACGCTACACATGTATACATTTTAAAAATAAGTTGACAAATCATAATGAATTTATGATAAAATTCAAATAAAATGCATTTATTCGCTTAACAGTGTAATGCGTTATGTATTAACAGTGTACTATGTATGTTAACAGTGTAATGCACACATTAACAGCGCATATAACAATCAAAGGAAATGTGGGCATCTTTGAGTTTTAAAATTTTTGTGTTTTATTTTGAAAAAGAAAACATTAATAAAACTGTAAAAAGATACACAATTGACATTTATTGTTCGTTTAAATTTAACAAGAAATTTTTAAAAGTGGTCTACAGTGACAGTGAATTTGATTCAAAATTGAGTTCAACATTTATTCTATTCACATAAAATAAAATTTGCATTTCATAAATCTAATTAAAATGCACATAGTGTGACTATGTTTTGAGAGGGTTTATTGAGAAGGCTTATTTCATTCAGTGAAAAAGTTAAGAGATACTGGCTATATAGGACATATTTCTTTGAAAAAAAAACAACAGTCGATTTTCTCAACTTTCTGGCAAGTCTCTTGAAAAACATAAGAGATTTTAAGCCAAAAAAAAAAAAAGAGAAATGTTCGTACCAATCGTGCAAGTCTTTATGTTGTCTGCCACAGATCATAATTGAATCGGTCTTGTTTTTCATTTCTAAGGCTAGGTCCTAGGTAGGTCGTAACTAAATCAAAACTGATTGAATGAAATGGATTCGAGTTCAGTGATGGTAAGCATAGCAAACCCTCTAGTTTAGCTTAAACAATAAATTATTTTTACCGAGTCCCATCAAAGTTTTTTTCTTCTTTTGCCAGACTAAGTTTGAAGCAAACAAAGTGCAAATACAGCTATTATAATCAAAATCAAATTTTTATTTACTTAGGAAAAAATTATATAATTTAAATATTTCGAATTTAATTTACATCAAATTTTAGTAGTCCTACGTAAGCGAAATGTGTAGCATGCAAAAATACGTGCAAATAACAAAATAAATGTAAAATGTAGCCTATTTTCTGGCGCATAAGCAAATAATGTTTGCAAATGCAGTGCAAGGTAAACTGTTTGTGATGCATACATAATGTAACTACATACATAAATTGTATCTATGAATCTATTTGTAACTTTTGAGTAAAATTTAACACACAAACATCATTAAGAGTAACTACAAAATTAACTTGCTATGTGTGTGTTCTCTACAATATATTTATTCTAGCTAAGCAGCTATTTTGCATGTTAATGAAAATGCGTAGAAAATAACACACGAATGCCTTAAGCATTTAGATTAGTTCGCTTAAACTGTGTTTGCCTCAATTTGAGAAAAACTATTGCGTGTTTTTAGGCGTTTGAAAAATTAAACGCATAATCGCTAATAATTATTAGTAGAATTATATGCGCTTCACTCAAACGCATGGTAAAGCAAAAAGCAATCAATTTTGTTCAATATATTTGCAAAAATTGCAATTTTATGCGATTTATTGACGCAAATTAATAGCAATAGCGTGCGTGTGTTTGTGTGTAATGACTTCAATGTGATTCAATACAAGAGAAATAAATCTATTTGAATATTAAATGCAATATTAGAAAAAAAAAAAAAAACTACTAAAAGTCAACTCAAAAACCACCTTTAACAATTGACCATGTCGCATGAAACATATTTTTTTTTTTTTTTTTTTTTTTTTTTAAAATCAAAGCTGTGCAAACAGAATATTCAAAATAAAATTGAATTTCGTTGCTCAATTTGCACTGATGTGTATCTAATGCACCCACAAGAATCAGAACAATCAAACGGAAAAAAATATACATAAAAATATGACTACAAAGTAGAAGAATATTGTAGAAAAAAAATTGAAAAAAAAATAGAATCAAAAAGAAAAAAAGCACTTTTTTTCGTACTTCTAACACGCTAGCCCAGCGGCAAGATACAAAAGCATCTTATAAATGCACAAGCATAATCCCTGTTAAGTGAAGCTGAAACAATTTTGAACAGAAAGTACAAAACAAAAAAAAAAATGAACGAAAAAACAGCTGCCGAGAAGTAGTTCTAAAGAATGAAAATCGACAAGAAATGAAACAGTAGCATTGAAGCCCCATGGACAAATAACAAATACAGGCGCAATAGCTGTAAGCAAAATGAAAAAAAAATAATAATAAAAATACAAAAAAAAAAAAATAAATGTATCTAAAAAAAAAAAATATTATTGCAACAACAGGCAAAGCAAAAAAAAATATAAACTTTGCAACAATTTCTTACGAAATTCAGTAAAACTATAAGCAAAAGCAAGGGAAAAAATGAAACGAAACAATGGTAAAATAGAAAAGAAAATGCTTGCATAATGAAAACTCTCTGCCCCACGCTATTCCTCTTAATCTATACTACATGCATTCATTTCATACTAATGCCATGGCAATCAATAGCAACATATTCTTCATTTGTATGGCCGCAACTGAAATATGTTGTGTATACGATAAAGTTTTCACAACAACAAATGCAATGTGAAAACGCGAAATAATATATTTACTCTTGAGTAGCAATATTAAAGTAAGAAACGCTAATGTATCTACAAAAATAAAAACAAAAACAAATAAATGCAACAAAGCATGCTGCAAGAGAAAAAAATACTAAAAATAAAAATATTTACAAAAAAAAAAAAAACATTTATTAAACTTCCGTTTCCGTTCTTGTTTGCTGTTTACAGACTTTGTTTCCGCGTTGGTTTTCCGTTAAGTTTAATATTTTCTGTTGCCTACTTTTGGGTGCTTGTCAGTCAGTTACGTATCTTCTGTGTAGTAAGCATGTTTAGTTATTGTAAAATTGAACAAACACAATAAGTATTAGTGTTGCCAAAAAAAGTGAAGTGTGGCGACTGCGATTTGAAAATCACAGTGATTGCAAACAGTGACTAAATCGCAGCTCGCGAAAAAATTATAAAATTAACATTATTCGTTTCCAAAAGACCGCGAGAATTGCACGTTTTGATGATTCAAGTGATTGACAAATATAACAAAGAATTTGTATAGGTTTGGTGTGCAAACTGATTACTGAGTGCGATAAACAAAACTGCCGATAACTGAACATGAAACATGAAAATTACTTCAGACGCAGTGTCACACTGTGATTTTTAAATCACTGTGAAGAAATCACCAACACCAAGAAGTATACACTAAGTACAACTGAATATTTACTGTGTACAATAATCACTCATTTCGCATTCCGCTTCTTGTGTGTGATTTTCCTTTTTTGCTTATACTTCGTATGCACTTTTTGATAAAAAAAATAATCAAACTCATTGAAATATTTACTACTATTAAAAAAAAAATTGATTATTCCATGTACTACAATTTCACACGATCTAAAGTGTATAAAAAACAAATATAAAAAAAAAAAACAACGTAAAAGAATTTCAATAAGAAAAAGTTCTAAAAGTTCTTTCAACTGACAAAGTTAATTGACTGCAGTGCTATAACTGTTGATGACTAAAAAGCAAGAGCAATACGACATACTTTGGACTCTGTGCTGCTACGTTACCAAACCAACCCAAACCAAACCAAAAAAAAAAAAAAAAAAAACATGAGTACAAAATACTTTGCATACACAAAGGCAAAAAACAGTAGAAGCAATACTAAAAACAAACTAACTCTATGTGAAGACGAAGCAGCACTTATTATTTTAGACACTGACACAGGCACTCAACTACTTCGTCAAAGACTTAAGACTGACTTTCATTTGCAGTTGCTTTGCTACAGAAGAGATGTGCTGCTCTGTACTGCTGGTGCTGCTTGAAATTCAAGTGTGTCAAACTTTTTAATATGCTTACGAAATTTTGTCAAAACTACAAAATTGCAAGTTAAATAAGTACAAGGCAAGTACATTTACACATACACATATACGTAACAAATTTGCATGCACACGTAGTGCCTACGATATCCTTTTTGTAAAGTTTTTTTTCTTTGAAAAAGTATAGAATTACCCGAAACAGAAATAAAATTGCAAGATAGTATTTTTAGTACTCGGCAAGCAAAATAAAAATGCAAAATAAATAAACTACAAAGAGCAACGAAAATGTATAATACTAAACTTAATTTCCTTGCTTGAGTCAAATCAACACTATGCAATTTGCTATAACCACAAAAAAAAAAATTTGAAAATTAAAAGACATAAAAAATATGAGATTCGATAACCACAACTGAGAAAAGAAAATGGAGATATCGACAGAAAGTTATAAAACTGACATACACAAAAAAAAATGGACAGACGAAAAAAAGCACCTGTGCACACTGTTCCCAAATTGAAATTTTACGGCAGTAAAAAAGTATATCGGATTGTGAAGGGTTGTCCTAACTTCTAGCACAATATTGTTCGTCAATGTGTATATAATACGGCGATATTAATTCTATTTGCATCTTTTTGCGCCATTTCAAAAGAAATTCATTTTTTCATGCAATATTGAGTTCAACCATGCTAAAATTATTAAAATTTGTTTATGAAGTTGCCGAAAGACATAGAAATTAAGTAGAGAACTGTTCTAGCACACTGTACAAAAAAATTTTTAAAAATATACAAAGCAATAAAAAGAAGAACCTAATAATATTTGTTTCACACCATGTCTTGCGGCTAGCTTTGAGCTATTTTCATTACAAATCGATTTTTTTTTCTTTCTTTTGTCGTTTCGATTTTTCTACACAAAGCGATGAAATAGGAAAACATGTCGATGCAGAAGACAAATACACTGAATCATTCTAACTATCCAAAACAAAAAACAAAAAAAAAATAAAGAATAAAACATTGACTTTCAATCAAAGACTGGCAGGTGTCAACATGCAACAGCTTTATTAATACACAAAACCAAGAGAAGAGACCGATGACTGCTGCTGCCTTTGACATGTATGCAAAAGTTTTTTAAAAGCAGCATGAATCAATTCTATAATAAATTTTTTTTTTATTTATTTTTTTTTTTTAACGCTTTATCTAGGAATAAGAAGACATTCCGCTCATCAATATTCGTACACATAAGCTTTGTCGTCGTTCCATGGATTTCTTTGTTAATGGAATTCTTTGTTGTGTGAACAAAACAATTCTTTTTTTTTCATTACATGCAGCAAACTGAATAATTGCTATGAATAAGATTCATGCTTTGTCTTTATTAATTTTTTGCAATTAAATCAAAAGTGAATACAACTTTTCACAAAGGTTTTTCCACTCTGCTTCCGCTTAAGATTCAATGCATATAAAAAATGAGTTATTCCTAACTAAAAAAAAAAAAAAAACATAATTCCAAAGATTGGCCCTGAGCAGTATTGATTGTTATTGCGAATGCCAATCGAATTGGAAACTGCAATCTCTTAAATTGAAAACGTGTATCGGTTGGAATTATGGGATTTCGAGGAATGAGGACATCTTCACCTTTGAATGGCCACGTCAATATTGTTGCTTCCACTACATTGCTCATCAATTTCTTGAATACGACTTCTTGTTTGACATGACTTCGTTTATTAGTATTTTATTATTAGTTTTCACCCTAGAACTTCAAAACCCATGAGAGATAGATGAAAGTGATACAATTTTTTTTTTCCTTCAAAGACGTAAATTTTTAATGATAACACTTTTCATTCCATCAGTCATAGTTCTTAACCTAGAACTATGAGAAGCAGTGATGCCATTTTTCTCACACATATATGGTGTTTTATTTTAAATTTCTGTACAGCTTATCATACATGAATGCTGGCAGCCGGCAGGTGGCGCAGCAGTAGGGCTGCTGGCAGCCAGCAGGTGGAGCACCAGTAGGGGCATGGGGAAACGCCAAAAAACTGATATATTTGCAAATGCAGATATGTTATCAACATAAAAAGTAGATAAAACCGAGTCCGAACCTCAACACATGTTGTGTCAAAATTTGGGCTTAAAGGGTTCAGAACTTTTCAAGTCTATAAGCCTCGTATAAACGAACAAAGCATTTTTATATTTATAGATAAAAAATATGTCTGATTTTACTTATTACTCTACAACTTTCCAATATTAAGTCCGATTTGGACAAAATTAAGCTTTATGTTTTTGTAATAAAATAGAATTAATTTATAAATTTTAAAAATAATATATTTAATATTAACAATTTTCAATAAAAACATGAAAAATTTCATATTTTTCGTGTTTCAACGCTTGCTAAAAACAAAAAATATTTAATTGATATTAACAAGTAGCATATCAAATGATGTACAGTTCAATTTACATTGGACCATCCATTCTCTAGAAATTTAGTAATAAATGAAAAAGTTCAAACAAATATTTTTTTGAGGATATCTTGAGAACGATTTTCGTGGTCATTCTTGGAATCTACGCACAAAACTCCATGGGAATAGATTCGTGAGAAACCAGAATCATCGACAAAATCAAAATTTGTAAACTAGTGTAATCGACTGGAAATATAAACGATGCAGCAGTGTGTCTAAAGGAACAGCACTTCTTCCTATACATACGAACTGATCAGTTCTAAACAAATAAATTATTAACTGCTGTAACTAAAAAATATTATTTTTTTTAATTATTTCGTCAATTTTTCAAATTTGCTGGCTATTTAACGCATTTATTTTTGATTAAAAACTTTTTCAATTTGTATTTTTTCGTGTTAAAAGTCTGAGAAGCTAAGTTCTATCATTAATTCTTCAGTGCAAAAAAAAAAAGTCTCAAAAGTTGCACGAGTGCCAAAACCCAAGAGCATAGCGGTGGCGGCGATAACGCTTTAGCTGATTTTATTTTTAAATAATTTTATGCTTTTGCTGCTGTTTTTCGTGCTTTATTAAATTTTCACATTCATGTTATATGCGCAATGCACACACACACACACACACTCATACATAGCATTTTATAAAGTGAAATACTTGCTTCGCATCAGATACTGTTTTTATTTGCTCACAAGCATCTCAAGTGTATAAAGAGAAAAAAAAATATAAAAAACAGAAGCACAGCGAAAGCGCGTAAAAAATGGTAAAAAAAAATAAACTTGTTTATGCTAAAAATTTAAATTTGATATTGAATTTTATAGTTTTTTTTTTTCTCTCATCTTTATTGTATATTTGCCGCCGAAATAAAATTATACAAATAAAATTCTTTATTCGCTTAAGCAAAAATATATTGCATACTTTATGGCGCATAAAAAAATTTTAGTTTATTTTAAGCAATTTTTCAATAACAAAACAAAAAAATGAAAAACTTAAATTTCCGTTTACAATAGAAACTTTCACAAAATTTAGCAACTGATTGCATTTTAACTGAACGTGGGCGTCTAAGCAAAGTTGACACTTTATGCTTTACGCTCGTACAATGTTCTTTTTTTTCGTGCATGGTTTTTGTTTTGCTAATGAAAAGTTTTCGACTAATGTCGCATGAAAACGTGAGCGTATGAAAGTTTTTCGGCTCTAAAATGACAACAGCAAAAATGAAAAAAAAAAAAAAAAAAATGATACCAATAACAACTATCAGCAAGGACAACGTTATAGCGTCGCTTGGTTGGTTGGATGATAAAACAAACTAAGTAAAGTTGACAAGGCATATGCATATATAGAAAATCTCTTGCACGCACTTTATGTTGTCACACAGATAGTTAGATACGTACGTACTACTTACTTACTAGAATATATAGTACGCTCGTATATTTTAGTAGTAGTAAGGGTCGAAAATGTCATACACTCATTTCGAAATGCCGGCCGCGCTTATGCTGTGATAAGAAAGTGTCAACATGCACGTGACAAACTTACAAATGTTTAATTTTTATGCGCACCTACCGAACCACACGCGCACACACACACACACACAAACACAAACACATACACACCCACAGTTAAGTACAGCTGCTGCTTGGCATAGGCGCTTATTTGCAAAAATGTAAACCCTTCATTTCAGTGAGGGTCACATGAAATTTTTAGCCAAAAATCACGTTTTAAACGTAAACATTTCTAAAAGTAGTTCGCGACCAGAGCAGCGACAATAATGAAACTGCGGAGACAGTTAAATCGAATAGGCATGGCATGCTTTAGAATCGTCGGTTATAGTCAGTCATGTTTGCGTTTTATCTTGTGTACAAAATTTCTGTTTGAAACGTGTTTGTTATAGTTATAATTTAATATTTTATTTGCCTTGCTTTTGCGTATTTTGTTTTTCAAAATATGCTCAAATAATGAAATTAGTTGAAATATTATTGTATAAGATTTAATAAATTAATTAATGCGCTACATATTTGTTGCACTAACTATGGCGGTTTTTATTAGAAAGAAGAGATAACAACCAATTCAAACCATAACCTAGAACCTCTACTAGAATGAAACTAAGTATTCCAGGTGTAGTATTCCACAACCGTCTCTTTCTAATTTGCTTACACATTTTGTTGAGTTTTATTCAACATGAAAGCAAACTGTGGTAAAATGAATAATGTTAAACACAATGTTAAAATGATGTAAGTTAACAGACGTCGAAATACTGTTATAATTTGTTTGGTTTTTAAAGGTAGCAAAAATCCCAAGTGCCTATATTTTCTGTAATAATTTTTAATGAACACAGTCACTAGGTTAAGGAAGGATGAAATTTTATGATAAGTGCAGGTTCTCGCATCTGTTTGCTTACATAGTTTTAGCATAGTAAGCTTTGAACAATAACTTCGTAAAAGGTTTGAGTGACTCAAGCATATTTCTTGTACGCTTTTTCACTACATTTTACTTTCATATTCACCATATTAATAAAATTCACCAAAATATGTACGCGAAATAGAAAGAGACAGTGATGGAATGTCATGTCTTATAAAATTGTGTTACTAGTTGAATATCGATGTTGAATTGGCCATCGCTGATGGAGAAAAATGAAAATTAAAAAAGGCATGGCGACCTCAATGACCAAATTAACAGAATAGTAGTCTTTCGCCCATTGATCGGAGTCTTAAGCCTTAATGATACCGTCAATAGCAATGAAACAATGCTTATTGATTTTGCCACCGGCTGAAACACGCTTATGAGTAGCAAACAGATTTCATCACTTTAACACGCATACGGCAACTGGGCGCAGTGGCGTTCCAGGTACGATAAGGAGGCGTTGGTGGAAGAGTGGAAACAGATTCATGACTAGTCATGACTAAAGCGATCTTTATTTTTTCTCTTCATCTTGCAAAGTGAAGAGACAATCTTATCGACATCTGGCACCTGTATAATGAGTGATGAACGCTTCTCGGAACGCCTGACAATAGAAAACGTCATAATCGAGATCTGCCATGTGGTTCTAGCCAAAGTATATACATATCATATTCGAGGACTATATTTTCCTTTGATACTTTTCCGTCTGTGGCAAATTTTATGCAATTCGGCAAAAAAATTATCAATGATCACATAAAACGCTACGAACTTTTTATTCAACCCAACAAAAATGAAGCATTTAATAAAGAGAAAGAAAAAATTAAATAAAAAATAAAAAATACTATAAGGATTCAAGCATAATTTCCATTTGTATGTATATAAACAAGCACTTTAAAACATTTTATGAAAAGTTTTACACTTGAAAACGACATAAAACCATTTCGAAAAAAATAAAAAAATAATAATATAAACATAAAACATATAAAAATAAATAAATTTTGTGTGTTTTTATTTCATTTAAAAAAAAATTTTACTGTTTGCAAACTTTATTTCACTATATGCGGTTTTAGTATGCTCTGCTTAACAGCAAACACTTTTAGTTGTCGCTGCATGAGATACACATACATACATGCACATATGTATGTATGTATTTGCATATATTATAAATATGAATGAGTGTATATGGCATACATATTCATATGTACCTACTCAAATAGTGGAAAATTGTATATACACATGTCGCACTGTTTCTCAAACGCTTTGCATTTAGTATATAAATATACACGTATGCATGTATGTATGTATGTATGTATGTATGTATTTTTTTTTTTTTCTATAATGAATATGCTGAAAATTGTTGATGGCCAAAAATTTTTGTTCATCGTCTACACGTTTAAATCTGTTGCCAACCCAAAACACCAAACAACAAACACAGTCGTCGACAACGACGATGACGATGAGAACAGAACAGAACGTTGAGGACATCATTGCCGCCGCTGAATACAATAAATTACTTTTGCCCGTAAACCGAAAAACCATTAGCATAAAACTTGGCAGCAGCAACAACAACAACAACAGCAACAAAAACAAGAACGGCTGCCATCAACGCCATTGCCATCACCATTGTCGACGCCATTTTACCTCCTTCATATGCTGCTTCCGGCAACACAACTCAACTCTTACTAAGTGCACTCAACTCACCAAGTGTGCTGCAGGTTGGATTATTTGCAAAAAAAAAAAAAAAAAAATGTAAATAAATAAAATGAGTAACAAAATTGTTGTTTAATTTGAGGCTCGACGTGAAATAAACTAAACTAGACTTGGCAAGCGCTACAGAAACACCAAAAATGCGCCTGCTCGAGGGTGCATTAAACTAAAAATAATAAAATTCGAAAATTACATGGCAAAAGTTAACTCAAGTGCTCTTCTATGTGTATGTATGTGTAATGTAAATTTATATAATAATTTTACGAGCATCTTAAATAGTTCATCTCAAATTCGTTAATGGTAAAGGGTCAATGTGCACTCAAGTGCAACGCTTGAATTTCACATTTCACACATTTAAAATTAAGTTTGCTAATGAACTAATTCTATGGGGCATAATTTTATTTCTAGTTTCGAGGAGAGCGAATACGTTTTTAGAAAAAAATAAAATTGATTGCATAATACATGCTACACAAAAACGGATTAAACAAATTATTTAGTTGATTCTGCGATTTTGATAGATGTCCCCTTGTAAACATAGTCAGTTATCTTCGATTTTTTTGAGATTCCTTTTCGCAAAACAGTAAACGTTTTTAGTAATCGCTGAACTAGTGTTGTCGCGACCTTCGGCGATTTTTTCAAAGTTCGCAGTCACTGCGATTTTAATGTCGCAATACGACTGAAAGTCAGTGATTAGCTATTTTCTTTTTCCTCATTGAACATGGTTCAGTTATGCTTCGATTTTGTGTATTGCTCTTTGCGGAACAGTGAACCTGTTCAGTAATCGCTGAGTGCCAAATCGCGACCTGCGATTTATATCACTGTTTGCAGTCACCGCGGTCGATTTTTAAGTCGCAATCCCTAATCACACTGCAACTCACTTCATCGGCTCTTTTAAAACGTTGACCATGCAGTTTTTGCTGAGCGTAAATAACAAGAAGCAAATTTGTTGCCAACTCAGGACTGCGATAGTTCATCAAGAATTCAATGTCTTTCGTGACTTTGTGAGTTCAAGCACAGCATTGATGTTTGATGAAGAATAACTCGTTTTCGGCGATCGGTTTTGCGAATTATATCCGTATAGACTTCCGGCAAATGTTTTGTACCACGTTGCTCAAGCGCATTATTGGCACATGAACTGAGTTCAGCCTGAAGAAACATTTTGAGCTAATCGCACGTCGCTAAGTTGTGACAAATAACTTTGTTGAATTTAGCTCGTCTTGGAACAAGCACAATGGTAAATTGCTGTTTTTCTTTCCGGCTCAAACTGGATTCTTGAACACCTTCCAAGAGTTCGTCGGCGACCGGATGTACGACCTCGATTGAGCTTCAGTATACCAGCATTATCGCCATAAAAAGCAACTGCGTTCTATCAACACAAAGTTGTTCAGACTTAATCTTCGACGTGGAGTTGTAAAGAAATACTCCAACATTGAAAATCTTCTACGCTTCGAAAAGTTATGCTAAAAAAAAAGTACTATTAAACTTTATTATGGTGCTGCCAGAATTTACCTATTGACATAAGTGTTGCCAGTTCCCGGTATAAGCAAAAGACAGCAGCATCAAGCTTCACAGCAATACAATTCAAATTAAAGAAAAGCGTAAGTTGCTTCAGAGCATGTTATTGTATTATTAAATTACATAAATAAAATCATTAAATTTTACGTTAACATTAAATTTTGCGATTTTTTTCGAAAAATTATTTTTGCAGACTAGACTGCCCTTAACACTTAAATGCCAGTTTAACGAATAGCAGTGATATTTTAAATATTAGCTTGCAAGCCAGTAATTTCTCGTCTTTTTTTTTTTTATTTTGAAATTTTATTAAAAAAAAACTTTATATGAAACCATTCTAACATATTTAATGTGCAATAAATTAACCCTAAGGCAAACCATAAGCATACATTTTAATTATGAAAAAAACTTTATTATTAAACTTTTGCAGTACACTTTATTACCTCCCTCCCTCCCTCTCTCTTTCTCTCTCTCTCTCTTCTCTCTCTCTATTATACACCTCTTCAAAACTTCTCATACTAATTGTTTTTACCCTTACCCTCTTGCATAACGTTTAAATGTTTCCCAGCTATTTTCATTAAGCATTTTCATAATTTCAAGCAATAAAATGGCTAATTGCCCAACTGCCTAAAAAGTATGCCAAACTAAACAAAAAAAAAAATTATAAAAATAAATAAAATAAAATAAAATAAAATGCAAAAAAAAAAAACGAAAAACTATATAAAATAAAAAGGCAAAATGGAAAAAAAAATTCAAACGCTTGCCAACACTTAACACTGCGTTTTTCTTGTTGTTATTCTTGTCGTTTTTTCCGTTACTTCCGTTTCCGTATCCTGTCGTTATTGTTGTTGTTGTCTTGTTACTACTCCGTTTAGGCCAACTTAAGTGGCTGCAATAGTAAAAGCCTGCTAAAAAAAAAATACAAAGAAAAACGGAAAAAATATTAGTTGTCCAAGTGTTTTTCGAGGCAAAACTTTCTTCGTGCGTTCATTTTGCAGCATTTTATGCTGTCAGTATATTTTCTTTGCCAAAAAACAAATGAAAAAAAAGAATATAAAATGCTTACTTACACAATTTCCGCTTTTAATTAAACGACCATTAGTTAAATTTTTAGAGGCAACAAAGCCCAAAGCCAGAAGCCAAGTGGCAGGCGCTGCCGCCATCACCTGACAGCGGCGTTAAATGTGGCTTAAAGCTCCAAAGCAGCTGCCAACAAATGGAAAGGTTGCCAAACTGTATAATAAAAATACAAAAAAAAAAGAGAGAAAACAAATAAAAATAATAAAACAGTTGCATACTTTGTGGCTTTTTAGAGAGACGCATGTGTGCGTTAATACTCACCGCTCTTTTGAGGTTATGTACTGCGGTTACTTTGTGCGTTTATCTATTAAAAAAAAAAATATTTTTTTTTACATCTATACTCTCTCCTATATTTATGTACTCCATAACAAAACTTCAAACTTTCATTATGCAATTAGCACAGATTCTTTTTCTAATTAGGTTGCACAATTGACTGAAACACACACAGATTTTTGCATGTATCATGTAGCCTTGTGCCTTGTACGCTGTGTTGCATGCATTGCACTTTTTGAAACTTTTCACACTTTAGAATACACACACAAACGCACACACACAAGTGCTGCGCTCATTTGAAGTGTTGCAGCAAACGCTTTGCACTTCGTCGCTCTTTATTGTTGCTTCAAACATTTTTCCATATTTTCAATGCCAAACATTCTAGTAACAAAATATTAAAATTGTTTTTCGAAAATTGCGCGTAAAGTGTACGCAGTTTGTTTTAAAGTTTAAAATTAATTTTCACCACTTTAGCTTAAGCATGTGTAAATGAATAAGTGAATGAATACATGCACACATTTGTTTGTATGTGTGTATGTATATCTAACTTTATAATACTTTGTTCTTTACTACTTTTGGTTCATTTTTGGCATAGCACACCATAATGTTAATGATTGTAAATATTTATGAGCATATTAAGTGGGAAATAACAAGTTAAATAAAATATGTATACTGCAGAACATACATATAAAGTATTTGTGTTGCAAATATTCTCGTTTTTTAAATTAACAAAAAAAAAATTTAAATATTTGCAACGCATATTTATTAAGTACATTTTTAGAAAATTTAAGCAAAAGTATACAAAATTTCGTAATGGTCTTGTACCAGCATAAGTCATGGCGATCTTCACGACCGCAAAGCTGCAGGTCATAAATTTAAATTGGAACTATCATTATTTTATAAAGGAGCACTTTGTAGAAGATACTTAGTTTGCTTCTCACATTCTTAATATTACATAAAACGCTCTTTCATTATGGTAAGACGCAAAAAAGAGAATGTAAGATACCAAGGTGCTATTTTGAATAGGATTCCAACATGCTTAAACCGAAAAACTGGGTATACTTTGCATCTATTAATTAAAAAATTTAGATACAAAATATATTTTATTTCACCCTATGGGCCCCTCGTTCAAATACAATTTTTAAATAAACGTCTAATGTTAAGTCTCTAAGTCTACTTATTCCAAAGTTATGGCTTTTCCGGTAATAAGGCACCATTAGATGCCTGGTCAACATTTTAAAAATCGCGTCTTAGTACCACCTACATATATAGTAAAATTATCGTAAATTAAAAATATATAAATAGAATTTAGTACTAAAAAAATACGTTACAAAGTCAATTATGAGCCCGCACTGGTCCTCAGGTTCAATATTCCAAAAAACACAAAAACACGTCAATATTATTTTTCTTTTATTTATATTAAATTAGAGTTAAATCGGTCAGTAGTAAAAGACTCTTTTTTTTTAAAGCGGATGTATGGTAGGCGTGATAAAAAAAATCTATTATTTCTTTCAGAGCCCCAGCTACACGCTGGAAAAATTTCAAAATGATCAGTACAGAAATATGGGCTCCTATAAATGTTTGCAGACGAGTGTAACGAGTAAAATTTCAGTTCATACAGTGATGTTCAAAATAATAAAAACAAAACAAATGTAAATCAAATTCGTCCTACAAAAATGTACCCTATAAAAAGAAATGGTAAGAGGGTATATTAAGTTTGTACGAATGTACGTAAAAGACAGCAAGCGGTTAAATAGACCCTATAAAGTATATATATTCTTGATCAGCATTGAAAGGGAAGTCCAACTAGCAATGTCCGTCTGCCCATGCGTCCATCCGTCTGTCCGTCTTTCAAGCGGTTTTCGGTTTTCGTTTGACCACCCTTTACCACCCTTTTTCGAAATTTTGTAGCTTTAAATCTTCAACAAATAGAAAGTTGCGTTCCTCAAAAGACATTTGATATTTTCTTTTGTCTATAATTCTTGAGAATGGAGCAGTTGTCTAACTCTTTACCACCTTATATATACTTGTCCATATCAGCCCCTAACAGGTTTGTTTGCTAAATTTGTTAATTAAACCCGTACAGCTAAAAATCTTAGTTAGATTGAAAATTACGGTCTTTGAGACTAATGCAGACAAGTCTCTTGGCTCCATTTTTTTTGTAAAAACGCAACATTCTAAGTCTATGAATTTTAATGTTATGATGAAAGTAAAGCTTTTTTTTATCACTTCGAAATCTAGAAATCTAGATATGAAGTTGTATTGTTTTTTGAAAAAAAATTGTACATCATTTGGCTACATTACAGATCTTCTTCAAATTTGAAGCAAATAATGCCTACTTATAAAATAAAACCTTAAATATCAAATTTAATTTGCAAACTAATTGAAGCCAAATATCAAATATCAAATGAAATTAGAAATTACATTTTAAATATTTTAAAGCTAATTGTTTCTTAATATTTATAGGTAAAATATTAAATTTTGAATAGTTTTCATTTAATGCAAATTAGAAAATAATTAATGCGCAACACTTAAAACAGGCGCACACATAGACACAAACATCTATATACAATATTATCGAACAATTAATACCTAAACACAGACATGTATGCATACATACACACATACATAAATATATAACTAAATATCGACTTGCATGCTGCATGCTCAGATTAACACACTGACCTGAGCAATGGGGCGTATACGCTATTGTTCCGACTACCACAACGACTACGACGACGAGCCTGGTACGCGTTAAGTTGTGCATAGAAGCGTGCAATTATACGGACGGAAGAATATATGAAAGGAAGAAGGTACAATGAATGAATGAATGAACAAGTTTCTGTATGTATGTAAGTAAAATGCTGTGTCTGTGTAAGTTTACTTAGCAAATGCACGCGCGTGTATGTGTGTTTTTGTGTTTGTTTGTGCTTGTCTATTGATTAATTTCAATGAATTGGAAAATTTAATATACAACAACATGTTAAACAAACTATGTAAAAACAACAACAAAAACAACAAAAAAATGTATAGCCAGCAGCGTTAATTACACTACATTTACATATATATAATGTGGTATATTAATTATACAATAGCTTTTAGATGATGATGAGGAAACACTCTGTGATATAATCAACAGGCAGGCTGGTGTAGCACTTGAGTCACTACAACTACTAGCATGCATTGGCCTCATAGACGGGTTCCTCTTCGCCGAAGACGGCGGTTTAAGAGAAGTTGGCCCAAGAACAAAGCTTTTAAAAACCCCAAGGAAGATAGACAAGCAACTTTCAAGCAGAGATCTGCGCGATAAATCGTTGCGCGCAGATTAATATTGACAGCAACTGCTATAACTAAGATGTACCAGTACTATCAGACAGCCAAGCAGCACTTAAGGCGCTACAGTCTGATGTAGGAGAAACTAAACTCGTACAAAAAAATATAGGCACCCTTACTGTACTAGGACAAAACAACAGGGTACAACTGTTGTGTGTGCCAGGGCACTCAAACATCCCAGGTAACGAGCAAGCAGACGCACTAGCCAGGAAGGGGGCAGCAACTCCTCTGATGGGCCCAGGACCTTAATGTCCCATTGGAAGCCACACACTTAGACTTAGAGACTACACGTAACGATAGGAAACGAGCAAGGGATGAGCACTGATTTTAAAGGCAGATGCCTCAAGCCAAATTATTAATAGAGGGACTCAACTCTAAGCTTACCGTAGCATTGGCTAAGCTGAATAGAACCCAACTAAAGATCATGATTGGGCTCCTAACGGGCCACTATAGACTTTGGAAACACCTGCAGATTCTGTTGTAATATGAATGAAACCCATGCTTATTCGGGATGCCGTTCGAGCAGATGTCATCTAGGACCTGGTCCTCGCATCGCAGCTGCGGACGTCCTTTCTTTCACGCCCCTCCGATTTGATTAACTTCTCGCTTGTAAACTTCTCTTGCCGGAGCTTTTGTGTCCATCCGACACAGGTGACCAGTCCAGGACTGCCTTTTGTATTGGATATTCCTGACAATGTCGATGTCGGCATATAGCTCGTACAGTTCATCGTTCTTGCGCATACGGATGACATATTCCACTCTAACTGGACCAAAGATTCTCCGAAGTATCATCCTCTCAAATAAGCCCAACGCCGACTTATCCGATTCTGTCATGACCCATGCTTCTGAGCCATACATCAGGAGAGGCTTTATCAATAATTTTTTAAGTTAGGAAATAATTTTTTAAGTTAGTATAACCTTTTTTTAATACCTTTTTTCAGTAGTCTAACTTTCTGTTTGTCTATGTGTCTGTCTGTTAGTTCGTCTATTCATCTGTTCATACATAAAACCAGAATTCGAAGCCAGAACCAGATCTTTATTATCTGACAATAAAACTTTTTTTGTTTAATATTTGAAGTGTATTTATAATTCGGTGCTATCAGCAATTTAACATTTTATTTTGTTTTTATTTTCTATTTTTTTTTGTTTATTTATTTATTTATTGGGTAAACAACATTCTTAATGCACTTCATGAAAAATTAATGAATCAAAGTGTGAGCAATCAAATTTCAAAATGCGCAGCTTTAAAGCAACTTTGAGTAATTTTTAATGTACGAGTATGAAATCTGGAGCATGTGAAGTGTTTTAAGTTTATTTTATTTGCTTATAAAACTTTAATCAAATAAATTACTGCCGCTAAGCCTTCAGTTTAAGTATTCAATTCAAATAAACTATTTCCACAGGTGTTATTTAAAAAAAAAAAAAAAAATAGTTCATTGCCAAAAAAAAAAAAAAAAAAATAGCTTAGATAAAAACTAAAAAATAAATTTATTTCTATTCAAGCACAACGCTTAAGCGAAACACAACGTATTTCTAAATTGAACGCTTAAATAAAATAACATAAAAAAAATAAATACACTTTAAATATAATAGAAAATTTACAATCAATCAATCAATCAACTTAATAAATATCTAAAAGACAACATGAAAATATTTTCAATAATATTCAGTCTGCTTGCGTTACTTTGCTATAGCGCCTCAACGTATGCAATATTCAATGACAACGACGACGACGTCGTTGATAAAAGCCAACAGAGACAGCAAAACAATAAAGCAACAACAGCAGCAACAACGAACAACAAAACGATGTGGATTTAATAAACAAGGCAATAAACGAACTAGGTGAATTCTTTGGAGTATACTCCAACGAAGAAGAAGCTAACAACGATTCCAGTGAAGAGCAAAAAAATTCTACAACGAATGCAGTCAATAAACTGCATGAAAATAATAGAAATAACAACAACAACAACTGAAAAGGATATCAACTTAAATGCTAACAATAACAACAAAAAAAACAACAATACAAAGGCGAATCAGGCGGAGTCCAGTTTTTATAATGAAATGGAAACAGCATTTGTGCGCGCAACAGACAGAGTCGAGAATCTTTGGTTTCAATTTAAACAAGTACGTCTCTGTGTAAAGAAGAAAATAGCCTTAAGTGTAGCTATCAATCCAAAATTGATTGTTGTAGTATTTTGTGTAGAACGAAAAGAATAGAAAGACTTGATATGTACTCTTCTACTCGTATGAATTGAAGAGTGTTTTCAAATTTAGTATTCGTAATTGAAAGCAAAAATCTAAAAGAGATAGTTTTTTTTATTGATCTTAAAAATACTTTCAATTAAAAGACCAAAAAATTAAAATAACACTTTATATTATGTCTTTCAGAATCTGCACGAATTATTTCCAAACGTCGTTGATAACAATGATGACAGTGAAGTTGTAAATGCTGCAAACAATGTAAATGCCTCAGAACATCTTAAAGCAACGATCTTTCAACCAATTCCAGTTCCAAAAGGAGCAAATGAAACTTTACACACAGTTATGACACCTGAAGCGAAAGTGGATTCGAAGAATAAACTGGAAGCGGAGATTCAAGCAACTGAAGAACCTTAAACCAAATTTAAAAAAAAAATAAAATAAATAAAAAAATATAAAAAAAATAAAGAAAATAAAAATGTGTTTCACTATATCGACTGATCTCAAAAAAAAAAAAAAAAAAAAGATTGAGAGTTAGAGATTGAGCTCATATAATGATTCAGAAATTTGTATTTTTTATTAGTATTATTACAGAAATTTTCCAAGGTTACACTATAGATAAAAGAGACACCTATCAATAATGAGCTCTGTGATCGGGAAACGGAAACCGCAGTGCACATAGTATACTTATAAATCCGAGACCTTGAGTACGCTGTAGACATCTATTATGTGGAGACTATTTTCTATAGGGAGAAGAAGAAGAAGAAATGTCAATAAATTTTAAGAAAATTTTAAGATTCATGTTTCAGTTAGGTTTAGAACAGAATTGATTTCAAAGATCGCAGTATACATGTTCAAATATTTTCTATAATAATTTTCAAAACATTATTTTTTTTGTTTTATAAAACATATTGAAACAGCTGATTGTATTTAAACAGCTGATTTGACGCAATTCAATGTCATCAAAGTCGCACGTATTTCGTACGTTCATCTGAAATTCTAATACCCAAAACGACCTTGAGTCATCATTATGCGTTGAGTTAGCTAAGCAGAAGAGATTCATAAGTTCGGCATTTCATATAAATATTTGTATAGGGTCGGCTTTAATTTTGTAACGCATTAAAGCAGACGTCGTAGACCCCAATAAAGTATAAAAATTGTTGATCAGCTCGAAGAGACGTGTCGATCTAGCCATGTCTGTCTCTCCGTTCCAGTTCCAAAGTTAACGTTCTTTCTAGTTTTTTTGCCGTTTGATATTCACGAAATGTGCGCATAAACGAGGTGTGCAGATGCTAACCACATTTTTTTTGTTTTTTTTTTATAAAAATATAAAAGTATATATTAAGTTTTTATCAGCATTCTTACAATTCGCTGCCCACTCGATACTTTTTAAATGTAGATACGAGCTGCAAAGTATGTTCGGCATTTCGAAATGCTTTTTTTATCTTAAAGTGTAGAAATTTTTAGTAATTTGTTGCATATTCTTTAAAAAAATTATATACAAAGTAATTTATATATGGATATTTGTTTACTCATTATTTTATCTTGTACATGAATAATAATAATAATAAACAATCATAGTTTTTATTTTTATGTAGTAAAATATTTTTGTCGTTGTTTACTTAATTAAATATTTTTCGGTGGCAGCGTTTCATATGGCGGTGGTGGCTCCGTTTCTGACGATTGTGTATCCATTGTATAGATAATCGTATTGGATTGTATTATATTTGCAGCATTACGAAGTTTGATTAATTTATAAAATTTATAGATAAAGTAGAACACAGACAATAAAATTATAAAAAAATCCACCATAAACGATTGCCAAAATTATCCAATAAAATTTACAAGCATAAACGTTTTCTCCAAAAAGATTTATATGCTCTCTACATGCATGATAATCTTTTTCAATTATTTCAGGGAATGTTGTAATATCTTCAATAGTTTTAATGGCTGCTTCATTATTAATATTGTTATTATTTATTTCATTGTCAATACCATGTTCTGGAATAATAGGAATATTGTCATTTTCACTAATATCATCATCTATGGATGGATCATAACAAAACAAATAATCCATTACAAGTGGTGGCACACAGGTACAGTCGCCTAATGCGGAACAATATTGATTTGCATTACACTCTTGATCACAATATTTATACTCTACACAAGAGTTTTTACTTTCAGTAAAGCCTTCTGGACATGCTTGTACACTATTAACGAGTAGAAATATTAATAATAATAATATTTTGTCATATTTTTTTTTTTCATATTTGATAATTTTTTTTTTTATATTGTATATTTTTTTTATTTTTCTTATCAGCAAATTATTTGTATATTCTTTTTTTTTTAAGTTGTTAACGCCTTCAAGTCAACTTTTATACTGAGTATTTGATATAATAAATTTATTTTTTTTTACTTATTTTTTATTCAGTTTTTAAAAATTGTAACCATTGAAGGAGGCATGGAGCCCCATAAAGTATATATTTTTTTTTATCGCCTGGAGGGGAGAATCGATCTAGCCGTGTCCGTCTGTCTGTCCGTCTGTCCGTCTGTTTGTTGCTATGCGATCTTTTAAATTTTAAAACCTTTTTTTATTTTTTTTTTTTTTTTTATTATATTTTTCCAAAAATTTTTCGGGAAAAACTATTAAGGGTATCCGTCCACCGAAGTTAATTTTAGTCTTCTTTAGTCTTCAGCGAGCAATTGCAATTTCTAAGAATTTCATATGCAAAATAGAAATAAAAATAAAATAAAAATATAATCATGAAATTCATTCAAATTATGTAAACGATCAAATAAGGAAAATGTTCAACAAAATATCAAAAAATATCAACACAAAATCAAGACATCTTTCCAACCGTCACACTTCTAAAGGGTTTTGTAAAGTCTTTTTGACCAAGAAGATAGGGTTTTCGAAAGATAAAAAGTTTATCCGTTTCCATAACGTAGAGTGCAAAACAAAATTGGAAGAACCCTATATCCAGAGGGTAAAAGGGTATATTAAGTTTGTACAAATGTAATATGTAACAGGTAGATGGGATCATGATAGACCCTATAAAGTATATATATTCTTTATAAGCATTGAAAGGAGAGTCTGACCGTCCGTGTCTGCCGAATGATAAAAATTATCTTGGACACTATAAGGGATAGGACTGACCATATTTGAAACTTAGACTTTCCTGAGCCATCAAGTGTGGACTTGAAAACGGTTATTCTCTAGTCCCATTATGAGGGACAGCCCCCATGCGTTAAAACTTCTTGTTTCTTCTGAAAATCTTTCGATAAAGCTCCCAATACAAAAATTGGTACGTCAAATTTTGAAAAGCCCTATTTCCCTTGATTTTTGAGTTTTTGACAAATCCAATACAGTAAGTAAGATAGAAAGATAAAACTTAACTTAAGGGACATCAAGATTGGATACAGGGTATCTTGCAGTCGAGCATACTCGAGATCAGCGTTCTTTCTTGTTTTTGTATTGTTTTTAAAAAAGTTCAACTGAAAATAAAATGTGATGTTTAAGATTTCGAAATTTTAGTACCAGGTATTTTGAAATCTTGGGATTTAAGGACTGGTATTTTATTATTTTTATTTTGTATCTGAGACTATATCTGGAATTTTTTAAAGTCAGAAGTTTTTAAAATTTCTAAATTTTCAGCTCAATTTTTTTATTATTAATATTATATTTCTTTGCGTAACAATCTTCTGTAAAAAGTATTAGTCATTCTCAAGTTAAGGTACTTACACGCATAAAGTGAGTCAATTTTATATATAAAGATTATTTATGTTGAATAAAACCATTCCCAATGGAAACTCTCATGTATGTATTCGGTGCATAAAAGTAGTGATTTTAATTAATTTGCCGAAAATAGAGGCTCTACCAATTAAAGACCCATGACAAACGCTTGCTAATACATTGGAAATTGACTAATTAATCATATCCATTCATATGTAAATGTATACCAAAGTAAGTGTATTAAAATCAAATCAAATAATAAATTTCACTATCATCGTTAACAAAACTGACATATTTACAATTTTAATAAAGTCCCACTATAAAAGATTTTCATGCTGACTTCTAAACTATTTTTTTTTTTTTTTTTGCTGAAGCTTCTGCTTGCATTCCGCTCGCTGATCTATGGCATTCAAAGTGTCACATAAATTACAAACGGAAGCATCAAAAATGCTGCACAACGCGATGACTGCACAAAAATTTTAGTGTTTCTCAAAAGGATTTGATACTCTACTTCAATGCAAGAAGGAGTCTTAGAGAAGGCAAATAATATAAGTAGAATGAGTAAACTAGAAATTCTGTTTACTAAAGCTACTCGTCGTGGTAATGATATTGATGTTGCTGTTATTGTTGTTCTGTTGTTGACGATGATGATGTTATCCTTGCTTTATTGTTGCTCTATAATGCTGCTACTATTGCTACTGCTGCTGCTTGTCTATAGAAATGAACTTCCGCAATGCGCTGCTGCATTGCTTGACTTGACTTTATATACAAAGATACAAATATATATATTTATAAGATACATATTCATGTAAGTATGTTTGTATAGATACAAATACTTCTTCTTCTATTTTAAGTAAGTTGATTTTCTTGCTTTTTGGTTTTTCGTTTTCTTTAAGCATTTTATGTGTTTTTTTTTTTTTTTTTTTTTTTTTTTTTTTTTTTTTGGCTTGCTCATCATGTACTACGTAGCTATAAACATCAATTTAGTTCCGAAAATTGGTTTTTTGATAGCTGCTTTGTTGCAGCAGTAAGTGAGATTCTTCGAAGAAAAATTGTTTTTCACGTTAAGTGACAAGCGACAAGCTTTGCTTCCTCAACAGCATTCAACATTCAACATCAAAATCATCGTCAATGTCGTCTTCATCTTTATCTTTGTCATTCTTACCATACTCATCCTTTTTTTTTTTTACTGGCTTTTGCAAAATTTATGTAAACCATTCAAGTGGAAAATAATATGTGCCAAAAAATATGCAATTATTATGTAATCATGTCGCCGAAAATGTTTTCGATGTTACACAAATAAATTAAGCATAATTTATGTCTGAATATCAAAGATGATGAAGACAAAGACAAAAGAGAGATGGAGACAGCCATCTTTTAGATATTTTCCAGCGAAAACACATTTGTTTCACAATGAATTGATTAATTTAATTGAAATATAAATCAGTTAACTTGACTACTAAGTTTCCGGTACCCATGCAAATCTGCGAAATTAAAAATTGTTTTGTAGCTGTGTGCCATATCAAATTATAAAAAATTCTAGGCTTAGTTGAATTAAATTACCGTGCTTCTGTTGCAATAGTTGCCATAGTACCATTTTGCATTGCGAAAAACACAAATTAGTGATTCTATTCCAATAGTTCATGCATTCACTTATACATCGAAAAAACACAAAATACTGCCAGATGGACATGTCTATATCAACTTTATAGGGGCCCCTACAAGTACGGAGTATAAAAAAAAACATGCAAAAAAAAAATCGATATAACCGAAGCACAAATATCCATCACACATAATTTTCAAAAGCTTTCGTATGATCATCAGTGACGTAGATAATACTTTGCGATGGGAGTGAATTGATGTCCATGGTCCAATTCAACCCAAATTCAGACACCAGGTTGGGGCTTATAAAAGAAGACAAAAATATAGAAAAAAAACTTTTTTTTTGTATTTTTATGGGCGCTATGTGCAATACTGTCACGATTCTATTAAATTCAGTAGTGAATACATGGGTTGATATAAGAAGTGTTTCTATCCAGACGGACATAGCTAAATCGACGTGTATCGTTGAGTTGATCAAGAATATATTTGACTACTTTAAAACAAGAAAGAACGATGAAGTCAAGTATGCTCGGCTGCAAGATACCCTGTACCCGATCTTTATGTACCGTAAGTCTCCCAGATAATATCTCTCCTACAGCAGACAGCAGGACAGACAGACAAACGAATGGACAGACTATATCGACACGCGTTTCAATGCTGATCAAGAATAATGGTTAATAATTGTAAAAAAGATATGCCACTTAAATACTCACAATTGATACCGGGTTTTCTCGACTCTACTCTTGTAACAGAATATTTAAGCTTCAATCTAAGCCTAATTCAAGATTTCTATCATCTCAGGTTCTTCTGCTATATGAATATGATCAAATACAGCCAATAATCAATCTCGACATATGTGTAATGTACAATTTTTATTCAGCGATGAAAAATATAGAAGATAAGCCTTCCTAAATTAAAAAAATGATCATTTATTGTCGACATTTGTGATTTAATAAATTTTCTTTTTCTGTGAGTCTTTGGCAGAGCAAAATGAATGACAAAACAGAAGAAAAGAGATAGCACAGTTATTTTTTTTTTTTTAATTTTTTGTTTCTCTCATGCTTACATTATTTAATATTTCATAAATTTACTGTTAAAATAAATTGAACTCTACTGATATGCTTACCAATAAGTGCGAGTAGTGCAACGCTATTAACACAACTCAAAGCAACTCTGTAGATGTATTTTGACAAACTCATTTAATAAAATAAGTAATATTTATTTATTTATTTTCAACTACATCGGAAAAATAAAATATATATAATTTTTTCGCAAGTTGTATATGCACAAAACTGCTTCAGACGCAAAATAAACGTGTAAATTGATTCAAATCGAACTTAAATACTTAAATTCTAACACAAATAGCAGCTGTTACATAAGGTACGAATATATTTAGCCAAATTTTTGACACGATATTGGGTTTTGTAGTGAATGCATTCATATAAAATCTCGAAAATAGGGCTACAACTAAAAAATAGACTCATCGAGTCTATAAGTTGCTAATTCATTGGTTTCAAAATTAGAATTCGTTAATCGGTTCGATTATTTGAGCAAACATCAGTAAACTTTTTTGCAGTGTAGCGCTTTAATGAATTTTATGAAGAGAACCTTCAAAAACTAAGAACAGAACTAGATCCAGAATATATTAAATTAAATTTATTAAATCTGAAACAAGCATAAAAAAAAAAACCTATAAAATAGTAAACTTTTAGAAACCAATTTTATGAAAAATTTATGAAAGCACATTTTTTTTTTTTTTTTTCAAAGTTCACATTCACAAAACTGTCAGTTGACCAGATTGCCAACTTTCGATTAACCCAAATAAAAAAACTAATTTTTTTGTGCAGCGGAAATATTATTTTAAATAGGTAAATTTTATCTGAAAAAAAAAAATAATAAAGTGCAAAGAAAAAAAGTTGATTTTCATTTTCAGCAATGAGTACTCATCTCAGTCGACTTCAGAATGCAATTGTAACAATCTCCAAATACACAAGCCTATCCAGAGAATGCAAAAAGCGGCTACGTCGTCTGGCAAAACATGCCTTCAGATGCAATGGCCCAGAACTGAATGCATCGATTAAAATGTTAGTTGATACCATTTGTAGTAAACGTTTTCATAAGCCCATAGCGCGAGATCTTATGTATGGCATTGGTTTGCGTTTAGACGAGCTACCCGATCGTTTATCGCGTCCCTTGCTGCTTTACATATTGGAACAGACCGATAAATGCAATATATATTTTGTGCGAGAAATTGCCTCGATAAAATTAAGTTTAACCAAAATATTTCTACGTAATCGTGAATGGCGTAAGGCAGCAGAACTTTTAAAAACTGAACCGATCGAGTCGTTGAAAATTAAGGATGCCACAAACGTTTATAAAATTAGTGTAAAACTGAAAATTGCGCTACTCTGTGCAACCGTAGGGGATGCGTTGCAAGTGAAAGAATTTCTAGATGATGCGCTACAGCTGCAGAACGAGGAGACACCGCACAGAATGAAAGTGAGTTTAGTAAATGCTTTAAAAAAATAAATCATATTTAAAAATACTTTACAGAACATCTCGCTCTCCTGCATTAAACAATGCGCACGCCTGCTGGAGTACAAGGATAAATTTCTTGCAGCTGCAACACTTTACAAGATGCTTTCCCGTTCGGAGTACATCTATATAGCACATCTGGAGAGCGCATTTATCAGTACAGTGCTGGCACCTGCTGGTGTTGCACGTTCTCAAATGCTTGTCGATATTTACAGCGACCAACGTGCAGGTTCCATGAAATCGTCTGATTTTCTAGAGAAACTTTTGACAAACGCATAATACCACAGTGCGATTGGCAAACGTTTAAAGCGCTTTTGCCCGACGATGATGATATCTTTACGAATAATATTGAAACGAAACTCGAAAATGCAATGCTACAACATAATATTTCGGTTATCAGCACACTGCATAAATCGATAAGCCTTGAGGAAATGGCGGATTTGTTAGAAATAAATGCTACTAAAGTTTTACCTATGATCTCGAAGATGTTCGCTGATGAGCAGCTACATGGACACATTGATCTGAACACAAGTACTGTAGTATTTGAGCAACGTAATGTGCTGCCCATGGAACTACTATGTCAACGCTCTGGAGATTCCTAAGCGCTATGAAAGCCTACAGAATTAGTTAAATTTACATGATGCTGAATCATATTTAAATTTTTCGTTTATTTGAACTTTAACAACTGCAAGAGTTGAGAAATAAAATTGTGACTAAGAATATTTGAAGCAAGAAAAATATTTTCTTCAAAACTCATAAAATAAAAAGTGAAAATGTTTACACATAAAGCAAATAACCATTAAACAATTGTGAAATGTCAAAAAATTCTATTTTATATAATAAAAATGTTTCTTCAATTATTAAAAAAAATAATTATTACAAACAAAAAAAAAAAAGCTAACTAATTTCGCGCAGTGTAATTAAACACAAAAAAATTGTATTTTTGTATGCATCACTCGTAGTGTTTAAAAGTTTCTTACGCATTAAAGATGTCATCGTAGACCCCTTAAAGTATACTATATATTTTTTTCATTAGCTCGGTGTGACAAACTAGTCATGCCCGACTTTCTGTCCGTCTGTTGCTATGCGCTTTACTTAGAAATGTGAGACCCTGTAAAGTATATATATTCTTGATCAACATTAAAAGAAGCGTCAATTTAGCTATGTCTGTCTGTCCGTCCTCCCGTCCGTAAAGCCACCATCTTTGAAACTTACGACTCTCCTGGGCCGCCAAGTGATAACTTTCAAACTTTTAAGGGGAACCCCATACAGATCTAACCCAAAATTATGAAAAGAAACAAAATAAAAATTAAGTATAGCTCCCAACCAAAATTACCCCAAGTCTACTGGGCAAAGAGTTCTTGTAGTCCATGATGCAATTATAACAGGTAACGTATTCCGCTACTGTCTCTTTTTTATTTTGTTACAAATTTTGTTGAGTATGCATGTTATGGTGAATTTATATACTTCACCTTATAAATGTCAATTTTTCTGCTTCTTGATTGTGAGCAAACAGCTACTATATGAGCTCGATAATCTCGGAAGCTACATATAAAGAGCACTCTTACTAGGCAATCTTGATGAAGATCATTTTAGAAGATTCCGTGGGTTTTTTTGTCATTGTTATTTCCTTTAAAAAATAAAAAAAAATTATTACAAAAATATCAAAATCAATTTCAAAACTTACAGTTCATAAAATTTTTTATAACATTTTTTTTTTTTATTTTATTTTTTTCTGACGTAACATATCCTGTGGCGTTCGCGCATTTCACATAATTCTATTTAAAGCAATAAAAAACATACATTTCACTTGTGCTGTAAATGCTTTTTGAATTTATATGCCTGCCCAAATAAAATTCAACAAATTGAAAAACGCAAATAAATCATAACAAAAAAAAAAAAAAACGAAAAATGTTAAAAGGCCTCCACACATCCTTTATACCAAACAAAAAAAAAATTTTTTTTTTTGCGCCCTTTATATATATGCATGTGTGTGTGTGTGTGTATGTGTGAACCCTTTTTCATTTGATATTTAAATTTTTAGTGCCAACCTCAACAAATTAACATTTAAAAGCAACAAATATGACTATACATACTGAAAATGAACATCGTCATTGCCATATTTATGACGTGAACGACAAGACAAAATGGACTTCCGTTCTTCCGTTCTGAATTTTAATAGACTGACCGGACAGTGTCGTACCGGACTTGAGACGACCGAAGGGCATGAAATGAAGCAACGACGCTATTAATTTTTTTTTAGGAAAAGAAAAAAGGGTTTCACTGTCGCCTGCCTGCCCGCCTAACTGGCTGTGTGTATAGCCGGGGTGACTGCCTGACTGCCTTGTTTGTCGTTGTTTATTTGCAGCTGACATTTGCAATGCAAATTTTATTCTTTACATAACTAGCAAAAGAAATTACTATACCTGAAAGTTTGCAACGGAAATTATATACTAAATAGCAAAGTAATTTATTTTTTTTTTTTTTTTTTTTTTTATGATTTTTCACCTTTTTATACACTTAGAAATGTGTAGTGTATGTGTACGTATTGGTCAATTGTTTCGAACTATCCATTCTCCAGATATGTAGTAATAACGGAAAAAAGTTCCAAAGATAAGGTTTGTTGAGAATATCTCGAGATTGATCCTTAAGAAATTTTTTTGTAGCTATTTTTGGAATTTGCGGCCAAAAATAAATGGGAATATAGCTATGAGAACCCAGAATAATCTGCCTAATATTGTATGATGTTCCAAATACCAAAGGCCTTCCAAAGATGGGATCAGGGCCGAATCTGGAAGTCTGGAGGCCTTGGGGCAACAAAGGAGTGGAGGCTTCTAGTTACTTATTATTTTCCAAATAAAATAAATAATTATTCAAAATTTTGAGCTCAAAGAAGCAAAAAGTTGTAAGGATGAACTGAAGGATCAACCGTTTTTCGGATTTTTTTTTGTACTTATGTTAAGAAAAATTCGAATATTTTTTATCTTTATTGTGGGGGCCCGTCTCTTTGAGAGGCCCGGGGGCGTTAGCGCCGCCTCCCCTGAAAAAGAGGACAGACTAATTGAATGAAAATTAGAGGGTACCTCGCAGCTTTGCTCAACAAGTGCTATCTGGTTCGGGTGTTTTATAGAATTTGATGAATTGATTGATCAGTTTTCTTTATACAGATTGTCGCATGGATACAGAAAAATCGTGACACTAGAGGTGTAATCTGAAAAACAAGTTTATGGGAACGTTTTCTCCTGGTTTGGGTGATTTTTAGACCTTGAAGGATCTTGCCCACTTTATTTCATTGACACTAACTATATTTTTAATATAGTACTTGCCTGAAAAACGAGTTTCTTGGAATGTCTTCTCATCGGAATATTAAGTGTTTTCTCACTCGAATTGGTCTAGAGGCCTGAAAACGATTATCTCGAAGACTATAAGAAATAGAGATTCCATATTCTGGGTATTTGTAGGTTAATGAGCGAAGGTGGCACGGTAGAAGTATGGATTAGTTTTGAATTAATAGATTGAACTTTTTTGTTATTTAATCTTCAAATTTATTATGGATTGCATCAAATTTGGCTCAGATTTAAGTTTTAAAAATTGTTTGGAATTTTTAAGTTGAGTAAAGGGTATCACCTAGTCGAGTTAACTTACATACAACATTTATTCCAAATCTTGGTCATGTTTTTGTCATACATGTAACTTGTGGAGTGCAGCATATAAATTGCAGTCAAGTTGAAAATAAGTCAACGGAAGTTGCAAAATGTGACAGGAAGTTGTTGTTTAGTGTAGCTGTTTTCCTTTTTTTTTTTTTTTAAGCTGTTGCAATGTTGTAGCAATTCCAAAAAAATGTAATATGTAGTTTAATTTAAAAAAAAAAAAATAGATTAACAACTCAAAACAATTTAAAGCGCTTAAGCTTTAGTTTTTTTTTTTTTTTTTGTTTTTAAATACAAAAATACTAAAACGAATTACGCATTTTTTTGTGTTATCTCATTGAAAAAATCATATTTTATGCATTGACATTTACATTTATTATTTATTTATGCCGCAACGAATATATACGATGCAAAAATACAATGTTCTCTCAGATAAATGCCGTCGATAAATTATTTCGCTTATCCTAATTTACTGTTGCAAAAACATAAATAGACAAACGGACAGACGGACAGATAGAGGCAGTTTTGCTGCAGATAAAATGCTAAACATAAAAAATATTTTATTTTACAAAATTCATTTATGCCGCAAAATCGTAATTTTTGACAAAAAAAAAAAAAAAATTTTTAATTAAAGCAAAACAAAAATAAATGATTCGTCAAAATAAATAAAATTGCAAAGGCCACAAACAGAAAAAAAAACAAATTGAAGCAAAAAAAACAAAAAAAATAAATAAATAAGTAAAAGAGAGCAAATAGCAATGCAAATTTTTTTATGAAGAAAACGCGCGCTGTGCGCATACAAAAAAAAACACAAATCGCATTTAGCACGAAATGCAAATATAGCAACGAGCACAAAAAGGACTCAACAGGACACAATATTTAAGTGCACATAAGTGCTAAAAAAAAAAAAAAAAAAAAAAAATAAAAAAACGAAGCAAATAAATAAATAACATTAATGTTTAAATGTTTAAATAATAGTAACGAAATAATTATACCCTACACATGCATTGAAAAACTATGTGCTTTGTTCTCGTAATCACTTAGTTTGGCGATTTGTGATTTAGTAAATTCGTTCCATTTCAAACAAAAATTATGTTTAATTTGCAAAACGTTTCTTTGTATTTTATATGACAAATAACAATATATGGTTATAAATTTATCGGTTATTGGTCTTGCCAAATCACAAATAGTTGTTTCTACCTGTCATGTTCCGTAATCGCAATAATTTTTCGATTTTAGATTTAGTAAATTCTTACGATTTCAAATAATTAGTGTTACGGCAATCGCAAAATTTTTGTTTCTTTGCCAAAACGTTTCTTTGTACTGAATATGGCCAAAATAGGTATCGGTTACAAATTAAAATGTTATCGGTCTTACCAAATCGCAAATTGTTGTGGCTTTGACTAAATTTTCTGCTTTTTTATATTAGGCATAAGTAGAAAATATTGATTTTTAAATTCGATTTCAGAATCAATGATATTAAAAAATATAAAGATGTAATCTATAAGCATCATAGAATGAGTTTAAAGTATCGATAGAATCAATTTTGTGTAATATTATGCATTTCCATTTCATTTCACTTACTTAACTGCTACCGAAAATTGGGGTTGCCGGAGCACCAAAAAATTCGATTTTAAAAGTAAATCGCATATCACAAATCGAATTTTTATTATCTTACGCCGTTCTTTATGCGCCTTCGTTCATTGGATACCTCGCGAAGTGCAAGAACGAGTCAGTGAAATCATGTTTCCAGCAAAACTTGCTGTCTTTCAAAAACTGTTATACTCTTTCGAACGAAACTAATACACCATTACACTAAGCCAAAAGAGTATATCTACACTTCAAAAAAAAAAAAAAATCCACAAAATGTCATGTTAGCGCGTGGATTTAAGCTTTACGCTTTGAACAAAAAAATCTCATGCAAATATAATTGCAGTGCTGATGTCCTTTTTTATATGCATATCCCATTTGAGTATTCAACTATACATCTAAATCTCTCTCCTTTACTCTCGCACTGTGAATATTTCTTATAATGCAATAATAACAAATTGTTGGGAAAAGCGCTGCAAGAAACATTATAATAATAATAATAATTTTGCAAACCGACAAATGGCTTTGTATGCTGTATCCTTTTTTTATTTTACTTATTCGTGCATATTGTAACATGTGAAATTTTTTTCGCAATTACAGTCAACGCAAATGTGTAATCATTTGTGCGAAAATGCATTTTCATGCACAAAAACGAAAAAAAATAAAAAATAAAAGTATACAAATCACCCAAAACGAATACAAATGGTCGAGCAAGCAATAGCAAAAAAAAAAAAGTGGAAAAAAGTAGAAAAAAATGGCATGGAAAATAAGCAAAAGAAAAGAAGAAATGTTAAAAAAACTGCTGCAAATTTTTGTAGTCTGATGTGACAGATGGGCGGACATTTTGTCACCGAATCGTATAGCAACAACAAGAACAACAACATAACAACGGTTTGAACAACAAATAACAACAATATACAAACAATTTGCAATTCAACAGCTCTAAAGGATCAAACGCTGTACTAGCAGAGCAATTGAAAATTGTAGAAAAAAAGTGAGAAATGTAGAAAAAGAGTCGTAGACGTATGATTGCATTAGCATTTAAAAAAAAAGTTGTGTCCAGATATAGCATTTTTTTATACAATACATAGGTATGTGTATAGGAAAGATAGTATGGAAGGAGGCATGTAATCCTTCGGGAATATCGAAATTTAAAAGATAAAAAGTTTTGCTAAACGCAGAAAATTTATTCTGAACTTTTCGTTGTTTGATTTGAGAGGACCAAAACTTTCTTTTTCCTTCAGATTTTTTGCTCACACATACATATGCACTTTACACGTATCAGACGTTCAGTACCTAATATGTTAGACCAGGGCGCACCAATTTCATTTAGTAAACTTTTCTCGCAGATTTCTCCATGAAAAGACTTAAAATGAATTGGTTTTTGTTTTTCAATTAAGTCGATTTCATTCACACTTCAAGCATTCACAGGATTGATGATAATTTCGACAAATACCACGCTTACTTCTTGATTCATTTACATACCAAAACTGCCTAAAAAACCAAAGTTGAAATAGTTATGAAATCTTATGCTATATTTTTAAGCTCTAGTCTTGTGCTATGATATGGTTAAAAACTGTTTTTTTTTTTTTTCACTTATGTGACAATAACTCATTTTTGGGAGAAAAATCTTAAATCTTTCGAGCCAATTACATAATATTATGATATTTCAATATAAACAAATAAAACATAATTTCTTGCATTACTTTACACCAAACCATGGATTCCCATCCGACCTAGCCATGTCACATAGATTAATCAGTTAGTTATTTTCTTTACAAGTAATGGCAAGCCCGGCATATCATCAGCATTGGACAGTTGCTGCTCATCTCTGGGGTCATCTTTGCTTAAGCTGTGAGTCAACGGTTATCACTGACCGATTATGAAAAAATATATCAAGAGGTAATAAGAACTAAATGGTTCGGACGAACCTATTTTTCAATGTGTCAATTGGCCGGGGCCTCTATAAAGCACCATATAAATTCCTCGCCAAATATATATATGACCATTACAGCTTGATTTTAGCGTGGGCATCACTTAGGGTTGTTCCAATACTATTCGATACAAATTTCGAATTTCGCAGCGGAGGACGTCTTCTCTGACTTGCCTCTCCGATTTCGTTTACGTTTCGTTCGTACACTTGTTTCGCCGGAGCCAGTGTATCCATTCGAAGCACGTGAGCAGCCCAGTGCAATCGTTTGTACATAATGCGTCGGACTATATCAATGTCGTTATGTAACTGGCACAGCTCGTGACTCTGACAGGTCCCAAGATTTTATGGAGAATTTTTCTCTCAAAACGTTCCAACGCCAATATGTCCGCTTCTGACATGACCCATGATTCTGAACTATATCAACGTCTTGTAAAGTTTGACATTTGTTGTTCTGGATAAAACTTTACTTCTTCGTTCTCATAAATTTTCCATAGCGTCTTAATGACCTGCGAGTAGATACCAAGTCCTTTCGTCTTACTCTCGTTACACCGCTAGCCCCATTGACCCCTCTAAAATCTCTTCAAGAATTTTTGCCGATTATTCTAGTAGTTTGCCCGGAGATTTATTAACTTCTCAACGAAATCAGTACACTCTATCATTTGGTATATTGCTTTCAAGCCGTATGCTTGTCTACTTATATATCAGATTATATAATTCTAAATATTCTGATTCTGAAAAAAACTGCAAAGTCCAACGAAAAACTACCAAAGCTAATAAGCTTCGATGTTATCAATTTAAAATTATACTTTTAACACTTTTTATTTTAAAATGAATTTGCTTAATGTTTTTTTTTTTTTTTCATTCCAATTTGTTCATGAACAAATTTATTTCAATTACGATTTTGCAGCTTGTCTATCCGTAAATCCTTCATTGTTTGTTAATAAAAATGCAACTACATTCGCATACATTCCGTCTGTCTGTCTGTCTGTCTTCATGTACGAATATATTTAATCCTTATGTATATGTTTTGTATGTTTTTGTACAAAATTTATTTATTGTTCAAAAAAAAAAATCACATCAATATGTATTTTAAGCGGATAAAAGTTGAGTAAAAGCTCTTGTTGCACACACATTATTCTTTTTTCACTGTCTGTGTGTGTGTGTGTGTGTGTACTTTTCTTTTTATTTTTTGAACATTATTTCGTTATGCACATATTTAAAAGTTATTCAATCGTTTAATTACAAACAACAGCTTCAATAACGAGAACAACACTGCGTATGCTTAATTTTTTATTCAGTATGTTCCTCCGTCTGTCCGTCTGTCCGCCTGTCTGTCTGTCTGTCTATTTTGCTATCTGAATGAGTAAATTCAAAGTTGATTCTTTTCACATTTTAATGCACTCAGCATGTGTTTCTGTTATTTTATTTTGGCATTTAAATTATATAATTTTAGCATTCCTCTTCTTAATGTCGATCAATTACGTTTATATTGTCCGGCGTAATTAATGCCACATGTGTCGCCATTATAACACGTTTTGGACTTTTATTTCTTGATGTTATTTTATTATATTTTATGTATAACTTTTTTGTATGAGCCTTTGTGTTGATGTTTTGTCTGCAAATGCCTATATACATACCATATGTGTATGTATCTACGGCTGTAATTAATTGCTTATTAATTTATATTGTTTACGCAATTTTTCGTACAAAGGTCAATGCATGCGTTTAATATAAATTAATGAGCGTAAATCTGTTCATATGTATAATGGCAAATAATTGCGTATGCATGCAATTAATTTAATGATCAGCAACACAAAAATATTTCAAAAACAAAAAATAATTGATAACTTTTAGCAGCAAATACAATTTACAAGGTTATTCCTCAATAAGAAGCCAAAACACTTAATGAAAATATTTCACTTTGAGCAAATTGAAAGTGAAATGCATTTTAATGCAACATTATTTTCTTAAATTTCTAGTTTTTTCTTTATCCATTTTTCCTTTTCGACGACGACCACAAAACACTCTAAAAAAACAGCGCACGTAGCGATCGTTGCCATTGATTTATGCAGCTAAAGCAGCATGCAGCATACAACACAGTGCTTCTGCTTCTGCTGCTGCTGCAGTTGAAAGCTGCACAAAATAAAAAGCAAAACTCAAAATACTGTAAATTCTAAAGCAAAATTGCAGCAAGTTTAAAAATAGTAAAAGAAAAGAAGAAATCTAGAGAAACCATTGAAACTTATTTCTCTTTTGCCTAACTTTGTCATAGTTTTAAATGATGCGCGATGTGCATTTAAGAATGCATTATGCTTTGTTACAGGGTAAACCAATTGATACTTGGAGAAGTTAAAGAAGTCATGCATATTTGTGATTGTGACTGTGATACGTATTTTTTTATTTAATTTAATTATTTTTTCTCTTTTCCCCCCCTTTTTCCTTCTGATTTGGTTACAAATTTTGTTGAGTATCCATTTAATGGTGAAATCAAATATAACTCACCAAAAACAAAGATGTCAGGTTTATGTAACCAAAGATTTCCGGAGTACTTTACCTGGTATAATTGCACCATGTTTGAGTCTACCTGCCTTGTTTTCGTCATCACTTAATTTTGCGATTTATATAAATTCGTTCGATTTCAAATTGTTACTGTTTCCGGCACACGCAAAGCTGTGTTTCATTTCCAAAACGTTTCTATGCATTGTATATGCAAAATATCAGTTGCAAATTAAAAGGTTACCAGTCTCTCTTCTGTTCCTGAAACCCTAATCGAAATTTTAAGTTGAAATAGCTTCAACTGAATAACCCTGTACATTAGCAGTTGCTCTTCACCCACATTTGCTCTGTTGCTTTTTTTTACTTTATAGTTCAAGCTGGCATTTATTGAAAAACGTGCTAAACTTAAACCATTTCAACAGAAATTTGATTAAGCCAGTGCCGCCAACGAGTTCATTTGTTGCCAAGAAAAAAAATATAAATAAATGTGTAACTGGGCAACAATGACGACTTGTGTAGGTGTGGCAACATTATAAAACTTTTTCAGCACACTCACATACACGTTGCATGTCGGCGCCCGCTCAACCATTTCGGAGCAAGGATAAAAATAGTGTGAAAAGTTGCGCATTTTAAGTTTCTTATTTATGACTTTTGAAATGCATGCTCAACGCATGACTGTGGTCAATTTGAAAATGATTAAATTAACGATTTAAAGAATTACAAAGATATTAATAAGAAATTCGAGTCGGTATGTAAGAACATTAAAAATATGTTAAATGTTAAATGGTAAGAAACGAGTAACAAATAAAGAGCAGCCAATGAGGAGTATCCAATGATGAGTATACAATACCGAGTATCCAAGAACAAGTATTCAAGAGCGAGTATCAAAGAACGAGTATCCAAGAACGAGTATCCAAGAACGAGTATCCAAGAACGAGTATCCAAGAAAGAGTATCCAAGAACGAGTATCCAAGAACGAGTATCCAAGACAGTATCCAAGAACGAATATCCAAGAACGAGTATCCAAGAACGAGTATCCAAGAACGAGTATCCAAGAACGAGTATCCAAGAACGAGTATCCAAGAACGAGTATCCAAGAACGAGTATCCAAAACGAGTATCCAAGAACGAGTATCCAAGAACGAGTATCCAAGAACGAGTATCCAAGAACGAGTATCCAAGAACGAGTATCCAAGAACGAGTATCCAAGAACGAGTATCCAAGAACGAGTATCCAAGAACGAGTATTCAAGAACGAGTATTCAAGAACGAGTATTTAAGAACGAGAATTCAAGAACGAGTATACCAGAAACGAGTATTCAAGAACTAGTATTCAATAACGAGTATCCACTAACGAATATTCAATAACGAGTATTCAAAAACGAGTATCCGAGAACGAGTATGAAAGAACAAGTAGCCAAGATCGCGTATTCCAAGAACGAGTAGCCAAGAACGAGTATGAAAGAACGAGAATCCAAGAACGAGTAACGAATAATATATAATTTATATAAAATAGTACACAACAAAACTAAAGTTGACAAATAACAAATATCCTTGATGTTGCTGTCGCATTGCTTTGAACTTAAAATGTTTGCAATATGTCAACGAGCACAAAAATGTTATTACGCGGCGCAATATTGTGACAGGACTACGAAGGACTACATACATTGCTATCAACAGCTTATTTATTTGTGCCAACACGTAAAACCGACTCATTTGCATTTTTTATTTATTAACGCGCATTGCATTCACAAGCGAAAAAATAAAACAAAACAAAATAAGAAAAGAAAAGAAAAGGTGTTTGAGTTCAAAAGAACCAAAGATTTAATACATACACATGAAAATTTCATATGAAGCGTTGGAAAAAACTATTTTTGCACTGCTTCACACAGTTCTGGATCATGCTTAACAAGACAGACAAATCTTGGACTTGAAATCTTCGCTGCATTCTTTACACATTTCAAAAAACTAGCAATACTCGTTACACATGCTATGTGTAGCGTATCAAATTATGTATGTATGTACATTTGGCATTGTATACAGATTGTCCTTGTACGCAAATGAACGACATTACTGTCAAGATAAGCAGGCTGTAACTGCAACAGCAACCGACCAAAGGACTGCAGTGCCTTCATTCAAATGACAAACAGCAAGGACAACGAAAATGATGCTTAAATGCTGCCTGTACAAGGTTAACACGTAGCAAAATAGCCAACGGTCGTACGGTCGAACGGTCGATCGTTCATTGCGGCATGGTCAAAGCCGTTCAGGATGCGAAACCGCATTAATAGCCTTTGGACTGTTGGACTGAATGTACAACATAACACAGAACATTGTGAATCACTCTCAAAAATAGTTTTGCTAATTGAAAATCGACGTCAATGCGCGCAACTTTAAAATTACACAAAATTCATTAAAAAAAAAAAAAGATTTTAACTTTTGAGTGCAGTTAAAATTTTTGCTTTTTCCATTTATTTCGTTGCGCATAAAACAACGCGGCGTATGAGTAATTATGAAGCGTATGAGTAATGCATTTGCATATTCTATCTAAAGAGACAGACAGACAGACGGACGGACAGACAGAATTTATGTGCGTTCGAACACAAAACCGCGTGACAGTTCGATTTGTGGCAACATTCTTTTCATGAATTTTTTCTTCTCTTGCTTCATGCTTCAAAGTGACAGTTTTCAAATGTATCCAGAACTGTAACCAGTTAAACAGCCATCCAGAGTCCGGTCATCCAGCCAGCCATCCATTCATCTATCTATTCAGTAACGCCGCACACCACACATTATGCGGCATACATTTTGGCGTTTAAATTCGCTCAAATTCAAATGTAGCAGCATTTTGAGCGCCACAAATGTAATTGCGTTAATTTTGAGTGTTTGATGTGAGAGCATTACATGCGCTTCGATTGTCAATCGAACGAAGTTTCTACATAGATATTACGAATGTATGTATGAGTGCCTTAATGTGTGTGTGTGTGTGTGCCTTAATTACCATGTTCAGTTCAAATGACAATTACATGCTAATGCCTAGCAGCTAACCCCATTGACTCACTTTGGCTGGCCAATATGTGCATACAACTCTTGTTCGCCAATTGACAAATTATGCAAAGTTTTAAGCAATCGAGCCAAAGGATATTGAAGAACTTTAACTAAATAGTCATATTCTAATTGAGCAATCGATTAATCGACTTTGCATTTAAAATTATATAATGGACAATTATATGCTATATACATTGTCAGTTTCGAAGATTTGTGTTGCTTGTACTTTGAACAATGAAATGACGAGTAATGTAACAACGACAAATAGAACAACGCGTAATAAAACAGCGAGTAATAGAACAACCAATAATAGAAAAGTTATTAATATATCAGCGAGAAATAGGACAAGTAGTAAAGTAACAGCGATTAACGTAACAGTGAGTTTCGTTACAGCGAGTAACATAACAGTAAGTAATGTAACAGCGAATAACATAACAACAAGCAACATAACAGCAAGTAACATAACAGCCAGCGAGTAACGTAACAGCGAGAAACGTAATCGCGAGTAATATAACAAGTAGTAATGCAACACCGACATACACAACACCGAGAAACGCAACAGCGAGTAATATAACAAATGTTTATAATAAATTACTAGTACCTTTAACAATGCGTAATGCAGCAGTAGTATAACAGCGAGTAATGCAACGGTAATTAGCAGAGTAGTATAACAGGGAGTAAGCAACGGTAATTAGGCGAGTAGTATAACAGCGAGTAATGCAACGGTAATTAGCAGCGAGTAGTATAACAGCTGGTTACAACAACGAGTAATTACAACGATTTATAAAAAATGAATAACGAGTACAATTCCCAACATAACAACGAGTAATGGCAACGATTTTTAAATAATGAATAACGAGAACAATTTCCAACAAACAACGAGTAATAGAACAACGAGTAGTAGAAGAACAATTTAGTTTAAAAAATCATATTGTCATATGTTTTATGTTTTAATGAAATTACTATTACAGTTATCTGCTAAATTCTTCATTAAATTGCCCCAAAGTATGCTTTAATAATATTTGCATGATAAGTTTTTCCGAGTTTGAAGACACGAATACAAAAGTCGCCCTCATAAAATAAACTTGAATGTTAGTGGCATGCAACGATTTGCATAAACTTACCGAAAGCGGCTATAAACGAGGTAAAAAAATGTATAGTATACATTCCATGCGCATCGCATCAAAACCAGCGAGACATGTAAATAGATAAATGTGTGAAGTTGAAAATTTGTAGCTTTCAAGCAAAGAAGTCGCCTGTTGCAGTGCACACATTGCATGCTAAAACATGTGCACATTCCTTGTTCAGTTGCAGTCGAACCTTTTGCGCCACAATGTATGCTACGATTTGTGTCTTGTTTTTTTATTATTATTATTTTCAATGCAATTTTAATGCCCAAATGTATTTTGTAGTGTGTGTGTGCATCCGTATGCTGTTTTCTCACTGCATTTACGTCATTTGCCATTTGTCTAGTACACACAATTTTTTTTTTTTTTTTTTTGTTACTGTCATGCTGCATGGGGAATTGTTGTGGCATGTTGCATGTCATGTTTAGCAATGTTTGCACTTATAGTTTTATTATTTTTTGTGCTCGAGATTTATTACACGATTCAACTCAGCGCACAACATTTGATTTCAATCAGAAATTGATTATCGAAAATTTACAAAAACATTTTTTTTTTTAATTAAACAATTTTACGTTTTATATAAATGTTGGCCTAAATTTTGCAAACATTTCAGCAAGTTGCCACAGAATAAAGCAAAAACACTTAAAAATGCTACAAAAAAAATGAATGTTTTATATCAATTCAAACATAAATTCTTTTAATAAGTTCAAAGCAAGCAGCTTCTTGTTGTGTGCTGTCTACCAACAACAAAAAATAAATAGCAACAAGCAAACACGCTGTAGCCTGAAAACCTGGCAAACCATAAAGCAAAATAGCATTCGAAGTTATAAACAGGAAAATGTTTCTCTTTTTTTTTTGGTCAAAAATAAAATAAATCGTTCTATTGACCGCGTCAACAACGAATGCCAAGATTTGCGCCATCTTTTGCCTTTTTTCTCTTCGATTTGCTAAAGTTTTGCAGTTTCGGTCAGTTCAGAAAAGCAGAAAAACAGCAAAAAAAAAAAGGATAACTGGCGCAATAAAGCACAAATCGAAGTGCAAAGAAGTGAATTGTGCAGAAATTTTTAAGCTCTAAAGTAGATAAATATGGCAAACAAACGAAGCGTTTGAATTGGCAGCTGCAAAAGTTTTTACCAAAAAGAAAAGGATCAACGAAAAAAAAATGTTTCAAAAAAGACCGCAAAATCAATTGTTCATATGAATTTCTTTGCTATTTTTCCTTTTTTTTTTTTTTTTTAGGCTTAAGTTGTATTTAAAAAAATCCTTACAATTAAATCGTGACTTGTATAAAATGGCAGCCAAGTGATAATGATAAAAAAATTTTTAAAAAGAAAAACTTCAAAATGTATACAAACTGCAACATTTTGGCATCAAAAAGTTGTCTACTGACTCCTTTTGAACTTCTAAGTCAAGCAGCAAAACAAAAAAAAAAAAGTGTGCACATAAATTTTCGATAATGCCATGAAACAACAAAAGCAACTATAGCAAATAATGTCCGTCTGTCGTTCTATTTGTGCAAAAATGTTACAAGTTTCAGATGCAAAAGCATTCACTTGGAACCGAAAAGCACATTGATAGTGTACAACTCTATGACAACAAGAGAACTCTCTGCTCTTAAGTATTTTTCTTTTCTTGCAGTTGAGCTGCATGTACTTTTAGTGATATATATACTATATATATACGATACTATATGTAGTATATATTTTTGCCAAGGATTTTCCCACTTTTTTTCATACAAGTCCAGTCCAGTTTTATTTACGTTCAATTGTCAATTGTATTTTTGGTTAAAAAAAAAAATAGAGACAAAAAAAATGTGGAAAAGTTTTATTTTAATGTTTTCTTATCGAAAGTCAGTTTGTCTTTTGTTGTATAGTTTTATTGACTATGAACAATATCCTGAAGGCTTTATTCAAGTGTTTGCTGTGTATGCAGTTAAATAAAGTGTAAAATACAATAAAATTTTTTTAGCAGATTTAGTTGTCTTTTGGTAAGATTTTATTATAGATGACAAGCAAGGAAAGTGTTAGAGACAAAGAAAACATAAATAAGAGATGAAATATTTATTTGTCGAAGTATTAAGACGATAAACGATAATGTTTAAAAAAGTTTACAAAAAATCGAATCTCTAAAAAACAAAAACAAATATAAAATCGTGTTTACAGATGTATAAAAACCTATTAGATTATGGACTAACAGTTATATTTGTTGTATGGTTTCAGAACTATTTCCTGACAATGAAATAGTGAAATAGCGAGTTAATTCTGCATACTCCGAGATGATAGAAAATATATGAAGACCTGACAAAATTTTGTATTCCAGTAAAAATTTCCTGATGGAGTACATACATACATCGTGACGTGAAGCCCGTGGGTGCCGATTGCTTTTATATATGTCAGAATCAAGGTGCCACGCCCACTTTAAGGCATAGCCCCCATAGCATATCGATATGGTAAGGATCGGGCTAACCTAACATAAAGCCTCCATACAAATTTGAACAAGTCCATTGTGAAATTTAATCTAAACCCCTGGTGAGCACATTTACTATTAAAAGTGTTTTGTAACGGGTATTTCAGCTTCGGTTCCAGCGAAGTTAACGTTTTTCTTTGTTTTTTATTCTGAGCGTATTTGAAGCAAAACTCGATTAACTTCGAGAAGTTGTTGTCGGTATCGCAGAATATTAATCGTTTCATCATGTTTGAGCAGCACCACTCGACAATTCGGTGTCTTAAAATTTTTTTCCGTGCTTATCCCAGATTTTTTTGGTTTTTCGCAGCACTTTTGAACCGTTGGAACCAGTATCTGCAAATTGTTTCTGATAGAGCATAGTCATAACATCTTCTTAACTAGCATTTTTTAAGTTTCTGCAACGGTTTTCTTTAAAAGAAAACAAAAACGTAAACGATATCGTCGAATCGCTATTTTTCTGATACAAAAGTTGACATTTGTTTTGCAGTAAAATACTGTGTTGTCACATAAAACTTGCAATGTTGTGCATTAATATTTGCTGTCAGATGTCAAAACCTCAAAATAAAACCAACTTGACAAATATCGATTCGGTAGATTCCTAGTTAGAGCCATCAATGTACATTCTTAATGAGTAACCGTAAAAAAACATTTTTTAAATTTATTCCTCGGAATTTAATGTGTCGTCTTTAAAATATGATGCATTTGAGCTGATACAACGATGCCAGCGGCTAACCCAATCGTCCATGGCCCGATCATAGGTCGCCGGAGGTATGCCCTTCTGTGAATTTTGTTTGATCGACTCAAAATGCCTCCAATCCACGAGTTATCTATCCATAATTTCGGCCGTTTTCTGAGGATGCTCTCGCGTAGGTTCCTTAAAAAGGGTAAATTATAATCAAAGAAAACGGTATCCAGGTACATATTTTACAGAATGTATGGGTAAACAGCAGTTTTATATGGTTCATACGGGAGCATAGAGCAAAATATTTTTACGATTTTGCTAAGCCAATTAAATGATTCAAAAAGACGCTTTTTCTAAAATGCTTTTTTTAAACTCCTACAAAAAATTTAATTGCTCAAAATACATCACCTTGCTTACACTCCTCTATATGAATGTTTTTCTCAAAATGTTTTCATTTACTTAAATCTAATCTTTTGTCTGCATACATTGTCATCTATGCATAAAATTTGCAAAATACAAACATAAATGTTTATGAATATTAAAATTCAAATTATCAAAAGGTACACTAAGATTCATATACACGTACATGTGTATGTATAGTTTACAGACACAACAGACAAACAAAATAATATTGTAATAAAAACAGACAAATAAACATTAAAACTAATGCACCCAAAAGTTGTCATTAAAAACTCAACAAAATTCCAGTTTATTAGCTCAAATTGTCCCAAAAGCGCAAAAAAACATGCATTTATATTCAGAAAACAAAGTTACAAACTTAGTTTTGGGGCAAATATTTACAAATGTGTAGTTCACTTTTTAGTAGACTTAGCAGCTCGATGTGTGTGTGTGTTTCAAAATACAACAATTTTATTTACATTTTTTTTTTTTTTTATAATTTAAGTTTATATTTCTCGCATACGAATCAGCAAAGTTTCTTGACTCCGTTTTGGGTCAGAGACTTTTTGCCATAAGTAACGAACGAAAATAAAAAACCCAAACCAAATAAACAAATAAACAGCGCGAAATAGAAATAAACTGACAGACACTCATTTCCGCTTTTAAACAAAGCAGACGCCATATTTAAAATTCAAGAAAATTTCAAAAGGATCAAAAATGAACAAAAAAAAATACAACATTTGAATGAACGTCAGCATAACAAAGCAAAATATATGCAAGCCAAATAGAAAAACAAAAATAGAAAAGTAAAAAGTAAAAATAGAGAAACACATGAAATAACAAAAAAAAAAAAAAGGAGCAACAAACGGAAAATCCAAAATTTGAATTTAGAATTCGCTGACATTAAAACTTGAAACGGTTTGTGTGAGGCGCTATTTTTACTAAAAATTTCTTGGTATAATTTTGTGTTCTATGCTGTGTGTATGTGTAAATGCATAAATTAACATAAAAATGTCTTAAAAATGAGTCTAAAAATACAAAACGAAAACAAACGCTTACAGGTGGCTTACCAAAAAATTAGCTTTCGCTTACTTTAAATTCGAACGTAAACAAACGAAAACTATGAAGTGTCTTGAATGAAAAACCATCGGCAGCCATGCTATACACTTTAATGAGCTTCACAGTGGTTTGATATTGTTCAAAGAATATTTGACCTGTATGCCTAGGCAATGAGCGATTCTTTGTGATATAATGAACGATTGTTCTTGATAAAAAAACGATTGTTCTTGATGAAAAGGATGATTGTTCTTGATACGATGTACGATTGTTCTTAATACAATAGATCGGTTGTTCTTCAACAGCGAACGATTGCTCTTGATACAAAAATGATAGTTCTTGATATAATGAACGATGGTTCTTGATACAATGATCGATTGTTCTTGATACATTGAACAATTGTTCTTGATACAATGAGCTATTCTTCTTGATACACTGAAGACTTGTTCTTGATACAGCGAATGATTGCTCTTGAGACAAAATGAACGATTGTTCTTGATACAACGAACAATGAACGATTGTTCTAGATACAATGAACGATTGTTTAAGATACAATGAAAGCGTTTGTTCTTGATACAATGAGCTATTCTTCTTGATACAATGAAGGCTTGTTCTTGATACAGCGAACGATTGCTCTTGATACAATGAATGATAGTACATGATACAATAAGCTATTCTTCTTAATACAATGAACGATTATTCTTGACACAATGAACGATTGTTATTGATACAATAAAAGTTGATCTTACTACTATGAACAATTGTTCTTGATACAGAAAACGATTATTGTTGATAGAATGAACGATGGTTTTAGACACAAATAATCAAATAATATATATTTCTTTTCTGTTATGTTTTTTAATTTTCAACAAATTTTCTTAGCAAAACGCAACACTGTACAATGCACATAAAGCAGTAACCTTCGTTTATTATCTATTAAGTTCTGCCTCAGGAAAATCAGAGTAACGCTCATTATTTTAAATAGTAATATTATGCAGCACTAAAATATACAGCTGCGAATAAAATTTTCAGTCTAACAGAACATTTGCAGATTGCTAAATAAATCTAATTACGCAATTAAAACTAAGACTTCTATTTCCGCTTACGCATTCGCATTAACTTGAAGCTGCACTCAAGTGAAACGCAATTCGTGATTAAACGAAAAAAATACTTTAGTAGCAGAACCAAACGTAATACTGTCGCTTTTCTTTGCTAATATTTAATATAAAAGCAGCCACATCAGCATTTGGCATTATTTCGCAAGGATCAATCAGCAAAAAAAAAAAAAAATAATAAAACTATAAATTCCAATAATGCCTGCAGTTATTATCCTGTTTTAGTTATATAGTACAATTCTCCACTATAATTTCTGCAATGCTCTGCAATTTAGCTAGTCTAACTGTATACAATTGTGAGTATCTATGAAATATAATAATATTGTATTTACTTGCACGCTTAGTGAATTTGTATCTTTTATTTTATTTTTTTCCATTCTATGCAAAACATAGAACATACTTTCGGCGTTTGCTGCGTGACTTCCGTGCGCCAGAAATTGAAGATTTATTTTAGATTTTCATGTTGAGATTTTCATTTGTTGGATTTGTTGTTTTTTTTTTTGTATTTTTTTCTTCGCTCTGTTAGCATATTTTGCACAAAAGACACGTAGGCAAATAAAAATTTCCGGACTATTTACTAAGTTTCTTTTTTTGGTTGTTCTTTTTCTGTTTTCTTGAAAACCGTGCTTCTTGTTTTGTTTGGTAAATAAAATAAAATAATATTAACATTTATGCAAGTAGTTGTAACTCTATGCTTTTTGTTTATTTTTCTTATATTATTATTATTTTTGTGCCTTTAAATAAGAATATTTTTTGCAGTTGACTCATTTATTTATATTATAGTTTGCTTCATAATATTCTGATTAAGAAGATACAAATATAAGTTGAAAGTTAAATAAAGTAAAATATGCAAATAATATGTTAATATCCAAGAAATCCTGATGAATCAAAGCCAACCAGTACAGTTAAGGAAGGACAATAGTTTTAAGGGACACAAGAGAGAAAAGATCGCTCTGCGAATCCAACTGCCAACGTCCAAAGTGCCTTAGTCTAATCGATCTAAGTGCAGGACACCTAATCTGGCCCCGTGATGACGGCTGTTAGTCTCGCAATATCTTTGCGGGAGTTTAACAGTAGAGTTCTGGTACGTTTAGGTTTAATCGTAGTCCAAATAGGCTTAGCTTTTCTATCAAATTTTGCCATTTATTATTGCCTAAAGAGTTGAAGTGATTCGTAATGTGGGCGACCCTAGCGTTCATTGGAATCTGGGTAGCAACTGCCTGGGGTTCACCCGATGAACCACGTCTAGCCAGCGTGTCAGCTTGCTCGTTCCCGAGAATATCCCTGTCCTGGGACCCAAGAAAGAAAAATGTGTTGGTTTTTACATTCCCTTTAAAGCTTAGATTTGGTTAAGTAGGTATCCAGTGCTTTGATGGCAGCTTAGCTCTCTGAGAAAATATAAACCGATCTCTCCCGAATCTCCAGCTGGACCATGCGACCAATGAGAGCTCAATGTGAGAATGAGAGAGGAAGTGAGTGATTTTTTATAACAATATTTGAAAAGGAGATACAGACAGTTCGATTTGCTTTCTTTCTTCCAAGTAATCTTCTCTTCTCTTCATATATAACGTTCTCATTTCAAGGTGGTTTGTCTGTTAGCTCCGTATATATAACATTTTTTTCCTCATGCTCTAGGCGCTTCGAATTGTTTCCATTAAAAAACAATTTATAACATTCACTTTCTTCATTTTCAAACCAAAAAAAAATGCGATATTAAATTAAAATGATGCATGCGCCAATAAATAGTTAAAGGCAAAAGCTGTTACATACAAAGAAAAATAAAACAAGCAAATATTAAATTTGATAAATTGTAACACAAAGTTTATAAAATATGCAGCAACATTCGAAAAGTATGAAATGTAAAATGTTGTAGAAAAAAAAAAAATAAAAATACATGCAAATAACTAATACAAACAGCAAAAAAGCAGAAGGAGCAGCAGCAGCGTAACTCAATAAATGACTGACACATTTGAAGGACCAAACAACAAGCAAAAAAAAAAAATAAGTGAGCAGAACAGCGTACAGGATTGCCTGAGGATATGCGCAACTGGACAAAATAAAATTTACACGTGGAAAAATCTTTAGATACATACATAAGCAAACAGCTTATGAGCATATCTACACATCTACATATTTATATGTATGTATGAGTGTGTGTGTGTTCTAATAAAATATTTTATCAGCGTACGTGTTGCTATTAAATAGTAAATGTATTTTTCAGATACTTTCAACGAACACACACGAAGAACTGACTGACTGACGGGCTGACTTACTGCAAATGATTGCGTTGATGTGTTGAAAGTTGAAAAAAGAAACCTTGTGGCATTCCATATAAGACATACACATAGTATCGACACTTTTTGAACCCTTTTTATATACTTTAGCGCTTCTTCAAACTTCCTCATTTCATTTCAACACAAACGTTTTTCATTTTATTTAATTTTTTACTGCATTTGACGTTTCACTCGCTCATTGAGAAAGTTAAAGGCGATTGCACACGTTTTCTCATAACTTAGCCAACGCACGTTGTGCCGCCATTATTATTATTATTGTTGTTGTTGTTATTATTGTTATTATTATTATTATGTGTAACAGAACCCGTTTTAACCGGAATTTAAACCTTTCCGAACTTGACGCTTTATCCGTTCAATTCATTAAATGTTGCCATAAATTTATATTGGAAAACGTGCGTTGTTAATCAAATTAAATTAAAAATAAGCTTTCAAACAGCACAAAAATCGAAAGTCATTTATTTAAATAAAATAAAAAAAAAGAAATACATTTTGAAATGATAAATGCAGTGAAAAATTAATAAATAACAAATGCAGCAAGTCTTAGCATATGCGCAATATTAAAATCAATAAATCAAGGTTATCGTGTCATAAGGTCATATTTTTATGACTGTTTGTGTTGGTGATTTTTAGAAACCTAATTTGTACGATTTTGCATAAAAAAAAAAAAAAAAAACTGATCGAAATAAACCCACTCTCCAACACTCGTGGCATAGCAGCGAAATTAGTGCTGGCAGAAATGTCGATACATCGTTGCTAAATCGATATTTTGTTAATATCGGTCTTTCGATTTTTCAGTTTGTCGAAAAGTAACGAACTAAAGGAGAAGTCGTGGACCCCATAAAGAACATACATATATTCTTGACCTTCATTGAAGGAGAAGTCGCTCTATTTTTTTGTCTCTCTCTTTTGGTGGGGGGTGATTTTTCCGCTCAGTTTTCAAATATTGAGCTGAAAATCGAAACTTAAATTTTTCTCAGTCCTAGGTACTTTGTTTGTTAAGTTCAGAATGCCACGCCCAGTCTGAAGTATAGCCCCATACAAATTTACCGCCCATTTTCGAAATTTTGTATGAAAATAGTTATTTTATATTGGGTAAAAACACTTCGCACTGATAATCACACATACCTAAGCTACGGTTCCGCCGAAGTTAATGTTTTTCCTTGTTTCTCTTTCTTTTTATTAATGTTTTGAGCATTAAAAAATATCGATAAATTTCCATCTCTATGTTAAATTTCTATATCAATATCATTAAAGAGCATCTTACTTAATTCTTTACCAAAGAAAAAGCACTTTTTCATACAAAAATATATCAAAACTTTAACAATCTAAAGGCCAACATTTTAATGACAAAACTTGCTATAAATAAAAATTAAATCTTAAAAATAAGTTTTAAAACTAAAATCACTATGCGTAACTTTAATTAATTTAATTTATATATACACTCCTTGCAAATTCGTTTATCAAAAAAAATTTTAAAGCAAATTATATTCACTTGTGTTCGGATATCCTTTTTTCTTTTTTTTTTTTTTTTGCATTAAACCCAAATGGCGACAAATATGCAAAACGTGTACCCAAGTATTCAAATATCAAAACACTTGTAGCTAGTTTTACTTTTACTTTAGGCGATATCTCCCATTCTATTAAGTAACAATAAGCTTAGCTAGCTATTCCCAGCAGTAGCAGCAGCACATTGCATACTTTAAGGCGCTTAACGGCCAGTTGCGCATTTTAAAAATTTCTATGTTAAATAACAATTTCACCGCTCATTAACCCTAATTTGTATGTAAATTTTTGCAGCAACAACAGCGACAGCCTGTGACAGCAAACGTTTTCTATACAAAAACAACACTTTTATATGAACGAACAAAATATTATGAACAAAAGACAACGTACCGAACCAATGGCTTAAAGCATTTTGCGTTCCCCATTTTGCTTCACGCCATTTTTGGTTTATTTTTTAAGTCTTCGAACTGGCAACGTAATTTGTTCCGGCAAATATAAACATGACAGAAACTATTAAAATATATTTTTTTCGGCTTTATTAAATACGAAAAATAGTGGCAGAAATTGTGCCAAGTGAAATGCTGCAATAATAATGAACGCTAAAGAAGCAAAACGAAATATTTTCATCAGCAGCAAAACGCGCAAGAAAAGCATTAAATGACAAATGCAAAAATTGTTAATGGCTGTAAATAAAGTAGTCACAGAGTCCTTGCACATACATACATACATACTCATAGATATAAAATATGTACAATACATGCGTACGTACATATAAAGAACAATGAAAATACTTTTCAAAGGAGTATGAGTGCTTCAAATATTAAATGCACTGTGCGAAAATTTTTTTTTTTTTAACTAAGAAATTGCCAGAAAACTCGTGGAGGAGTTGCTTTAGAAGAGATTGCTTTAAAAAAAATAAAATCGAAATGAACTCTGTGGGATTCGAACCTTGGTTATAACGAGAAAAATTGATTGTTTAACTTTCATGGCTAGCATTAGCATCTGACACGCTTTCACGACATTCACGAAGGAAAGTTTATTCAGCTCGTGTTCAATGCACTGAGTTCGGCCGACCGTTCATTCTGCTCAACGATGATTGTTTTGATCGAGAATAAAACTCAACTCAAAATGTGCGAAGTTCGCAGCACTGCTACTGTGCTGCTTTTGCAACACTGACGAGTAAGAAGAATAAGAAGATGAAAAAAAAGAAAATAATCAAAATGGTTTCAAAACAAAGCATTAATTTTCATGCTTTTCGTTTTGTGTATTGTAGCTCACATAGGCATTGTTGTGTGAGTGATACTGGCGCCTCTCGCCGATCGTTTGCGACGAGCACGAATCACTCAAATTTTATCGCATTACGCGTTCGTCAGTATGAGCTTATTTTCTATTCAACTTTGAGTTTTTTTCAGTGAGTTGAGTACGTCCTAATATAAATCAATAAATAAATTTGTCTGTTTTTAACTTATTACGCTCTAACTCTGTAAATACATTTCAAACTATCCAAAGAACTGATATATGACGGAAAAAGAATAACTACAATATTTTCTCTAAGTGTAGAAGCATATGTATAAGTTTTTTGTCATTAATTTATATGCAGCACACAAACAAAAGCGCAACGAAATGGATTTGTGGTAGCATTATTGGTTTTATATATACAGGACATATGCATCCATATACTTTTACACATACATACACATATATCATACGTACATATACATATGTACAATATATGTGCTTGTATATGTGTGTCAAAAGAGCAGTAAAACAAAAGTTGTAAACAATAACACAAATACATGCAACAGCTTTTTTTTTTTTTTTGTGTATATCTGCAAGAGTGTGTGTGTGTGTATATATGTACACCTACAATGGCCATATGTATACGCACAAAAACTGTAGTAAAAAGAGGACAACAGCGATAGGCGATCTGGTTGCAGCCAGTCAGCCAAAAAGACTGTTAAACAAGCAAGCAAACAAGAGCTGACAGCGCTCAGCGCAATGCAAATTCAATAAATTACAACAGCGACCATTAATTATATTTTAAATTGCAGAGTACACACACACACACACATGCATATACTGCGTAACTTTCGCTCTCAAATATACACGCATGTATTGAAAATAAAAGAAGTGACTAAAGAGAGAGAGAGATGAGATGAGATACAATCTCATGTTGTATTGCAAAAGTTGTAAAAGGATTCAAAATGAACGAACGCACGAACGAAAAACTTTATACTCATTTCGACTGAGTAAATTGTCGCAGTTTATCGCCTTGCAACGACAGTCATCGTTGTCGACAATACAAAAACAATAACTAAACTTGGAGCACCATTAATACAGTTGTTGTTGTTGTTGTAATTGTTGCTGTTGTTTGGAGCACCATTATCGCCTCGTAAACAATGAAAACGTTGTTGACAATGAAGAATGTCATTAAGCGCGCTTCTCCATATAACATACAATACAGCTCAGCCCAGTTCAGTCAGCACAAAAGCACATAAAATAAACAAATAAACAAACAAACAAAAAAATTGTCGAGTCGCGGCAAGGACTAAGTGTGCCTTGTGGCTATCCTTTTTTGTATTTTGTAAAGAGCTGGATCAAAGTTTTAATTGGATTTTGTTTTTCTTTTTTTTTCAGTTTAACAAAAAAAACAAGTTAATTATATCAAATTAATAAATTGTTTTCCTTTTCTTTTCGCTTCGCCTTTATTTGCCACCTTTTGCTGCACCCTTTCTTACCACCCTCTTTTTCTAAAGGACCCAAACCGCGACCACCAAGGCCACCCGCAGCCCACGCACACCAACACGATGTACCGCCAATTCAATGTTTCGCTGTTCCCGCCTCTTAGCCCCTCATTCTGCAACAAATATGCGACACGTTGCTCGTATATTTCCCGGTGTCGTTCCAACGATTTGTGCACCCGTGTAAGTTCCCCCCCCCCCAGCGCTCATTTTCGGCCTCAACACGTTTCAGCTCACTGGCGTATTTACCGCTGCCATTCGGCAAGCTTAAAAACGCAACTTCATGCATTATTTACGCTCCTCGCCAGCCAAGCGGCGGCGATATGTTATGATCTCTGAGAGATAGGCACGCTCACGCTTTTCACCCCAGATACTAGCCTGTGTAGCACGTGCCGCTTCCCAACGTTCAACCAAATCGTATTCAATTCATTAACACGATGCACACATTTCAGTTTGTGCTTGGTATCGGCAATGCGTTCATCTGCATCGTGTAAACGCGTTACGACATCCTTTTTATGTTGCTCAAGCGCTTGTTTGATTGCTTTTAATTCATCCTTGGTCGCTTGCAGCAAATCGCTTGCCTCCGACTCTTGATTGTTATTCGTACGCAATGCATTGAGCGCCTGCTCCAGTCGCACTGTACTGTAAATATCTTCTTCTTCGTAAAGATCATCATAGGCAGCCTTATAGATATCTCTCAATGTATCCAGATCACGTTCAAATTTGATGGCATTCAAAACGCTCTCATCGAGCATATCCTCCACTTGTTCATCATTTGTTAATGTTGGCAATGCTGCACTTTTAGTTGGCGCTGTTGATGATTTGCGTCTATGTGGCATTGGCACTTCTGCCTGTATGCGTTGACCGCGTTGTAGCACATACAGCTCATTTACAGTCTCATTATAGACAGTCGCCAGTAGAGCACGCTCCAAATTATACAATTGTTCCGGTGTATAGCCAGTTGGGCGTACATCATTCGACGTATTTTCCATAGCACAACTTAAGGAAAATTTTAAGCTTTTATTAAATTCAATAAAAATAAACAAAGTTGCCAGCGCAACTGTTGCCTAGGTTGCAATTTTTTGTTTTTTTTTTTTTTTTAATGCATTTTACTTGTGCGCCTTTAGGTATGCAACACACTTTTGCCTTTCGTCACATTAAAAATATTCATGCATTCAACACTTGCGTCACAGCTGTTCCTCGGTTGTCGTTGCCACATTGTCATCGTCAACAGTCTACGCCATCACCACAGCCGTCGCCACTTTATTTGAACGTGCAAAAATAACAGAAATCGCCAACAGCAACTTCAGCAAGCAGCGCCATCTGCAATGTCGCGCATTTTCACACACAGAAATCGTTGAATTTATTTGCACTTCCGTACTGTCTCATAATTTTTCGTCGTAATCACACGCGCGCCTTTCGAGTTCGTTCACTTCTCGGTATTTGTTCGCATTGCTTGATGCTATGCACAGCTACGGCACGGCACGTAAGGATTTAAGTCTTTGTATATTTTTCTGTGCTTGTGTTTGTCTGTCCGTCTGTCTTTACAGTTTAACCCAATAAATGCGCTGCTGATTTCAAGTTAAATTATTGCCACACAAGACGCAGAACCTGCATTATATACATTTAAATTAACCAGCGAGAGAGAGTGAGAAAGAAACTGAATAAACGAGTTTTTTTCAAAACCGCAAACGGTCAACGTATCTACTGCAGCAAGACAGACATTATTTTGCAACCATTTTGCAATTTGTGCCCATTTCGAGTCAGACTATGCGACTCCTTTTTGAAAGCGCAGTCAGCGTGTCAGCTTGAATTTTGCACGGTTATATATTGTATTTCGTAGAGTCAAATAATACGCTGACAAAATAATTTAATGCTACAAGTCTAGTCGTATATTTAATATTTAGCACTGCCAGTTTCTTTCGTTATTAGAAAAAAAAAAAAAAAAAAAGAAACCTTTCAGCAATTTTCGTTGCGAATTTCATAAATTTTGCATTTTATTTTATTTCATTTTATATATTTGAAAGCGTCGCATTCATTCGCTCGTTATATTTAAGAGACTCACAGTAAGAACTTAAGTTTTATACTTCATTGACTACAAATCAGCAAAAATATGTACCAACTAGCAAAAAAAAAATAATATATATTTTGGGCGAGGACAAACTTTGCTGCGTTTTTGTGCGATAAGCGTGTGCAAACATTGCTTCAAAAATTTCAAAATGGCGTATGAATTTGCTACGGAAACGGAAATGCGAAAATAAGAATGTTTTTTAAATTTTCAGTTTGGTTAAATTTTTATAAAAAAAAAAAGACATTTATGAGAAATTAACAGCAAAAACTTTTTAAGAAAGTTAATTTTAAAAAAACAAAAACAATAAAATATTGCAAAGAAAAGAAACCTGACAAATGCTGAAAAAACAATACTTATAAAATAACTTTAGAGTTCGAAATGTTGTAAAAATAATGTCGTAAATAATATGCTCAATATGTTTACCACAAACGTTGTCATACGGAATAAACACCTTCAAGCAGTCAACAGACAATAAACAACGCTGATGTCGAGTATACTCGACTGCAAGATACGCTGTACCCAAACTGTATGTACCTTAAGTCCCACCTTAGTACCTTACCTCATTGAATTGGGTTCATACAAACACTTGAAAAATGGGTTAAATTTGTTTGGGGGCGTACCTAAAATTTGTTTTTGGTCCTACCCAATTTGGTCTTTTTTCATTGGGACTATCATAATTTATGTAGACTTCCTAGAATTAGAACCAAAGATGTTTTTATGCAAAAACACAAAATTTTGGCGTAGTTTTGTATGTGGCGTTCCCCTAAATGGGGCTAGAAAAACACTTAACGGCGTAGTAGAGTCTAAGTTTCAAATACAGTAACTCAATCTCTTATAGTCTCCGAGAAAAACGTTTTCATACGGCAGACAGCATGACAGACGATCAGACGGACATAGCTAGTTCGACTCCCCCGTTCGTCTTCTGTCTGTTACATACATTCGTCCAAACTTAATATACTCCGTTACCCTTTGTATACAGGATATAAAAAGCTAAACATAATAAACAAAATTCGCAAATCAAGAGCAGCTGTTGCATGTCAAAAACTGCGAAAATGGAGAAATTAATATAACCAAACCCTGCCGAAATCAGCAAATCAAGTTTATTGATTTTAGAGCCATAAACCAAAGTCAGGTTTAAAAATTTAAAATGGCGGTCTTAATATTAGCAAACGAATTCGCTAAAATTCATTGGGTTAAACTTACTGGATCCACCATTTTTAATTTGTTCAAACTGCCCTCAAATGCATTATCTGCGACCCGAAAAATACCCCGAATGTCGCGATTTATGTGAAACTTATGAGAACCATGGTATCGCCATTATCAAAACAAATTATTAGTCCTGTTTCATCTGAAATTAATAGTAATCATGGCAGAAAAACTTTTTCCAACAATGTGACAGGGGCCCGATACCCACAGAAATGTACTGAAAATTGCCGGTATGGGCCGAATCGAGACAAAATAATTTAAAAATCAGGATGGGCTGAATCGGGTTCAAATATTTAGTTCCGCGCCTATTTCTCATTCAAAAAAATGATTATAATTCGGCTGATATGACAATTCCATAAGTAAATATGGCTGTTAAATTATTTCATTCAAATTCTCTTCTGACAAATCGATTTTTCAAGAGCTATACGGACTAGATAACTAGATAACGGACTATAAAAAATAGCTTCCAAATTGTATACTAGGGGTTGTAGGTCTGTTCGAGAAAAAAACTGTATACTAAGAATTTTTAGGGGCCTCCAAAATCTGGATATATGGTCAATAAACTTCAGATCCAGATTTTGGGGGTCTACCGAAAATTTTAAGTATATAGTTTTTTTTACCGACCAGACCTACAAGCTCTACTATAAGATTTACGAGCAGTCTTCATTTCGATATTTTTATCTCTCAGTGTTATTCATATTTCCTCTTATCGATCTTAATTTTCATAGGATGCGCTCAGACACACAAATATTTTAATCAAAATTTTACAGTTTTGTTTTGCATTTCCATTTTTCCTTAAATTTTCTGCCAATATTTGTTGAAACTCAATAAGATTTGAAACTCTTTTTGATGCAACTAAAAAAATTTATATAAACATTTAATTCAAAATATTTATGTGTCTGAAGGGCACTCTTACTTTCCTCTATAAACCACATAGCATGTAAAAAAATTTAAAAAACGCATCATGTACACTACTACAAAGCCTTCAATGCTATACTATCAAAATAGTTTATGTTGCATGCAACTATTGCCTGCTAGCAGTACACAAATGGCTATACTACAAGTATACAAACCAGCGTGGTCAAGTGTGTCAATGTTGCCGCTGATGACGTTGCTCTTGTATTTCTTGTTGTCGTTGTTGTTGTGCGAGGTGTTGCACTCAAATTGTTGTAGCTGGTAGAGTCCTTATGTTTCACGCAACAATGCCTTCAGTATGTAAAGCGTGTGAATGTGTCAAAGTGTTGTCTGCGGCAGCTTGTGTTATACGAAATGCTGCTTTCCATTAATTCAAATTCAGGTGCGTTACGCTTTGTTGCACAATTTTCGTTAAAGAATAAAAATGAAAGGACATGCAGAAACATATGTTCAACTTAATTTTTATAATTCTAGCTTTGCATACATTGAAAATGAAAAAATGGAACTGACCTAGTGATAGGCTAATAATTAGCAGAACCCCTATTTTTTTTATATGCGACAAAATCGAAAGTTTGGTTTGTACAAAGAAAAAAAATGTTGTGCGCAATCTAATGAAAAACAAAAATCAATAAAAAAATGATGAGTTGAGTTTATGCAACTATTTAATACGCTACACTGAGGCATAAAAGGTTATAAATGAGGCATAAAAATAGCAAGAAATATACTGAAAGATTGGAAGACAGATAAAAGGACATACCGCATACATACATACTGATCGACACTCTCATAACTATATTTTTGAAGGGTATTAAAAGCAACAACAACGACAAATAAAAACTCTAAACAAACAACCACCAAAAGGTGTCGTCGCCTTGACAACTTGCCCGTTTATACAGGTACAAATAAACAAATACAAACTTACTTATAAGGATATTTTTGTAGTACAAGCGTATTCAAAAATATTAAAGAAAAAAAGTGGTTAAAAATAGCACATATTGTCGCATTAACAATGAAATGCGTATGTATTCGTATATATGTGTGTGTGTCTTACATGTTCAACTTGCATTAGTAGCACTTTTCGTATGTATTTCGGTGTCAGGCTGCGTCGTTTGCTGCATGACAATTTCGTATTTTCGCTTTTTTTTTTTCTTCATTTAGTTGCAAAGTATACACGACGCTTGTCGGAACACTGTAAGCTGTAAACTCTAAAGTAAAAAAATTCGTCAATTTCGAGATGTTTCCACAAGCAGAATTGGAAAATTATAAATTACAAGTTGAGTTACTACAAGAAAAATTACAAAGAAGGTTTGTATCTAAATTTAATTCCAATCATTTTGTATCTTTTTTTTACAATTAGAAAAAAAAAACTATTACTTTACAGTGAGGATAATCAAAAACAATTGGAACACAAATTGGATAAAATATTACAGAAACGTAATGAACTGTAAGTAAGCTTGAAAAATTTATTTTAAAAAACCTTAGAAGTATCTACTCTAAAATAAATTAAAAACAAGAACGAACGCTGAAGTCGATTAAGATACCCTGTATCCCTATTTATATGGGAGCTATACCTCAATTTTTTTTTTTATCCTACACATATTGAACTATTTCATTGGGACTATAATAGACATAATTTATACTAAATTTAGACTTCCTTGAAAAAGAATCAAAGACGTTTCTATGCAAAAATCCCAAAAGTTTGGATTATATTTGTGCTGGGGGTACCCTTTAAGACCCAGAAGGGTCTAAGTAGCTCTATTTCTTAAAGTCTCCGAGATATTCATTTTTAAACGGCGTGACGGACGGGCAGACGGACAGGCAGACTTAGGTAGTCCCGCTCATGAATATTTACACTTTATAGAGTCTATCTAACCTTCTTCTGTCTGTTTTCGGGTAAAAAAAAACAATTAAGATCAGCAAATGAGAAGGCTCTTAACAATTAAAAAGGAAAGAAAAGAAATATTCGATTTCAATAAGCATAAACCATTTGGAGTCAATATATATTCCGAACTTGATCGTTACAATTTCAATGTTCTCTTTTTTAAACCTTGCATATGCTCGCAGGGTGCTCGATATATATACTGAATCTCCATCAAACGTATGCCAATCCGTCCACTGATCTTGGAGGCTACAAGAGATATATTAATCAATCTTTAAACCTAGATTTTTAAAAAAATATTCTTGAGATAACTTACATCAAATTATTTTCTAATCCCATAAAAACTACTCAACATTTTTTGGTAGTATATAAATTCTTGATCAGCGTTGAAAGAAAAGTTCAACAGTTAGTCCGTCCCTCCTTGCTTCTGTCTGCCGTATGAAATGAATTATTTCAGAGACTTTGAAAGGTAGAACCACCAATCTTAAAATTTAGATTCTCCAGTGAAGTAAAGAGAATTCTTCTAAGCAGTTTTTTGGTTTATTTTAACGGCTAGAACCCATAAAAGATTCTGACTCAACTGCAGAATTCTTTCCTGTTTGGTTTTTGTATGAAAAACTGTTTTGAAAATTAATATAGAAACACCAAATTTGAAAAGGATTGCACACATTGTATGATCTCAATAAAACACTCCATTCAAATTCACCTCAATTTTTTTATTAAATACAAAACCTACCTCAAGAACTTTAATAAAAAAAAAGGGGAAAATCAAAAGAAAAAATCAAAAGTCAAATGCGCGCACAATGCACAATTTTCTGTCCTTTTTTTTTTACAATTTTTAACATGCACAACTGTGCTCCATCAAGCGATACTAATGCTTTAAGGATACACTTTATTCTTTCTATGCCAAATGCCACATACAGCGACAAGTCCACGCGCCACAGGACACGTCAAAAGTATCAGGAATTTCTGGATGAGCAGCAAAAGCGCAATGAACGAAATAAAAAACTTGTGCAATTGCTCGAACGAATTGATCAACAGACAGCGGCAATGTCAGCGCGCAGCGAACGTTTGAAAATGTTGAAGGTAAGCCAAAAAGGAATCATATCTAAAGGATGTATTTTTTTTTAATGTAACCATTTGCAGCTACAATATCAAATGTACTTTGCCAAGTTGGTACAAACGCAGACAATGCGCTGTTTGCAGCAGACAGGAACAACAGCTACGCCTACTGGCATACACGTTTTAGTGCCAACGGCAGCGGCGGCGGCAGCAGCGACAACTAGCGGCTCAGCAACAGCAGCAACCGGCAACAGCAACAACAGCACAGAGACTCCAAGCTTTAATCTAACACCGCGTAACTTTGCTGCAGACGCTGCAGTAGTTTCACCTGCAGCACAACAATGGACACTGACCATGGCAACACCAACACAGGCAGGCATGCTGCTTACAGCAACAACGCCCACAGCAAGCCCTGGCACTACACTACACGATTACTTGCAATATCCAATTGGCTATATGCCACGTACACAACTTCCAATGTCTGCAGCGGGCTATGATGATTTCTATGGTAACGCAAGTGGACGCAATTTATATGATTTACGTCCCACGTTGCGCGCATTAGATGCCGAATGTGCGGATTTGACAACAAGTTATAACGGTGGTAATCGTAGTGGCATGGGCGGAAGTAATGAAGGCATTGACTTACGCAAGTCAAGCAATATCAGGGATAACTTTAATGCGACAGCGGCTGCTGTTGTGCATGATGCCATGGCAACGATGTCGCCATTGTCGTCTACGTTGTCTTCGTCGACGACACCGACGCCGATGACAGGTGTATATCACAAAAGAATACCGGGTACTGATAGCAATATGGGAGTTGAGTTGAGCAGCACATCAAGCACCAGCTTGGCAACATCCTCATTGACATTTGATAAATTGCCAAAGACGATGCTGTCAGAGCTAGAGCAACAATGCGCAGAAGATGGCAGCAAGACCAAGACTGATGAGCTTGGTAAGCCACAAATGGAAGCATTGAAAGGTAGTCAGGACTACTACAGCAGCAATGGCAAGAACAATGACAACATTGTTGACTACAACAACCAACAAGATGGCAGCAGCAACAATGCGTTAGCAAATTCACGCGTGACTAAAGTTGAGCAAGAAAAATCATCATCATCATTGGGCACTGAAGCTGCTGCTACTGCTGTCAATAATGAGAATGGAGCAGCAGCAGCAGCCGCAGCAACCGAGGCACACATTGATGCCAACTTTGCTTCACTGAAAATCGATGACACAGCACTGGGATACCGGGATACAAGAGAGGAACGAAATCCCGCTGTCGCAGAGGCACGCATGACAGCAACATCAGCAGTAGCAGCGGCTGTGGCAGCTGTAGAAACGCTTCCTATGACAATTGATGAACAGCAAAACGCCATACAAGGTAATCAATTGCCATACTCCACTGCAACCTCTATTGCCGCTGCTACTGCTGCGGTTGCTGCTGCTGCTGCTAAGCCAACAATGTCGATTGAGAATATTGAAAATGCCATTTACGGTGAGCTACTGAATTCGAATCCAACAGAAACTAAAGCAACAACTGAGTTAGGCAACGCTACGCAAGGATTATTTGAGAATTTGGTGACAACAGAGGCACCACAAATTGCAGCGCCCCAAGCAGAGGCAGAAACACACGAATTAAGCAACAACATTGCTGATTATGCGAGCTATGAAACAGTAGCACCAAACTATGCTGCCTCCGCCTCCGGTATCGAGGAGCAATCCATTGCAAGCGACAGCTATGAGCCTAGTTATGCAACAATTGATGGCAACACAATGGTTGCAGCAGCTGCAGCAGAGGAACATGTCGAACCGATTTATAGCGAAATCGGAAATCCTACAGACTATCAACAGCAACAACAACAACAAAACTACGATGCATCCCAGGCAGCAGTTGCTGATATGGCAGCTGAGCAACAGGACTATGCAAATATTGATTACAGCAACTACGATGCAACACAATACGATGCAAGCGCTTACGATCCAAATGCCTATCCGGGCTATATTTACGATGAGGCAACGGGTCAATATATTGCCGATCCGAATGCAACACAATACGCAACCGATGAGAATTATGCAGCACAGGGCTATGATGGTACAACTGCTGCGGATTATGATTACAATGCAGCCTACGCAACACAGCAACAACAACAACAACAAGAAGAACAACAACAACAAGCAAACGATGATGCTGCTGTTGCTGTTGTTGCAAGCGATGGTGCAACAGTAGCTGAAATCGATGATACTGCCGCTGCTGCTGGTGCAGAATTTTACGGTGAAAGTGTTACTTCAACTATGGAGGTCAACGCAACAGCAATGCCGGAAGCAACAACCACAAATGATGTTGCAGCAGCTGACGCTACAGAGTCGTCGTTGGTGGCGTCATCAGCCCACGCTAAATCCATTGTCAAAACACCCACATCGATACTGTCGACAGACAAACAAGCGGCGTCTAATGATGCGCAACAGAAAAAGAAGAAACGCGTTAATTTCGTTGACAGCAGCGAAACGGATGAGAGCTCAAGCGCGAAACCGAACGCAGCAACAGGAGCTGTTGCCAATAGTGGCAGCGGCGTCGGTGGCGGTGGAGGCGGTGGCAGCGAAAGTGATTTCGATTTTTCTGTAAGCAGTGAAGCACAGAATTAAAATGAGCACAAGGAAGATATACGATGATTTGTTGTATTTGAAAATCCTGTCAACTTGTGCTTTAAGCAACAACAACAACAACAACAAAAATTGAAGAAAATTATTAGAATTCTTAGAATGCGCTTTAATTTATCGAATAAAAAAAAATACAAAATAAAATAAATTTCAATGTTTTTAAATTTAAAATAAATAAAAATATGTTAAAATAAAAAAATAATAAAAATAAATACAAAAATATTGAAAGCGACTTTAAACTTAAGTGCAGCATTAATATCTGAGCTGCGGCTTGAACATCTGTTCAAACTGCAGCACAGATACAGATACTTATGGATCGAAAGTCAAATAAATTACCAAGTGTATACAAATAGTAACGGAAGTACGAATCTATAAACAGAAAGACAGACGGAGGACGGACGGACGCACATGTCTAGAACAACTGCGATATTCAAGTTAAACATCAAAGGTAAACTTAAAACAAAAACAAAAATATATATTTACGCAGCTTTCTTTGTTTTCATTTTTTTTTTTTAATTTAAATAAAAAACGTGCTGCTGCGTATTTTTTATTTTATTTAACGTTTTTGCGATTTCTGGTTTTGAAACAATCGCATTCAAGCGCGAAATGTTGTATCGAAGTTGTCTGCTTTTATTGCTGAGCGTTGTAAGCTTAAGCGAACAGGTTAATTATTTCTTTTTTTAAAAGGAAAAAACTTTTTTGTTTAATAAATTTCTTCATTTAGAATCCAAAGCCAATCGATACAATAGAGCCTCGTGCATATGCTGAATATCATAAAAATTATCGTGAAATATATTTGGATACACCGTTTGTAATGCCACCTGCGCTTATGGAGGAAATTTTAGAAAATGGTAAGTTTTGGAAAACTCTTAACGAAAAATGTTCTAAAGCGTTTTGTATTTGTTTAGAGCGCAATTTGGTACGCATGGAACTGATGGAATTGAATCTTACAAAAATATTAGTCATCTTGAATATTTGTATTCTTCTTGCAGTATTTCTTTTATTTAACAGTAATTAAATTAGTAAATATTTTTAATAAATAATAATATTGGTAGTGTTCAAAATAATAAAATAAAATAAAATTTTGATTAAAATTATTCGTGATTGCTTGTCTTTAAATATCGAATGCAACCGATAGTTAAATATTTAAATTAGATTGGATGAAACTATTCGTTAAATCCACAAAAAAGTATATGAAACTACTCGTTGAGCTCCGCAAACTTTTCGTTCAACCGATTAAACTGCTTAAATTAGCAAAAAAAAACTTGATAATTTTACTAGAGCACTCATCTATTCATGAAACTTTTCGTTTTCTTCGCGAAACTACTCGTTTGTTTTACAAAAGTACTCGTCAAATCCATAAAACTACGCGTTGAACTCTTTGAGCCAACGAAACTGCATATAAAGATCAGTTTACTATTTATTCAATGAGTCAAATTGTCGAATTCACAAAATTATTCGCTGAGTAGTCCGATTTACTTTAAATACAAAAATACTCTATATTTGTGGCGAAACCACTCAATAAGTTGACGAACCACTCGTTGAATTGACGAAATCACTCGCTAAGTTCACGAACTCACTCGTTGAGTTGACAAAAACACTCGTTGAGTTGAAAAACACTCGTTGATGGACAAAAACACTCGTTGAGTTGACGAAAACACTCTTCAAGTTGACGAAAGCACTCGTTAAGTTGACGAAAACACTCGTTAAGTTGACAAAACACTCATTGCGTTGGCTTAAAGCGTTCGTTGAGTTCACAAAAGTACACATTCAGTATATTTATTTGTTCTGTTTAATAATTAACTATGAAGCGCTACATCGCGGAGACTAGACCTCTGCTTATTTCTTTCTAGCTTCTCTGATAAAATTTTCATGATGCAAAAATAGACGCGGTGTATGCGGAACTATTAACAATAAAAAATTTTTTTTTATATTTTTTGGAAAGGTTTGCATAGTTTTGAATAGCCTAAAACCATGATGCAATTATTCTGATGTAATCCCCTCTGTTTGCTTACATTTGTAGTTTCATAAAAGGCTCGTGTGAAATAAACATAAATATTGCTAAAACTGTTTTCACCACGGCTTACTTTCATACTTAATAAAACTCACCAAAATATGTACGCAAAATAGAAAGAGTCAACGGTGAAACATTACACTTTGTATAATTGCATCATGACCAAAAACTACTAGAAACGATTGTTGTAGTACGAATCGGCTGTGTCAAAATACTTATGCAGCCAGCGATACCAAGCGTGGAAATGAGATAGATATACACACATATACAGCCATTATCCCGTAATCGCAAGTTGCAAAAAATGTATCCTATTTCAAATCGGCAAAGTTCGAGCCAGTAAAATGAAAAGTAAATGCAGGGTAATGTTCTGCAGTTAAATTTTACATTTTTAATAGAGTTGTAAAGTTTCATTTTCAGTTTGGCGGATCGCAAATTTGAAATTTTTTTTACAGAAAGTAAAAAATTTTTAACAAAAAAAATTGGTTACACTATGGTATCAATAAAAAACACTCGAAGTATCGGTGTAAAGGTGTAACTTTTCGAGTATTTACACCAAAACATTTACATCAAAACTCTGAGATTTCGGTGTCATCACTGGACTATATAAAAAGAGCCAAAAATTTAGTCAAGGCAAAAACAATTTGCTATCGGTTAGACCGATAAACTGTTAATTGGTAATCGATAACAGTTTTTGTTATAAATAATTCAAAGATACATTTTGGAAATGAAATTTTTGTTTTATTTCAGAATTTCGTAAATCGTAAATCACAAAATTATGCGATTATTTTTGAAATATTCGAAAAGAGTATTTTTTTTTTAATTTTCATCATAAAATTTACAACATGATAGTTGTTGTGAATACCTTTATTATTAATTGATAAAAATAAAAACGTAAGTATACAATTATTTTTTTTAATTTACACCAATCTATAAATATAACCATGGGCAAAATAAAATTGATATTAAAATTAAAGCATTTGGTTACACAGTTCGATAATATTTAATGCAAACAATTGTCAAGTAGGTAATTTTTCACACAACAAAAATTTCAGTTTACATTATAAATTTATTTAAATTAAGATTTAACCGCAGCGCAGCAGCAGCAGCAGTAGCAGCAGCGGCGTGTTAAGTCATGACAATGTGAAGGATAATAAAATAATGCAAGCAATAAGGCAACTGACTACAACAAGAACAAAAACAAAAATAATAATATTGAATAAAATAAGATAAAAGGCTTCAAATTGGCTGCCGTTGAGTAAATTCGCAATTATCTACTGTTTGACGTTTGACTGTTTGGTCAAGTGCCAATATGGCTGCCAATGGCGACTAATTATGATAAAGTCAATGAATATGCTGAGCTGAGCTGCAGTGAACTGCATAAAAGCTTACAAGATTGTAAAAATATTTTTTAATTTTTTTGTTTTTTTTTTTTAAGTTGTCACACACACAAAAGTTAACATACACACACACACACACATACACGCGAACATGAGATATAGCCAATTGTGGCCAAACAATTGCAACTTAATTGAAATTTCGAAAATTAAAATAAGGTAATTTTTTTTATTTTATGCATTTTATCCTTTCCTGAGCGATTTTACTTAATTTCATTTACGTTGTGTAAATTTCTTCGTGTGTGCTGCTGTGTGTGTGTGTGTGTATTTTATAATTTATGCTCTCGATTAACAGCAACAACAACAACAACAATAATAATAAGGACAACAACTGTTGCTGACATTTTTCCATCAATTTAAGCAGAAAAACTATGTTGGCAAGCGCTTGATTTACAACAATTTTCCAATTGTTTTTCGTTTGTGTTGAAAAATAACGCTGCGTATACGCAATTTTATCATTGAGGCCATTTTCTTTTGTTCACAGTTTTTGGCACTTAAATTTTTCATTATTAAATTTTTATTTTTTTTTTTTTTTTTTTTTTTTTTATTCACAATTAATTGTTGATTACAATGTTATATAAGTAGACAGCAGCGACCTAGTTTTCGTTTTTTTCTTCTGCTTCTTCACATCATGGCTTATATGCGGTCAATGTGTACGGCAAATTGCAAATCTATATGAAATTCATTAAATGTCTGGCATATATATACCATATATATATTTTTCTATAAAATTAAAAAAAATATTTATAAAAATTAAGCTTGCATGAACAATGAGAATCGTATGTTCAAGAATGACGTATGCATCACGTGGCGAGAGAGCACAATTAAATTGTAATTAATACAATTAATTGACATATCACATACATAGTTGGGCTGGCTGACGCTGTGTGAAAAATACAATAAAAAATTCACATCAAATGACAAAAAAAAAAAAAAAACAAAAACGAATTCCAATCAATTTTTGCGGTTTAAAAAAAAATGCAGCTGTACTATTTTGAAACTCCAACTCAGTAACGCATCAGCAGCTTTGATTTTGGCATTTAATAACTTTAATTATCAATAAATTGTATCAAAATATGCATAGAGCGCAAAAAAAAAACAAGCACAATGTGCTTAAATTAAGCACATCCGTGGTTAAAATTATGGTAAGCTGAGTTTTCTAAAATCAAGCACAGTTCGCTATGTTTTTAATAACATGTGCTCAAAAGAAGAACAAATAATTATTTTATTAGGTTAGAGTTTAAATGGCCGCTCCACGTCACCTAGGCCAAAAAGGCCCATTGTGATACCATATGATCCCTCTTTAATATCCTCCTATTCGAACCAGCTCGATTTCCTTATGAAGGCGGCTACTGCACCTATCTTGACAGATGCAATCTCCGCCAGACTATCAAGAAACGGCCTACCAAGTACGGTAGACCTTATTCTCCCAAGGGCTGGGCAGTGACAGAGAAAATGTTATACTGTCTCCTCCTCTTCCTCGTTTCTACAGCTCCTACAGAAGTCATTTGATGCTAACCCTAGTCGGACAGCATGTCTTCCCACCAGGCAGTGTCCCGTGAGAGCGCACACCATCATGGATAGGGTCTGTTTATTATGGCGCTTGAGTTGGGCTGTTCGTTTAGTGCTATACTCTGGCCACGTAAGTTTCAATTACATTTGGGATTTGTGGTCCATTTAGTCTCTAGTATTCTGATTATTTCCTCTTTCAATTGAAAGTACGGAATTTGTACCTTCTCTGGCCAATCTATCTGCTTCGCAATTACCAAATATATCTTGGTGACCCGGAACCCATGTGAGGCAAATATTCCATTGCTCTGCCATCTCGTTGAGAGATGCGCGGCACTGGGAGATAGTTTTGGATGTATTATTGTAAGAGACATGTGCTTTTAGGGCAGCCTGACTATCCGAAAAGATATATACTTTTTTCCTACAACCTGTGTAGTGCCCCAGATAATGCAAGGCTTCGTGTATGGCAATCATTTCAGTTTGAAAAACGCTGCACTGATCATGAAGTCAAATTTATGAGAGCGTAGATAACGCTATAAAATACGTTGTAATTTAAACATTTGAAACTTGCATTAAGCACGACTGTTCTCAAAATAAACACATTGTGTTTGATATAAAAACCGGTAGCAACATTCATGTTTGATTTCTTATGTGCTTATATGCTTTTCTCTCTGTGTGGTGTGTATCACAGAAATCTCTTGCTTAACGAAAGCAAGCTGCAAATGCATATGAATGGCAAGCTGGCAGTGATATTATCTGGACAATGCTGTTGTTCTGGAAAGCTGTTGCCTAAGCTAAACTATTGACTAACCTAAAGCTTAGTCTGCTATTTAACTGGCAACCGTCCATACAATTAAGTAAATGAAAGAATTAAAGATATTTGCCTACCCATGGGGCTCAACAAATTTTTTCTGTCTGTCCGCACGTTTCTACCAATTTCATAGACTTGGATGTCGCATGTGTTTCCAAGTATTAAAATTTGCTTTTAATTATAATATTTATTTAATAGCACAGTCTAGTCATCTTTAATAAACATTTTTTTTTTTTTTTTTTGCCAATTGATATAACAAAAATCGGGAAAGGCATAATTAACGACAAAATGACACCAATAAACACAATTTGCTGTCTTTACCACAAATTAAGAAATGTAAACATTAAAAACTTTGTAGACCTTCTTTAGTGAATTCAAAATTTTGGCAACCTTTTCAACTTTGAAAGGGAGAAAAACAAGCGAACGGGCAGACAGAGAGACAGACAGGCAAACAGACAGCTTAAGTTCGGTACTTCGGCAAAGAGTTGTTATGAAAAAGTTTTTCTTTTTATGTTTAAATAATTTTCAATTAAATATGAAAGCATAAATTTCAAAATAAACATTTAAAAAAAAACACCAAATCGATGATTTTCCGTATACGATAACTACGAACTGCGTTGCAAGTGAATTTGTTTAATATTTATTTTATTTTTTTTTTTTTAATTTAATGAGCTGCGCTGCTTATCGCTTATGTTGCAGCCGCGTAAAAGCGCACAGTAAGACATGAATCAAAGTCTTGCATAGTATTCTGCTATTGCTGCTGCTGCTTTTGCTATAATCTGTAGCAGACTTTCAGGCGCTGTAATACTGCCAGTGGCATGCATAGCATATAAATTTCATTTATTGGGCCATTTTAACCATGAATGTCTCAGCGCAAAGCATCTTTAGCATCGATTTAACAACGTTTTTCAAAATTTTGCTTGCATGGTTTTTTGTGTTTGCTTTCGCTTTGCTAATCGTTAAATTATTGCATTTGTGCTAAAAATGGCACTGAAACCAAAAAAAAAAAAAAAATATTAAAACGAAATATAATAAAAGTACTTTAGTATTGTAATTTATATAGTATAAAGCTTAAAAAAAAAAAAAAAATATTACAATAGTTCAAAATGAGTTCATGCGAAAAACTTCAAGTTCTGTCGAAGCGCGCACAATTCAAGGCGAAATACAATTACTTTGGTTACACTTTTACGCTTTACGCTATACAAATCAAAGCAGCAAATTTCTTTTTTTTTTTTTTTTTTTGTAATAATAAAAATAATAATAAAAAAAAAAAAAATCGATCGATTTATTTGCATACCTTTTTTTCGCACGCTGTACAAACTTCTTTTCAAATATGGCTTTGAGTGGCATGCAACAACTTCATAAAAAAAAAAAAAAAAAAAAAAAAAATAGGTATGCAAAATATGTTTAACAGCATAATTCAGTAAATAAATTGTAAAGTATAACTCACACAAAGCCACACATACACACACATACAAAGTAAAATATTGAAAAGGGAAAACAGCATTTCAATTCAATTCAAATCGAAACGAAACGGAAACGCAACGAAAAATGGCGAATAAGCAACTCGAACATTATTTACAGCAGTTGAGGTGAAAGCAGAACAACACACACATACACACACACACACACACAAAGAAAGAAAGAAAGCATTATATCGAGAGGTTATGGTGAAAACGTTGCTAAATGTGCTTGTAAATCTTGTTGAGCAAATAAGAAAAGGATTATTGCTGCTTTACCGACATGAGCATAATTGAGTGCAGATTATTTATGCACCCTTACACATACAAAAGCAAAGACACAGACTAACGTACATATTCAAGGATATACGCATACATATACATAAATATACACATCAAAACGTATACAAAACGACAACAATTTTTCGCGAACTGAAAGCGTACTGGCAGCAGCATACCTTAAAGCAAAAAAAAAAAAAAAAAAAAAAAAATATAATCAGTTGAAAAATTCAATTTTGAAATAAATCGTAATCGTGCAACAGAATTTCAAATAAGCAAGACAAACATATGCAAAATCACTTGCAAACACACACACACACATAAAGCAAAAGCAACAAAGGCAAAATGTGATTTGTGAAACGCTTAAAAATAAAGTGGAGAAAAAAAAATACAACTGAACAACCGAATAAGGAAATATTGTATGTATCACAATAAAGGAATATAAAATATTCTTTAGTAAGCAAATAATCAGAATATTTCGATATATGGTTTGTATAGTACCCTACATACAAAAATATACATATTAGGTGCAGTATATTATTTCTATTTAATTAGAGCTCCCAAATATAGTCCTCTTCTTTAAAGTAATGTTTAGCTCAAAATTAAGAATTGACGAAAAGAATAAGCAGGTGCTTAGATTAAATTCACGATGAAGTTGGTCAAATTTGTAAGAAGGCTTTATGTTATATTTGCCTGATTCTTAGTATATCGATAGTGTTTACTCAGGCGGAGAACGGAATTGATTTTACCAAATTTTATTTGGATTCATTCAGAAAAAACAAATGTTTTCATACAAAAACTCGAAAATGGGCGATAAGTTTGTATGGGGGCTGTATTTAAAAATGGGCGTGGCACCTTGGATTTGACATTGAATGACATAAGAAGCATTTTTTACCAATTTGGAGTAAGTAAGTAGAAAATTTTTTTTTTTTTTTTTTTCGTGGGGGTTTTTTCTTTTTTTTTTTTTGGTAAAGTTTTTCCCAATTTAATTAAATATATTCTTAATCATTGGGTTTTTTTAAAAGGCCCCTTATTCTACATACAAACAGAACAAAAGTTTAAGTTTAAAATTTCATGTCAATATCTTAAAAACATTCAGAGTAAAACCAAAGACCGATTAGCAGACGGACAGACGGACATGTCTAAGTAGATTCTTCTCACTATGTGAACCTATGAGTAACTGGTATAAAAATAAGTCTTCTCTTACTGCGTAGCAAAACAGTCAACTTGCCTCCATTAACATTTTATTTCAGTATACTGTTTTGTCAGTAGCGGTGACGTGCACTGGATTGCAAAAAACGCTCTTATAAACTTTTGTATGTATGCATATGTGTATGTATGAGCGAATGTTCATATAAGCGTGTATATATGTATAAGTAAATGAGTTGTACATGCGTCAAATCTTACAGTTGTTCCAGCTTATACACTATGAAAGAAGAACCACTTTGCTAGGTCTAAGATTAACAATGATGTGAAGTGATTTAACATTTAATTTTGCAGATTTTACAGCAAAAAAATATTCTCCCATTCGCCCATTAACAAATGGGAATTTAAATGAGATGAAAACTAATCAAAATATATCAATATTCTTTGATACTCTTTCAAAGAATGTCGATAATATATATCTTGATCCGGTAACATTTAGATGACAAGTAAATCGTCATTTACAGGTGTGTCACACACATCTCTTTGAGCTAATTTCAAATCTGTCATATTTTAACTAAAGATTTGGTAGAGTTTTAATTAAATACACATCTGTGTTTTTTTTTTTTTTTTTTGTAATTAGCTGAAACGTCTCAAACTACATCAAAAAATTGAATAGAGATGTGCAAGAGATTTCTGTGACATGCTTGTTAATGACGCTCTTTGATGTACGCTGCAGTCGCGTGATTTTCTAACTTCAAATCTTTGTGTGGTATTTTGATTTAAATTTATTCTTAAAGGGTATTAAAAAGCTTGAAGAGATTAAGAATGCTTTTATTTTCTTATTATATATTTTTTTACTTGCACAGCAGCAACGGATAATATAATATGCAACAATTGGAAAAGCATACAACTGTCGATTTTCGTTAAGTCTTGTTACTCATGAGATTTGTTTTTATTTAAAAAAAAAAAAAAAAAACATATTTTTCTTTCCGTTGCTCTGGCAGACACTGCGTATGATTGACATTTATGCAAATTGTTTTATTTATTTAAAGTCATAAGTAGAAATCAACAACGATGTCGATGATGACGACGATAAAGATAAGAAAATCATATATAGAAAATATTTTGACATTATCCGAGTAAACTGTCAACTATAAACTGTGGACATTTAAATAACTTTATACTTATATGAATAAATTTGTAAATACATACACACCCAGACAAACACACACACATGTCAATTATTAAATTCTTTTTGAGTAAATATTTAGCAGCGAACGCGTCATAAGTCAAAAGTCAATTTCATAACGCAACTAATTGAAAAATTTTTTTGTAATTTGATATGACAGCTTTTGTCAAAATTGACACAATTCAAACAATTCAAAAGAAGAAGCATTGTATTATGTGCAACAAAGCGCTAATACGCTACATAAAACTAGTGATTTATGCTTTGAAAAATGAATTTAGATAAATACGCATAGATACACCCAAAAGATACATTATAAAATAACAAATAATAAAAGCAAATAACTTATTTTTAATTAGACTAATGCAAGAAACATGAAAACAGTGCTCGACAACGCAAAATTTTGAATTTGGAGTTTAGTTAAGCTGTTACAAAAGATATAAATTACAAAAGATACAATTACAAAAGAAACAAATTTTGTATCTTTTATAAATAAAAGTATTTCAAAAAGGAGAGTACTGCAAATTTTAACTGTGTTGCACAAGAAACAATGAATGTCACTGACACGTGCAGCAAATATGTAGCTCAATATTGTTTCCGCTACTTCATACATGGCATACATATGTACCTATATGTAAATTTAATGGAAAACCCATTTTGCTCAACATCAAAAGCCAGAGTGAGTCACTTTCAGCTACTATTCAACGTTTTATATTACATTTACCTGCGTTTTTCTGCGACTTTATTACTGTTTAAATATTTACTGACATAAAATGTAGTAGCTGCTAGCTGCTAGCGACTTTTGTCTTATGCTAATATATGCAACGACTTGGAAAATATGAACGTTCTAACAGATACAATACACAGCAACCATAAGAAACTAAATATTTAAATATATATGTTATGTATATGTGTGCTATGAAGAAACGAAACCAGCTTAAATAAAGAAGACAAAAAGTATGAACACGTTGCCAAAGTTTTGCTTTTTTTCGTTGCTAAAATGATAGTAAAAATCGCAGATACATTGTCACGTAGATTGCTTTTTTTTATTTGAAACGCGCCTGATGATGATACTCGAATTGAATATGAATTTCAATGTTGCTTATTTACGATGACGACAACAACAAGGAGAATGATGATGATGTCGATATCGATGTCGCCATCGCCATTTTGTCAGAGTGCAAAAGTGCAAAGTGCGTTATGAGTTATGAGTTATGACTAGTGCAGTAGTGTTGGAAAGATGAAGAAGCAAGATACATGACAGCTGTAGACACGCATAGTAACTTCGCAAAAAAAAAATATAAGGTAAACTTTGCACTTTAAACTTTACGCAAAAACTTTGTTGTCTTCTTGTACTTTTACTGAAGTAGCTGTGAGAAAACATAAATATAAACACAACACAAACTGAAACTGAAACTCAAACTCAAGGTCGATAGAGAAAAATAGTTTGCAAGGTAAAATATTAAAAAAAAAGTATCTCTTGAACAAAATTCCAAGTTCTTTAACAAAAAAATTTTTAGTTTATTTTCCTATTAGATGCTTTATGCGTTGCTAATGTTTTCTACTTCAAAATTATGATGATACGTAGTATGTACGCTGGCTGTTCAAACAGAGATTCGCATAAACATCACGTCAGACACGTTTCACAGACGTTTCACTTGTTCTCATTTTTCATATCATATCATACCGTGACTGCCTGCCTGTATGCCTTCCTGCCTAACTGTCCATTTGTCCATTACAGCAGCGCTATAAGCCCTTGCCTTAGTTCTATATCTTTCGTTTTTTTGCAAACAATTTGTTTGGTTTACTTTATAGTATTTTGCTTGTTATTGCCCTTTGATATCTTTACACAACAGTTTTGAACATGAATCCAGACACGTTTGACAGTTTTATGCCAACAAAAAAAATAAAAACAAAAAGAAAAAATATTAAGCGCCAAACTAAAACAAACAATAAAACTTAATAGTAACAACAAAAAATATAGAAAAGCAAATTATTATTTGCCAATTGCTTCTATTTGGCTTATTAAAGTTTGAAAATGGCACAAATTTTTATGGCATTATTTCTTGCTTACAGCTTTATTAGCTAAAATCGAAGCACGCGCTTGGTACCTGACGTCAGCAGCGTATGCATTTGCCAATGCATTTAAATAATATAAAATCTATTTTCGTTAATAATATGCAACACGAATTGTCTTTTCAATTATTAAAGTAATCATCGAATTTATATTGAAATTGTATTTTTAGAAGGTTATTGCTAATATTTTTTTATAATATTTACTACGTTTATGCGAGATCGCATTTCATTAAAAAAACGAAAATACTTATCACTAATTTCGAAATTGAGTCGAACTTTTTGTAACCAAATCAGTGATGGACATATCTTTAAATAAAACAAAGGTGGTAATAAAGAAAGCGTAACATTAGTTATTAGGCCATTCTCATCACATCAAGTAAAGATAGAGTTGGCTGAGGGGAACACCCATATTCCCCACACAAGCAGAGTTTGGAAGTCTCAACATGTGTGTTGGACAATTGAAAATATGTTTGAATTGCTTCGTAGTAGTTCACACCGCGTTAAAAAAATCACACCCAATTCTTGTAATATAGAGCATAAGCTTCATGCGATGAATTTACGGCTTTGCGAAGAATGTTGGTGACTGGTCGTGCGAAACCCATGACTTTATACGCTTGGGGTTATCGCAATGGATCCACTTTACATTGCCAGTCACAATGCGATGCAAAAAACCCTTCCTTATGACAACCATTTTCATTCCCTCTGAATCAATGCCATGGCTTTTAGGCGTTTGGTGACTCTTTGGTTGTCGACTTATCCACTACCAAAGGTACTGGCAACTCCTGAAGCGTTTGGCATTGGTCCACATAGAGCAATGATTTCAATTCTTCGTCTTCAAATTTTTTGGGTTGATTCCTCCGACTCTTAATATTATTTGTATTCCACCGCTGTCTCTTTTTTTTTGCTTACATATTTTGGTGAGTTTTATTTAGTATGATTTCAAACTGTGATGAAAAGAGTACATAAAAAAAGGTTTATAGTATCTCATTCTAGCCTTCTAAGAAGCTATAGTTCAAAGACTACTATGTTCATATTATGTAAACATACCAACAAAGGCGGAATACTACACCTGTTTTAACTGCATGATTTTCTAGCAGCGAAATTAAAATATCATTTTGTAAGTGTAATTTTGTAAAATAGTTAAGCACTCAGGTATAACTTATTTCCCCCAACATAGTGTCTAAACATTGGTTGTATCGGAGCATTAATCAAACCTCACCACTGGTGAACGTATAGAAGCTACAGTTCTACCAAAATTAAAGTGTTTCCTATTTTTTTTTTTTATTGAAAAAATATACTTTTCTCAACCTCTTTTACCACACAACCCATATTTTATCTAATCAAAATAGTTAATTATATCAAAGTTGATGTAACAAACAATTTTGAAAAGTTCCAAAATTTATGCAATGCTGGTTTTTAGCTAAAATAAAAGCACTCCACGTTGCCTGCTTTACTACAAAATATTTATTTATTATTTTTATTTTCCAAATACGTTTTCATTTTATCTATTTCATTCGTTTATTTAAAATGCGTACAGCTACTTTATTAGTTACAATAATGCAAAACTACATTTAGATATAAATAATAATCTAAATTGTCAAAATTCAAATCGAAATTTATGACATTACTCTTCATGCCCTCACTTACGATGCACACACACACACAGACACACTCATTACAAATTTATTTTATTGAATGTCAGCGGATTTTGTCAACATTTCGATAAATATTGCAATTATATAGAAACATGCTTTAGGTACATGCATACACTCGTATACAAATAAGCACAAAAACTAATTAGTTTTATAATATAAATTCAGCGCATAATAATCATAGATACAAATCACAAATGCCACTCGAAAAATATTGAAATGCAGACAACAATAGAATTGATTTTGAGTACATTTGTGAAAAACAAAACACAACACGAGTGCATTTGTTTAAAAAAAAGGATGGCTTTGTGTAGAACGTAAATTAGCACTGAGCACATTTTTGGCATTGAATATGTCAAAATGAAGTTAAAGCAACAAAGGCAATAATGTCAAGAACAGTTGAGATACAAAACTGAGATATAGCGTATGCTTTGCTAACCGCACTTCATTAGTGAGAACGAAGCTTTACGTTTCAAGTGTATGATATGTGTGTGTGTGTGTGTGTGTGTGTCTGTCGGTATCTAAGACAGCTAATCTGCATTGTCTTGTCGGAATAAGTATCGTACATATTGTATAACGCATATACATAAGTAACCGCAATTGTATCTGTATCTGCATTTGTATCTTTCTATTTATGCTTCTCTCTCTCTCTCTCTCTAACTTGTTATGTAACTGTATTTGTAACTTAAATGCTAAGTGGATTCAGCGGGTTTCTTTCTATGCTTTTTACTGTAGTATTGTTTCTTGAGCGCATATACAGCAGATTGATAATATGCTTATCCTTATATCTGAAGGCTTTTTTTGCGGAATTTTCACTTTTATTGTTTAAGCTTTCAGCACAGATTGCGTTTTGTATTATTGAAATCCCTTTTGTATAAATATATTACGTATAGTATATATGTATATATGCCGCAGGATATTAGTGTATATGTATCTAGATACTTTTGGTTTTATTTTACGAATTTTCTTTGTCATTGATTGCTTTCGGTTTGCGTGCGTTTAGTATTGCTACTCTGCATAAAACAAAAGCCTTCTGCTTCTGTTTTTTTGCTTCTTAAGATTCTTATATAGTTTCGAAAAACCGAATTTTTTTATCGAATAATGATTTTTGTATATATCGATAGAGAAAATCACTTTCAAGTGGAATTTCGTGTTTGCTGCATAGTATAACTTTTCTTTATGACAATTGTTATCGTTTATTTGTGTTTGTGTGCTTAAGTGAAATTTTCTTATGGATTTCTATATTGAAAATGATTGCAATATTTTAAAAATATCTTATCTTTTTTTTTGTCATTTGTATCTTTTTAACAAGTTTAAACTCAAACTGTAAAAGATTACAAAAATATACATTTTAACAATAACTTTTCGCTTTGTTAAAAAAGTTGCAGACCTTCGGATATCCGTTTATAGGACTGATAGTATATATATTTGTATGTAAATACATTCATACATATATAAATAAAATGTTTGAACTATTATACAATTAATAAATATACATTTATTGAACCTTTTAAGCAAATATTTTTGCAGCTATTAAAGCTTTTTAAAGTATTTAAAAAATAAAAAATATATTTCAATTGTATAAAATCATGAAAAGTTTAATCATTCGATGTATGCGACATAAATGTGCCTTACACCAAGATTAAAATTGTAACGTTCTTTTCTTTATGCTCCCAATTTAATCAAAGACTCGAACCATTTAAAGTAACCAGAAGCGCCATCTATGTTTACAAATTAGAGCTGCAAGAAATATCGATATTTTTGATGATTTATCGCTGGAATAGTAAACTTTCTATTCGAAGACTACAGTTTCCAAGACCGTAGATTGTCTAAAATTCTTTGTTGTTCTTTTGTTATTCTTTGCTTTTTATCTAAGCAAATTTTTAATGCTTATTTTATTTTGTACAATGACTGCCTGGTCTGTTCGATATCAATAAGAATTTTGTTTTATTTCCAATTCAAATTGTCCGTCTGTCCTGATCTTTTTTGCATAAATTACAAAACTAAACTTCTGAACAATTTTTGAATTTTTGTTATTATATCCAGTTATGCTATTATAGCTTACTTTTCTCCCTTTCGCACTTATGAATGGTAATCTGTACAGAAATTTTAAACAGTACCCCATGTGTGTGTGAGAAAGAGAAAAAAGAAAGCTAAAAAGCTATCACTGGTCACAATACACAACATTTATTTACATATGTGCAATCTCAAGCAAACTTGTCCGTCTGTCCGAAAGGCATGAGTGTTAAAGCTTCAATCAACATAATGTCTCATGCATTCAAGATTTTTTTTTTTTTTTTTTTTTTGTTGAAAGCGATCCATTTCAAGTAAAATCAACAAAGTTTCAGAGCGATATCTTTCTGAAAGAATTTTGTTTGGTCACTTTCTCTATAAATATGCTTCTAAGTGTCTGGGTTTCTGAAAAATAAAAATTAAAACAAAATTATCTATAAAATCTATATAGCCTCGAAATAAAATGTATATCTGTAGCGTATCAAAAGAATTTATTTGTTATATGCACTTTATAAATCGACAAAAATTGAATGCACTTTCTCTCTTTTTCTCGATCTCTTTCTCTATCCCTCTCTCTCTCTCTTTGTCTTTCTCTATTATATGAAAAATAAAATAATCATTTAATATATAAAATGTATGTAGAAAAGGTAGAAAAGTTGAAGTTGGAGTATATGGCTTCCGTTTTCCTGTGGCTTGTTAAAAATTATTGCATTTTATATATAATTTTTTTTTCATCAATAATAAAAGCGGAAACATTTTCATATGCATTGTTATGTTTTATTATTGTTCAATAAAAATAATAAAATAATAAAAAATATTAAAAAAAAAAAAATTGTTTATTGGCTTATTTTATTGATTTTATTATGCATTGCATAATTCATATTTATGGTTGACACCCCGACGAGGTGTAGAAAAATAAACGACTTAATTTTGTATTGTATGCATTTGCATATGAAAAGTTATTTAAATTTATTTTAAATAATATTTATGATAAAAATAATATTTATGAAATATTAAATTTAGTAACAAAATTAATGAGATATACATAGGTATGCTTTATGTCTCAATATTTAAGTCTTTAGTTAATATTGCAATCCTTTTTTTTTTTTTTAAATTGACATGAAACGGAAAAAAAATTTAAAAAAAGAAAAACTAAAAAGTATGCAAATTAAAAATGCCAATGGGCAAACAGACTAAGTGGAGAAATACTGACAAAAACACACAAACACACACACACACTCACTCATATACACGTAAGCGTATACACCCGCATAGATTATCACAGATACTCCCGAGAGACAAACAGTTACACACACACACACACACACACACACTGACCAACTAAAGTGCTTAATCAAGTAAAAAACCAGAAAAAAAATATAAAAAAAATACTGCACAAAAAAAATGTTTTTAAATATATATTTGATATTAGCAAAGTTTTAATACTTTACAGTTATGGTTAAATATCATATAAATTACGCAATCGTTCAAAAATTAGTCAAGATCAACATCCATCCCGCGTTCAAAATGTTTGATCCCGAGCTCGATCATCCTGATCCCTAACTTTTTTCTTCCGGATCTTTAATTTTATTCCGTGGACTCTAACCTTACTCCGACACTTTTTTAAAAAGCTGTAGAAGGTAAGTAGGTAAGAACCCATAAAGCATAATATATTTTCCTGATCAGCATTTAAAATTGATTCCAATATAAATTTCCTTTCGTGTGCTGTGTGAAACTGTTAAACTCGGAGACTAAGACCTAAAATAATTTAAAGAAAATATAACGACCTGACTCTAACTTTCCATGCAACCTTAGAAACCCCAATCTGAATTTAACAAAACTAGTTCCATCCGAGAATTTTGAAGTACTTGTCTGATCCCGCTCATTTCCTAATTTTTCTGAACTTTCTTGAGGGTTCCGGAAACAACGCGTTACAAACTATTCGTTATATTTTAAATGCTCTTTCGAAAAAATCCGTATAAAGCGTATTTGAAAAAAAAAGATCAACAAATATAAAGGCACTCGGAAAAAGAAATAATGAAACCAAGCAGCATGCATTGAATGAAGTGAAGTAGTTCAAAATTAAAAAAGGACACTTAATCCTGTCGATGTGCTACACAGTTAGCTAGCATCGTGTATGCACACACACACACACACATTCACATACATAACAACAATATTTGAAGCCACCATCCTGACAGCATGAATAAGTGAAACTCCGTCGAGGCTAGTAAACTCGACTCAACTCAGCAGCTCTACTCAACACAATTTGCCTTTTGCCCAACGTTCTGTGCTGTTCTGTTCTGTACTGTATTGCATTCTGAGCATGTTCTGAACATCTCTAACAGCCGCACATGGATTAGCAACTTAAAATGGGCGCGTTTTGGGTGGCAAATATTTAATATGTGTTTATGTATTCGTGTGTGTGTGTGTTTATACATCCATTAAGGACGCACTGTGCACAAGAAGCGCAATTATATGCATACTGCAATGAATATGACACAAGAAATTGAGCAAACACATTCATACATACGCACTGTGCACATTGATTTCAGAATATCTCAAAAAAAAAAAAAAAAAAATCAATTGAATAGCAAAGTATGTGTAACTATCAATGGAAGGGAATCAGTATCAGAGAGCGGACACTGGCAATTTGCAAATTGTCTGCATAATTATTTGTTAAATGCCAAAAAGTAAACAGAAAGCAAAAAAAAAAAAAACTTAAGTAAATGCTAAGAACTGCATTGAAAAAGCAACGCAACTTAAATACCAATTACTGTCCTTTCAGATACTTTTGTATACACTTCAAATATGGTTTTAAAGTATTATAATTCAGTTTCAAACTTTGTAACACACAAAAATGAGACCAATCGATTTAATCAAGTACTGCATTATGTCCATCCGTTGGTTATTATTGACTCCGTAATAAAAGACATTTACCAAAAAAAATGTTAAATTAAAACTCCTTGGCTGTCATATGTTCCATAATTGAGTCTCATAATTTGAAAACTTTCTGTTCCATGTAAATGAATACCTCTCTCTCTCTCTCTGTACTTTTTATGCCATATATGGTACAAGTAGTATTATTGTAAAGAGTATTAAAACTACGGCTCTGCTGAAGTTAAAATTTTCTTTTGATTACTTTTTAGCTTTTCATTTTTTGAGTATTAAAATGAAAAACCATTCATTTATCAATGATGCTGTTGATTGCTATAATTAGACAACAAATTGCTCATCTCGACCTATATTCAAAATCGGAATAATTCAAAAGCATTTTGCATTTTTTGAGATTAAAAGAAAAACTTCATTTTCATATCTAACTAAGACAGTAGAGCAAAATAGTGTTCTATTTAGATGAAATGAATTCGAATACGCTTTTTGTTTCGAGAAGACAATTAGCTTGAAGCATTAAATTATCTCCGGCGAATATTACCAGAGTTGTTAAACAAATTCGATAGAAAACGATATCAGTTGGCAAAGAAATAAGGAAAAACGTTAACCGAAGTTCAAATATAAAAAGTATTGAGCGGTAAAAATGGTCGTGGCCATATTAATTTTTAAACTTGACTTAGTCGTCACTGACCAAACTGACCAAATTAATCGCGTTAAAATAAATAGACAGATGGACAGACAGTCAGACAGACAGACAGGCGAACATAGCTAGACAAAGCTAATCTAGATTTAAATCGAGAAAAAGTCCTAAGTTCCAAATTTCAGCTTAATATCTTTTAAACTGAACGAATGAACTGCGAAGAAACAAACAGACGGACAGACAGACAAATAGACGGACAGACGTGCGAACATAGCAAGATAAATGTGGGTATAAATGGGTAATGACGTCTCCTTAAATGCGTTACAAACTTTCCGACAAACAGGTAATACCCCTCGACACTATGTGAGTCGCTGTCGCACACTTTTCCATGATGTAGATTTTCATGATTTAACCTTATGCAAATATGTACAAATATTTCCTGTTTTTTAAGCCAGAAGAAATGGCTCGGCAGTGAGAGGTTTGGGTCAAACAAATAGGTCATGCAGCAAACTTCTATTTTGAAGATAGTCAATTCAGCATATTCAAATATAAATACGCTTTGTATGGAATGATATCACTAGAGAAACTCTCTCTCTCTCTCTCTGTCTCTGTCTAGATAGGAGTAGGATTTAGAGAGAGTTTCAAAAATTTACGGGTGGCGTGGAATATTAGTCTAATCCCGGTAATCTCCAAAACTCAAGCCAATACCCAGTTTCCTAAATAATTTTAAACAAATTTTGTTTTCAAGAATAAAAGCTTAATTTCATAGAAAATGGGTTCTTTTTAAACGTATCCATCCCAAGAGCAATCTTTAAAAAAAGTTGAAAGCAATTCGGAACCCATGGTATAATTTTTAAAAAACACCGTTTAGCGGTTTTACAAAAGCAAACAAACTAGCATTACATACACAATATTAAATAATAAATATTTAAATACATATATAAACTATATCCAGAGTGGTTTTAGGATATTTTGACAGATTTTTACTTGCATAATTTCCTTAAATAATTCGGTCAAGCAAGTTGTCAATTAAAAAACTTTCTAATACAACCATTATAAGTATAGAGAGGAAATGTCAAATAGGTAATCTAGGTAATTAATGCTGCATAATCAAACAATGTGCAAGACACAGAAAAAATAACATGAAACTTGTGGCTGTAGATATGTACATATTACGGTTTACGGTGGCGTATGAGTAATTAGTCTAAAAGCAGACTAGAAGATTATCATAGAATATACATATGCATATATAGTATACGGCCCGTAAGAACAACAAATGCAAACCAAAAGCAAAAACAAACGATAAATGCATACAATTTTGTAATTTATAGAATGCAGCAACGTGCATTCACCACAGAAGTTTGCATTAACATTTGAGATACGTGTACGTATCTAGATACATATGCGATTTATTTTATAAGATACGCTCGTATGCAAACTTAATGCAAAACAAAAGAAAATTGCAATCAGTAATACTACTGCTAGTGCTATAATCAAGTGAAGTCGAATCAGTTATTGTGGTTTTTGGAAGCAAAAATAATGCCTGCTGCTACTGCTGCTGCTCCGCTTCAGTTACTTAACGCTGCCAAGCCTTACTTGTGGCTTTTTGCTTGCTTAACACTTGCACCAACGCCAACATCGGTCTACGGTGCAGAGCGTGTTTATAGTTGCTGGTTGCTACTCTATACGTGCTATGCGCTGCTCATGCTCTCCGGTACTATTTGGACAGCGTATGTAAATAGCTTAGTACTCTATGATACATCCGATATGGAACATCCTTTTGGATAGTTTAACAAGAGTTTTAAATAATACACAAAATGCTTTCGTTGTCATAGTACATGCCGTCATACTTATTAATATGTTTATCAAATTTCATACGCTACGTCACATTTACAAAACAATTGAAAAACTTGAAATGAAAATTATGACAGCGCATATGCAATGCTGCACCGGAAGAATACCGTCGCCACCGCCGCTTAAGCGTAGCATTTGGTACGAAGATATACGCTTTCGTCTTGCAACACGCGCTGGTGCGCTTGGTATCTTTTTGGCTATTGCATTACCAATAATCTGTGCACCATTGACTATGAAATCCATATGGATGCCATATAGAATACTCACAGTTTGTATACTCGTCATAGCACAATTCAAAACGGTTGAATATTGCGTTGTGGTGTTGCTGTTGCAGGAGTTGTTGCGTCGTTTGCAATTGGTACTGAAGCGTCTCAAACTGGAATTGGCCAGAGCATGCGGCCATGCGTCGTGCACTTTGCCTACAATTACGCATAAATCAACATCTTCTCTCACGCATTTGGCTGTTGGTCACCGAGGTGGAGTCATATTTTATGCTGCCCATGTTATTTCTATTTCTATACGATGGTCTGGCCATAACGCATATTGTTAACTGGGCTTATATACGCTCGTTTAGCAGCACTGAAGATGATTTTCAGCTTTGTAAGTTGTACAATATTTAAAAAAATTATTATATTTTAGCATTTCAATTCACAGACCGCTTGGCAAATGTACTCGTTTTAATTGTGAACATTCTTGTACCCTGCTGGCTGAGCCAATGCTGCATTAATACGGTGTGTACGCCTATTATTAAACTGTTAATCCGTCGGATTTATTATACAACTAATATTATTCCACAGTACAATGATTTCAGCAGCGTGCTGCATAAACTAAAATCGAATGGCTCTGATATTTTGTTAACCATGCGCCTACGTGAATATTCGCTACAATTAATGCATCAAGAGTTGCTCTTTACTTGTGGCGGCTTCTTTGATATAAATCTGGAATATTTTGGCGCGGTTAGTAAAAGAATTTAATTAACAAATAGGTTTTCATTTTATTAATTTTATACTTACAGCTTGTTTTAACCATTACCACATACGTTGTGATTCTCATACAATTCAAACTGCAAGACGAAACTGAAACGCAGCAAATAATTTAAATTAAAAAGAAGGTAGGGTATTGGCTCTTGTAGGTGTTCTGTTGTAGCTTAATGTTTCTAGATTCATGTTTAAAATAAAAGATTTTCAGTGACTTTTTCATTAAAAGAATGTTTTTCCCATCATAAAGGGTACTAAATCATGTTAAGTATTAAGGTAGTCAATTTGAAGGACACCGCGTACATCCATCAAAAAGCTATCACCAACTGTTCTTATGGGATCAAAAAATATTAACAGCTAATGGCAGTGTATTCTATCATAGAACCATCAAGACCTTTGGTTGAAGAGCCACATCCTGACTCTGCTTGCAGAATTGCAAAAATGAAACAAAAACACAAACCGAACTTGACGGATCTACCCTAGGGAAATCAAGAAATATGCCCCCAAGGTGTTATGCGATAAGACCGGGCCGTTTGAATTAGATTTACGGGGGGTTATGAAATGACCGTCATTAATATCCACCACACTTGTGGAAATTCAAATGAAATCTAACAAGGAAAGATTCACTTTGACTTTCTATCTCCGGACACTCTATATCTTGTACTACCTACTACTAGAATTCTATAAACCTCTTTTTATACATTCAAAGTGATATTCCAAAGTTCGCAAGGTGTATATCAAGTCTTTTCATAATTTCAATGTTGGGTTTTAAAAGCAAAATGTAATGCTGCTACTTTTTTATAAGCAAAAAAAAAAAACAACAACAGACATCGGAATGTGTTATTTTGCTAAATTAACTCAACAAAATTTTTTAAAAAACAAAAAAATAAATAAAATATATTTTGTAGAGCTTATAACACCAAACCCTGCCAATATATTCTTTACTTCAATCTAGATTAATAAAAAACTATGTGCTAAACTGACTTACTATATGAGTTGTTAATTAGTCTAAAAGCAGATTATAGATTTGAACGACATAAAAAATTTAATTCATAGAATGCAACTAAGTGTTGACAGTCTTAATATGTAAAAAAAAAAAGCCAATGAGCTATTGCTCACACAAATCCAGAGGTAACCATTAAGTGCAGCAACAACCGAAAAATGATGACTACAGTTAAGTTATTTAAAGCTGCTAAGCCATATTTATGGATTTTTGCTTGCCTCACAATTGCACCACCGCCAGCAACGGTCATCAACTACGGCAAGACTAACTGCAGCGAACTGCAACGTTTGCTTAACGCAAGCTATGCACTTTTCATGCTTAGCTGCTCCACTTGGATAGCATACATCAATACCTTAGCAGTTTTAAGTTTGGAAGTAAAGGATGCTCCTTTGTACTTATTAACAAAAACGTTAACCATTGCAAAGTATGCATTTGTACCAGTACTACACATGATTATACTCTTCAATATGCGCTTAAAATGGCAAACACTGTGTCGTATCTATGAGCAGATTAAATTACTTGAAAGTGATATAGCCAAAGCCAGTTTATCTTGTACACCGAAAATGTGGAAGTGTAATATACGCTTACGCTTGGCAATACGCGCCGGAGCGTTAGCTATCTTGCTTGTTATCTTTTTACCGACGATTTCGGTGCCACTAACTGTAGGACAAGTTACAATGCCAAGCAAAATACTCACTGGCTGTATGCTTTTCGTAGTACAATTCAAAACGATTGAATATTGTGTTGTGGTGTTGCTGGTGCATGAGTTGTTGCGTCGCTTACAATTGGTTTTGCAACAATTAAAATTAGAGTTTGCCACATGCAAACAGTTGGAGTTGCGTCGTGCACTTTGCTTAAAATTGCGCATAAATCAACATCAATTGGCACGCATTTGGCTGCTGGTCACCGAAGTGGAGTCATACTTTATGCTGCCCATGCTAACTCTTTTCCTTTATAATGGTATAGTCATAACCAATATTTTCAATTGGACTTATATACGCTCATTTCGTAAAGGCGATTGTTGTCGTTATTGTAAGTATTTAAATTATTTGAGGGGATTTAGAGATTTACTTAATTTTATGACAGTGCGTTTGTCTCATGCCGTAATTCTGATTATAAACATGTTCGTACCCTGCTGGCTGAGTCAATGCTGCATTAATACGGTACGTATGATTCGGTGGTCAACTAAAATGAAAAAAAAAAGAATGAGTGAATGCTCAGTAATTTTAAAAATGTAAATTTGATTGTATTACTGCACTGCTTCAGTTTGTATTTTCAAAATTGCTAATTTTTCATTTTTAAATCTGCAGTACAGTGAATTTAGCAGCTTATTGCATAAACTAAAATCCAATGGTTCAGATATAGTGCTAACCATGCGTCTACGTGAATATTCGCTACAATTAATGCATCAAGAGTTGCTTTTCAGCTGTGGCGGTTTCTTTGATTTAAATCTGAAATATTTTGCAGCGGTTAGTAAAAATGTTAAATAATAAAATAATAATTAAAATTATTACACTTACAGCTTATTTTGAGCATTATAACTTACGTTGTTATAATAATACAATTTCAATTACAAGCGGAGGCATAAAAAGTTCTCCTAAATAAAATTGTGCAACTAAAAAGTACGCTACAAAAAATTTAAATGCAATACAAAAACATTTTAATTATTGCAAAATAACTAATTTATTTATTTATTTAAATATTTATACTATTATTGTTTCACATACTGCACTTAATTTTTCTTATATGCATAATTAATATTAAAAATTATATTTTTTATTTACTTAAATTAATAATTAAACATTTAATGTTTCGCTTAACTGGAAGTTTTCTTTTAAAAAAGATTGTACTTAAAAATTGAACATTTTCTTTCTGGAAATATATTGTTTTTTTTTACGAAACAGTTAATATATTTAATCTATGCGTATGAATATATTGTATAAATGTTACTACGCCTTAAGACGTGAAATTATAAATTATTAATAAATTTTACTTTCACGTTATTTTTGAGTTATACTTATTAACCAAAAAAAAAAATATACAATGTGTAACTTATAAACTAATTTATTGCAATCACCTACTGCTAAACTAAAGTTCTGCCTACCTAATACAGTGGTCATATAATATCTAAATAACTAAACTAATTTATATATTTTCCTATATACAAATATTTAATTAACGATAATACATTTTAAATATAATATTTATATAAGCTCATCAATTATAACTTTTCAATATAAATTTGCACATATTTTACTTTATGAAATGTTTAGTTAGTTGTCATTTTTTATTAAAGTTTATTTATTTCAATTAATACGTTTAATTGCCATGATATACATCATATATTTCATACTAAAGTTCAACTGTAGTTAATCACAGATCTAACTGGAATATAAATTACAATATAATGTATAATGGAAAGTTAAAAAGAAAACTGTTTAAATGTTTAACTAGAGAGAAATTAAAAAAATTTTTTTTTTTATATAATTGTTGTTGCTGTAAACTGTTTAAATTGTTAACTGGTGGCAGCCTCCACAATAGTTTTGTTCCATTGCATATTGAGGAACTTATTGTTCAGTACATTAACTATATATGTTTGTATAGATTTTAATAAACGAAAAAATTTTATAAAACAAATATTTAAATTTATTAAATTATGCATTCATATATATTTGCTTATAGGCTATAATAATAGTTTTTATTTTTTTCATTTTCAATGCCACTGGCAGTAAATTATTTTAAAGCTTATACAATATTAAATATTTTTGTTGATATTTTCATCTTTTCAATCCATAACAAGTTGTAAAAAATATATTTTAGCTTTAAATTTTTTTTTTTTTGGTCAACATCAAAATAAACTTTTCAAGAAGAACCAAACAACAAGACAAAATATAAATAAATATAATTTTGCAAAGTACTACAATAGTATATAGAATTTATAAGGACACTGATGGCCTTTTAGAATATAATAAAATACAACTACAACAATAATAATAATCTATAATTCCAACTAGCCAACAACGCCATTATCGTCGATCAACATTATATAACTTAATAGATAATACAAATAAATAAAAAGACACACTGTAGGCAGGAGATAATTCAGCAGTAGGTTAACTATTATCCCGTCCCGTGCTTGCCATTCTCGAACAGCCCCTTTTTGAAAAACGGCGACAACTGCGCGAGAGAGGCGCGTGTTAAGCCTGGACCACCAGGACCCTCGTATATGGGACATTGTGGAATTTTTGTGCAAATGCTAAACAAACGACGTAAATATAGTTCAAGTAGGCGACGTCGATGTTTAGCAACAGGTTCACTATTTGAAGCAAAAAGCTCACGACGTGGAAAAGGCAACGCGGAGATCTATAAAAGAGAAACACAAATTTTAATAATTTAAAATTTAGATCAAATTTATATATTAGCTATTACCTTTGCACCATAACAGTGCTTCATACTAAGATGTAATTCCCTAAAACGACTATAACGTCGCAGTATATTTAGTTTACCATCCGGCAGCACAAGGCGTACTTCGTACTCATAATGTGTCTGTTTGCCTGCGCCACGCATAACAAAACTTGGAATTGTTATAAAATGCTCAGCTTCAGCTGTAAAATATTAAGAAAAATATTGAAAACATTATATGTTTATTAAATTTGTATCAAAACTTACGAAACTCACGCATCGATGGACACGAACGCGTCATACTTGGCGAGTAACCATTTGAATCTTCCATACTAGTTGAACTCATAACACTCGAACGCATTATTGATGGCGTCATTTCATATTGTCGCTGACTTAATTCACGTTCATTGGCACAACACTGCGCATGCGCATCCATATCAAGCGTCGATTGCATCATTTCTTGTTCCATTTTCAAGTAGCGTCTTTGTAGCTCTTGTAAATCAGCAATCTGCTCATCCAATTGTGCCTTGTTTACATCCATTTCGAGGTTTTTCATTATTAAAGCCTTTTGTGTTGCAATTTTACGGCGTAACGCATGCATTGCACAATATGGACGCGGTATATCCGAATGTCTACCCAACTCACAAGACGAACACGATGCTGTCTCTTCATCCGAAGTACGTAAATTGTTACGAGAAAATAATCCCGGCGTATAACCATTACAATTTGAATTTAACATGGTTTGTGCACGCACAGAATCCAAACAGACACCACTGTCACTCATAATAGCCTGCGATGAAGGTGTTAAACTGGCTGCTGTTGCACAACCACTACCACCACCACCGCTTCCAACAACACCACCAACACTAAGCATACTATGCTGTCCGCTTATGTCATTCGCTTCAGTACACGTATGCGAAGATTCACTATTACTTGCCGAAGACGCTGTTGAATTATTGGAAGACGTTGACAATGGTTTATGTGTATCCTCGGCTTCATCCTCTGCATCACACGATGTGCTTGAACAATTGCTGAGCGGTGTATTTTGATCTTCAGTTATAGTGGGCGAGGAGACAAGCGAGAAATTTGATTGCGCTGTATGGAACGTATCACAGGTTTCATAGGTATCCGATTTTGAGATATCGGTATCGGCTTCAGTTGATGTCGACGTAGTCATTGTCGACGTTGCGCTCTTGCTGAGATTCAATTTCATGCTGTAAAGAACAAATATTAAATCGTAAGTATGTATAAAAAAGCATAACACAGCGAGTACAATTGAATGTTTGCTATGTACAATATTCACTCATTGTGCATAGTGCATGCATACACTTGTACTTCTTTTAAGTGAGTGCGAGATTAGGTGAATGACAGAGAGAGTACTAAAAGGTCGATTAGGGTTATTAAATGGAACATACTTTTGCTTTTTAATGCGCATAGCTTGAGCTTCTGCTTCGCTTTCAATACGTTCTAAACGTAACTTTTCCAATTGAGCCTGTATCTCCAACATTGTTTCATCAACTTTTGCAATTTTGCTTGTGCTAGCATTGAGTATGCGCTCCTTTTCTGCTATTTGTTCATCCAATTTACGTATTTCCTCATTCTGTATTAAATAAAATGATTTTTTTTTAAATTTAATTGTCATTTTTTTATATGTATATTTTATACTTACATTTCTTCTAACTGTATCCTTGATAAATTGTGCTGCAAATAGATCCAATGAATCGGATACTTGTAGCAATAGATCATCACTTAACGGAGTGCCCACATCAATTTTTGCGCCAATCTGTTTAAAAAAAGACATTGAGTAAAATGCATAACGCATAAGTTCTAAATATGTACATAAAAGATAAATTGTAAATTGACAAAACACAAAACTACATCATAACTAAATTCTACATATTGAACTCTTCGTTTTAATTACAGCACAAACCTCATCTAGCTTTCCACAGTCTTGCATTTCCTGCAATTCTTTTGCTACATACTCAGAAAAATCACGTTTCTTTGAGTCGAGCTGTGTTTGTAATGCTGAAATTTGTCTACACACGATATCGATCTAAAAAAAAAAGGATGCAAATGAAAATATAAAATTAAATAAATAAAATAAACAGAAAAAATCAAATAATGTATTTACAAAATAAAAAAAACAAATTTAAAGACAAAAAAATGATTTTTTTCTTTTAAACAATAAAAAACAATTTGAAGAGTAACAACCAATTTGAAACATGCTCAGCCTAAACATAATCGTATACTCTATACATAACACATACCTGCACTTTCTCATTATTCTTCTCCCAGAGCAGCATATCCTTACGCGCAATTAACTCCTGTTCGCGACATTGCAATAGTTGCAGCGTATCCATTTCTTCCTTTTCTAAACGTTTCAATTCCTCAGTTAACTTGCGTACTTTAGTCTTATATTGATCGTGCATTTGAACACGTTCCGTATTTAATTGTTTTAGTGCATTTTCGATTGTCTCCAATATCTTACGATTCTCATCCTGCAACTCTGGATCATCGTGTGACGTTGGACGTTGTGGATAATACTGTCGCTCGGCACGCTTAAATGGTGAAGACATGCTACCACTCATAGCATCTTCATCCGCATAAAAACTCGAACTTAGCAAATTTTCACGCGACGAAGTAATTAAGGACAATCGTGACATATCCAACTGTGAACGACTCAAATCTTTACGTAATTTTGCCGCTTCTGCTGGATTATTAAAACGAAATATATTCGTGCGTCCCAATAGAATGATATCACCCTGCGATATTTGTTTTGGCTCATCGATTAAATGCGCATTTACCCAGCATTGTGCCAATGGCCATGGATGTAGCATAACAACGCCATCCTTTAGTACAATGCTGCAATGTTGTGGACGTATGCCATCGCCAGTTAATTCAATATCCTGCGCTATATCTGCATCTTCGGTGCCAATAAGTGTTTCACCCTCTTTCAAACTATATAGTGTAACGCCTGTGGTCACATCATTGTGTATACCAATTAAATGCGGCATTTCTGAGTCGAGCACAACACCGACACCGGATTTACGTAATCCCAAACTTTTCTGTTCTTGCAATATTAATTGTGCAACTTTCCACTTTTCGGTCCACTCTTCGGTTAATACTTTCTCTTGTGCTTCCTTCTTTTGCAGATCTTCGAGTACTTTTAATTGTGGCTGCAACGAGTGCTGTGTTTAAAAATACACACAAAGAAATTTGTTAAATAAAGTCTTTTCGATTTTTTATTAAATCACTTACAATATCACCCGTTAACATCGATTTAAGTTTATTGATTTCTTCTCTCAGTTCGCGTATAAGCTTCACATTGGCATCTTCATTGATTGTCGGCTTATTAATAATATTCTTGGCACGATTGGCATAACGTAACGTGCTCAAGGTTTCACTATAATTACAATCTGCTGGCGAAAGCGCAGCTATCATAATTGTCTTACTGTTGCCACCTAAACTATCCTTAAGCAGCCATGTGAGTATGGAATCGCGATAAGGTATATAAAGTACACGCTTTGTGGCACTATTCGGTGTTGTTGAAATTGACATCGATGACGACAAGGAGGAGCCACTTGCTTGCTCTGCTAACGCTGAGATCACACTGCCCAGTGTAACGAGCGATTTATTAATGTGAGCGCCTTCCTTTAGTCGTTGGCCAGTTGCACCAGTTGCATTGGCGCGTTCACTGTAAAGATTAGCAAATTGTTTTTGTGTTATTAATTATTGCAAAGCTTAGTACAGAAAACATGAAAATGAATAATTGATTTCGCTTTTTGCTTCAAATATTTGCATGCAATTTACTTGTTGTACTCTTTTTATATTTAGTGTGAATGGTTTTTCTAATATTTAAACAACGTTTATAAATGCTAAAAAGAAATTTCGTTAGCTTAATAAAGTTACTCTGAATATGAAGAGTGTGAAATTAATAAAAAGTTGTAAAAGAAAAATAGTGAGTACAAATGAATGTATGCTGTGTACAGTAGTCATTCAATTCGCATTGCATTACTAGAAAGTCACTACTTCGTATTCGTAAGCAATGTATTAGCGATTCGATTACATCAAAGTTAATATACACTTTTGTACATTATAAAAAGTTTTGTAGGCGTATAGCTTTGTTGCATGAATGCATTTCAGTTAGTCAAAATGTACAAAATATAGTTACAGATACATTTTTGATGTATAACATTTGTCATTTAATTAATTTCCTTAATGCAATTTTCTGAAGAACTTTCTAAGCGCTTAGCTCCTACATATATAGACGCCCACTTGATGTCTCTTCATGCTCCATATACGCTAACTAAAGTCAACCCTATTTTTTTTTTTATTATTGTATTACGCACCTTCCCGCCAGATCGACCAAATGTATCTTTGAAACAGTCTCGCTTGGCATGTCATTCATGAAAACCGCTTGCACAAACGTAATCGTAAAGATCGCGTGACTACGACTGCTCGTATCATTCATGTTAGTGCTTGCAGTTGTGCGTTGAATATTACCGCGCGCAATGCACTCCTGCAAAAAAAAAAAAAAAAGTAATTAGTATGTACATTTTATATATTGTAAATTAATATTTCCACTAACCTGTATCTCATCAAAATCCGAGACAGCATGTTGCGATAGATTCTCTACATAAGGCCCCAAACTGCGATGTTCACGTACGCGTAAACCATGACCGTTGCTTTGCGGTCCCAGCAAATCTTTAACGCGTTCATTGTAAATTTCCAAATAGCTGGCGTGTGTCTTGTAGCCAGTACCAGACTCTTTACCGACGCGCATGCGCGCAAATAATTCAGCACAAATACGCGGTATAAGACCCGGATTATCGTGTGTGCCCATCATAGTGAAGGTTTTGCCCGAACCTGTCTGACCATAGGCAAACACGCAGGCATTGTAACCTTTAAAGAGAAAGAGAAACAACAAATTATTTGACGTTGAAAGACAACTGTGCAGCAAATTTGGACATGCAAGTCATGAAAGTTAATTAATACGAGGTTGGTTCAATAAATAATCAAAACAAAACTATAGAGTAGCAACTAATTTATTACGCCTCTCTTGTATTGTATAAAACAGTGAAAGAGTTAAATGTCGCGACTTTTTGCTTGATAGCAATTATCGCTTTAAGTGGCACCTTTACGTTCACGTATGTCACTTTTACTTTGACCAAATTACCAAGCTCAAATGTCATTCAATGTCTACTTATATGTCTACGTTGCATGTCATATGTCTCGCGCGCTTTACAGACTTTGAAGATGCATCTCTCTTCGCGTCTTACTCGTCAAGTAACACCTGAGAAGACCGCACAAGTGGCGCACGAGACAAAAGCTAGCAAAAACAAAGAATGTCACTTGGCTTACGCTTAGTCACAATTATAATAAACACGCGTCTCGTTTGCATTACTCAACAATATTCCAGCCGAATGGACGCCGTCATGCAGCTGATTCGCTGTCAGTCGGTCGGACTGTATGTCTACCTATCTGTCTGTCTAACAACTCATCCAAACAGCTACTCTTTCTGTCACTTGAGTCAGTGCGTCATCGTCATCATCATCAACAGCAACAGCAACATAATTTCTTTCGTGAAACTTATATAAAAATTCATTCATCATAGCTACGCTCGTTTCGCATGCTATTTGCGTATCTTATAGATACATTTGTATCTGATTGTATATAAGTGTATATGTATGTCTCGAATTGCATTTGCTATTGTTTTTTAAAACTCTGAAATTCGATAGCACATGGCGCGCGCCTATTTCACGCTTAGCCAAAGGCGTTTTAAATTTTAACGTTACAAATATTTCATGTATACAAATGTTTCGTTGTATTTTTTGATGCGTTTCAAGCCGTGGGCGAAAGTCGTTTTTGCGAATGTAAATCGTAAGCAACAACGGCGCTTCAACGGTGCTTTATAGTTTTATTTGTTGTTTAAGTTGCTTCTTTTGTTGCATTTCTAAGTGAAAGCGTTTGATTTATTATTGCTGTCTCAAGAAACAATAGTCCAGAGCATACATACAGACATGTATGTATGCATAGCTCATCTAATTTGAATATTTTTTGACAATGGGATACTTTACGTGTTTTAATTGCTGATAACAAATACTTGCATAGCTTTACTGAATCATTTTGCTTTTATAATTTTTTAGTCATAACAAATAATTAAAAATCAAAACGCAAATAATTTTTAATGTTTTTTTTTTTCTATTTTTAAATTGATAAGAACATTCCGCGAAGCAAATAAAAAAAAACAATTTGTCATGACAAGCAAAACCGATACTAGTAAAACATTTTTAATATATTATTACCAAAACAGTAAAAATAAAAGTGCTAAACAAAGTACATAATAAGAGTAGTCGTCTAGGTTAGTACCCAAAATGATCGTATAGTTTGTCAAAAGTTTTCGAATATTTATAATTTTCCAGTTCAATTTGTACAAAATTTAATTCAAAAGCAAAGAGTACCAGTGAATGTATGTGAAATTCAAAATGAGTAAGTAGAGTACACAGCAAACATTCAGTTGTACTCACTTAACTTATTGTGTGATTTGATTAACAAATTCCCCCCCCTTTTTTTTAATTTTTTAAAAAAAAAAATAAGAAGAAAGTTTGCTTTCGATTTAATTCGATGAAATGAATATCTAGAATCGTTTCGATTATTTAAAATCATTTTTATATAATTTTAATCTCATTTTTTTCAACTCAAACACAAATACATCTATAAATTGTTTGTGCCACAGTGTAAACGCAATTTGATAATAACTTAACAAACAAACAAATAAATAAAAAATGACATATGAAACATTGTCTAGATAAAGAAAATTCCCAAGAGAAAAAGGGAAAGTAATGATAATACATAAATAACAAAGACACACACACACGCATACACGTGATAGCAATCAATCACGACACAATAAGCATTAGAATTGGAGAAACTAAAAACCCCAATGTAACCTCTTTATACCGACTAACTCAAATCGCTTCAAGTAATATAAGACTTAAATAAAGAAAAAAAATAATAAAAAAGAAACGTATGTACAATCACTAAATATAATGGAAGAAAAATAAAGAAAAAAAATCAATTTAATGATATGAATAAATGGAGCAAATGGCAAACGAAGTTAATGATGGCTTTGAATTTAACCAAGCCAGGTCTGGGTTACTGGCGCAGCGCAGTTAACATTGTGCGTAATGAGTACAATCACAGTTAAAATGTCTACTGTGAAGAAATGCAGGGCAATGTTAAAGAGGCATACTCGTTAGCTTTTAATATAATTATAAATTGTATATAATTATATAGTATTTTAAAATAGAACTGTGTACGTTTTGTGTTTCTTTATAAGCAAATAAAAAGTTTTATTGAACAGTTTGAAATTTGTATATTTAATATAGAAAATTTAAATATAGTCACTTATAATCTAGAATTATTTTCTATCTTTAAGCTAAAATTTTCTCCACTCTATACTATTATGTATAAAAATTTAGTGAACCAAACTAAATAAATTGTTTTTTAAGAGATACGCACAATAAGTACACTGTGAATACAACTGAATGTTTGCTGTGTACTATATACACTCAGTCTGTACTGACATGCATCTAGAGTGATTATTAAAAAATAAATACTAGAACAATACCGAGCAATGCCGCATCTTTTGATTATCTTTAGTAGATACATAGTATATTTGTTTTTAGTTCAAGTATAGTTTAGACGCTGAAGCTGCTACTAAAACGTTTTTGTTTTTGTTTATGCTTTGCGTTTTATTTTTAGCTAAAAGGAAAACACAAACGAGAAAAATTATAAAGCAAAAGAAAAACAGACCGAGTCAATAAACGTTTAATGCGCACAAAAATAAACAACAATAACAATAACAAGTAGAGGAAAAATACTTAAAGAAAAATGCAGGAAAATACAATACTAAATGAAAAATCAGTAAAAGAAAATATACCAAAAAGGCATTTTCACAAAAATCGAATGCAAGCTTGTTCGTTTCGTCACGCCATCGTTCGAAGGCGGAAATTCCAAAATTTATGAAAGAAAAACATAGATAAAAGAAAGGAAAGAAGTGGGTCGATAGTGCTGGCGCTGCTGGTCAATGCGCTACGTGGGTGGGTTTTTATTTAGCTCAATAGATTATATCTGCAGCTGCTGCTGCGGTTGCTGTTGCCAACGCTTAGCATACGCCTAAAGTCTTTTTTTTTTTTTGTTTCGATTTGTGTTGCATGATGTGCGTAATTTTAGCTGCAACGGCAGATTTTTTTTTTCAATATATTTTTTTTTAATTACAACAATGACAACGACGTGTAAAAGTCAAAGTCAATGCCAAGCGCCATTTACAATTACAATACAACAACACCATAGCCACCACCACTAGCAGCATTCTCCGTTTAATGCAAATCAATGTCTCAGCCATTGCTTTTGTTTTTCCGCCGCAGCCGGTTCACTTTGGTATTATTTTGCATATAATAGTCGCAGCAACAGCAGCAACAGCAACAACAACAGTCGCCGGTTAGGTTGTCGATATTGTGAGAAATTATGTCAGCTATAAAAACAAACGACGACGACAATGAAACCAAACCACAATTGCTATTGCAATTCAAATGCGACAAAATGTAAAAACGAAAGAAAAAAAACTACTCACCTTCATAAGCGCAGTCAATGACATCCGTGCCCAGATCATTATAGACTTGCTCCTGCGTTGCAAAATGCGCATCCATCTCATCGAAAGACCAATAGGAATAGTCAAATGTAAAATCATGATGATTATCACGAGCGGCGTCACGTATCGATTGCAATCGTGGCTTCAATAGACGCGTTTTTTTACCCTCCATCTGCACTATATCCTGCGCATCCATATCGAGTTCGCTGTAAGAAAGAAATAGCATAAAAGTTTAATGACTTTATTCGCGTGATAAGAATTTATGGAGCTCTTTTTTGTTTTTGTAGTCAAGCCAACAGAAAACATTTTAAATAGGATTTTGCAATTGTTTAGATATTTTTTTTTTTTTTTTTGAAAGCCATTTGATAAGCGATTTTAATTGTGGGGTGTATTTATTTTTGCAATTGTTTAGCTATTGCATAAATGTTTAAAGATTATGTTACAACCACAATAAGCAATTTATTTATTTTTTTTTTGAATTTTTTTGAACGCCCCTTTTTGCCCATTCCATGACTTTTTCATTTAGTTTCATTAATCGTTTGTTCATTGGATGCCAAGCCAATCACTTTGCAACTGTCAATGACTTTTTTTAATGTCTAAAAATAGCTAACAAAATAAATAAATAAAAATACAAACGCTTTATCATATACATTATGATATACCCTACACACAGTGTGTGCCTATGCATAATACCTACATTTCTTTTGTATAGGGTATAAAAAATAGTTAACTATTAGATTACATTGTAATAGTGTTGTTGTGTCGCTTTTTGGTTTACGATTTTGCTTTGGCAGTAAACAATCACTTTGCATGACGAAATTGTTAAAAAAAATGGCAAAACACAGAAAAATTGGTGAACAAAAAGGTTTTTTGTATCTTTTTTTTTTGTACGAAAAAACTGACAAAAACTAAACAGGCCGCAGAATAAACAAAAAAAAAACCAGAAACGATTAATTGCAAAGTCGTTAGTCAAAAGAGAAAAACATAAACATGAAATTTATTTTTAGATATTGTATAAAAGGAAAAGTTTGGGTTTAAACCATTTTTCACCAATCAGGCTTGGTGTATGTAAATTTGTTTGTTTTTAAAGGGAATTATATGTCCAAAATCCAAATAATCTTAATACATCAGAACTCTATTTTTAAAAGATCCCCAAACAAAGTTTCCGCATGTATTCGACATTAAATTATCACAATTGTGGTTCAGTTTTTGTGCCCCCGGATGGTCAAACGGTCAATAAAAAATATTTTTTATTCGTTTTGAGGCGCCTTTTCGAGAACATCCGCAGAAAACGACCGAAATTGTGGAAGAACAACACGTGGATTTTGCACCACGACAACGCGCCATCTCATCGAGCCGTGATTTTACAAAAGTAGTAGTTACAAACCCAAAAACTCAATAAATATCATCGAGCAACCAGCGTATTCTCTAGATTTGGCTCCCTGTGAGTTTTTCCAAAAAAAAAAAACTCTTCGGAAATTCGCAGAAGGAGCTGAAGATCATAACTCCAGCGGCCTAAGAGCGGATCATGAAAAATGGGGTTAGCCGCTGGCATCGTTGTATCGGCTCAAATGAAGCCTTTTTTAAAATCAACACAATAAATTCCGATGTTTAAATTGAAAATATGTGTTTTTTAATAATTTACGGGTACTTATTTTACAGAACTACCAAACCAAGCAAACAATTTATCTAACAACGAAGATGTCGATATTTGTGCCAAAAAAGCACGATTTGCTGAAAATATCGTATTGCGGCTATAATGAAAAGGTCAAATCAAATGAGAAATCTGGAAACAGGCATTTACATTTGTTTTGCCGGAGTGATGTGCAACACGTATCATGCTCCGTACTTAGTATTATCAACAGCCAAAATGGGACGAAAAAACGAAAAAGTTTTTTTTTTACAGCATTATTCTTATTTTGATTTTCGCAAGAATTGATCGAGTGTAAATGTAGAAAAAGCAAAACTTCAATGACATACGAAATACGTCTTTATAATGATATTTCCTAAAACAATTCTTTGAACTGAAATTCTGATCTCTACTGAAATACAATAAGTCTAGAACATGTTTACTATAGTATAATACAAGGTTAGTTGACCTCATTGAAAAACATACATAAATAAAAAAAAATAAATACAAAATAAATTCACCACAAAAGATCATTGTCCACTCTCTACCACACAACACAAACACCACACAACACTATACCACACCTCGCTCAACACATTATTTATTTTGCTGTCACTCGTATAAAAGTAATTGCCGCTACGACAACAACAACAGCAGCAGCAACAGCATTAAAAGGAACAACAACAAAACAAAATAATTATGCATCCTCAGGGCAAATTGAAAAGTGCAACAGTAGAAGTTAATGACGAAGAAGTTGCATTCAAATCCGGTTTAAGCAAAAAAAAAAAAAACGCTTAGAGCTAAAGGAAAACTTGAAGAAATAAAAAAATAAATAAATAAAAAAAAATATATTAAAGAAAGCAAATAAAATTTTTTAAAACAGCAACAGCTGCTAAGAAATCTTGAAAGCAGAAAAACAACAAAAAAAAAAAATTGAACAGAACATAATATTGCTGGTGGTTCCATGCTAAAGCGTTGGCGATGACGATGGTACTATGGAACCGGTTGACACGAGTTCAAATCATTGAAACACAACGCTGCGGGCGATGTTACAAAAAAAAAAAAAAAAAAAAAAAATAACAAACAATACACCCACATACACATATATATAAAGCAACAAAGATGCACACAGCATGGACAAATAGTCAGTGACAACGGCAAACTACAAAAAGATACAATACAAAAAAAAAAATAAACTTACAGATACATTTGAATGCAGAACAGAGAAAAGCAACAACAACAATGACAACGTTTAAATTTTGATAGTAAGCAACAACAAAAACGACAACAACGACAACTAACTGCACTATCAGATGGGTACATTCACTCACAAACACACACACACAAAATATATATCTACTTTATTTTACTCTACATAAAAAATGTATCTGACAAATGCAGTTCGCTTAAATTTTGTAACTCCGCAGCAGCCTATTTTTCTCAATGTGTGCTATATATTTTTTTTTTCAAACAAAACGAATACAAACTACTGCGCAAAGCTTAGTTGTAAGAAAAAAAATATAAGCTAGATATACATAAGATACAAAAAAAAAAGTATCTCATATGTAAATGGTTATGTTTGGTGTTCAGCTAAATTGCGCTGAGCGTTTAGTTAACATCTTAGCGTATAAATTAAAACGTAGAAACGTTAGATAATCGCTCGAAAAACGAGTTCGTGCATTTAAGCCTGTCTCGAGTTTGATGAGCAGCTTACTAAAATAGAATTCAGCAAAATAAAAAATATCTAATTGACCTATTAAAAAAACTCTATACACTTTACATGTATACATTTAAACGTTAAATAATCGTTTTTTATGTCTATTTAAGGGAAATTATTAAATTTTCATGCATAGAATTTGATGTTAGATTTTTTTTTTGTTTCCACCGTAAATAGCGTGCCAAGAAAACAAGTTTTGTATTTGCAAATGAATTTCTTATTTGATTTATATACATATTATTTTTTTATTATTGTTGTTGTATTTCTCAATCAAGTTTCGTGCATACAATAAATGCCAAAAAAAAAAAAAAATATTTTTAAAAGCAAAAAAAAAAAAAAAAAAAAACAATGAACAAACAAAAAAAATAAATAAATGCGCGGAAAGTGTTTTTTCTTTGTTATAGGTTGAGTCATTAACAACAACAAAAACAACAACAACAATTACTATTATATTAAATTTTGTTTTGTATGGATTTATACTAACAAATACATACAAAATGTATCTCTGTATCTTTTATTTTTGTATTATTTTTTGACTGGGTAATTAATTTTGCATTGTTTTAAATGTTTTTTAATTATAAATTTTGTAATGCATAATAGCAAAAATACAAAAATATTTCGCCAATTTTAATGTTTAAAAAATACGATATAAAGTTCTTAACTAAAGTCACCATCTAACAGGCCCATTTTCGACGAGGGAAACTCGGGAACAATAACGAAAACAAAAAAACTTGCTATGAGTTCATTTGTAGTTGTAATAACCATCAACATAATGGTGAAATGGTGTAACAATCTTGAGCGAAGAGCGTACAGAAGAAGGTTTAAAAGACTTTGTATATACTTTATATTCTTTATATATACTTTATATACTTTCTTCAGACATAACATGTCGTTTAGAAAATTTTAAGCCCTTCTGAAAGTCTGTATTTAACCCAATTCAAAACCAACTTAAAAATATCATATTTTTGCAGCCAGTTTTTAAACCGAACCGCAGCATTTTCGATCATGAACCGAACCAGTTTTGAACTAAAAATCTAACAATATAAAAGGCCAAAGGGGGTTCAAACCGGTGAGGATAGGGTTGCTTGAGCTTAGACGAGTTTATGCAAGTTGTGTTCCAAAAATATTAAAACAATAGATAGGAGTGGTCTATAATTATATAGATAGAGGTGGTCCTTTTTCCGATTGAACATTAGAGGAAAGTCAATCAATCTGAATGTCACGTTGGGATCGGTGAGGAGCGCTAAGAACGATAATTTTACCAGAAGATGTACGCAGATCGAGATTTCTAAATTTTTAAGCAATCACAAATAGTATACCTTCTACTGTTTAGTACAATAGGTGCTCATATCAAGTAGCCAAATGTGAGGCTCATTTTTTTTAACATATACATTACTTGAACCATTTAAACCGAACCGACGCTAACTAGAAGCCGTACCAGCGGATCAGAGGCATCGCGGATCAGAGGCATCGCCGATCACTGCCAACTTTTAGAGGTGTGCATCCCTGAATTAAAGAATGAAAACTTCTCTGATATTTTAATAGCTAAAATTATTGTACAACTCACAAAATTAAATATATTTTATGCAGTTTAGAAAAACTTCATATATAATTTTTTTTTTTTTTTGGATCATAAAGTTGTTTTTTTTTTTTTATTTGCAAATAATTTTTGTTTGTTTATTGTTGACTGTTGCATGACGGAAAAGATTTATCAGTAGAGTAGAGTACATACCAGACATACTATACAATATATATGGGGAAAGAAATTAGTTGAGTTTTTAATGCATATAAATATTTATTTTTATTTATTTTTTTTTATGGTTAATCCATTTTATTAAATCATCGCTTTTGTGGATGCTTGTTTACACAGCGAATGTATTTGTTTAAATTTATGTTTTAAATTTATTTTTAACTGCTGCATAATAATCTCTTTTCTCTCTCACACTACATTGAGTCATGCATGGCAACAACAAGCAAAGCTTAAGCTACTTGTTGCTTTATGCACTTTTAGTTATGTACGAGTATCTTCAGATACAACATACACAATTAGTGTAGTGTATGTAAATACTTTCACACTGATTAAACAGAAAATATGAATCAATTAAATTAGTTTTAAAACCAAAAAAAAAAAAAAAAATCCAATTAGCTTATTATTTATTAAAATTGAAAAAGGCGTGAACAAATTTTGGACATTGATGAATGTAAAATAGCACAAAGATGCAGATAAATATGAGTTTGAATTAACTAAGATACAAAGATACAAAACAGAGTTTCAACTTCAATTTTAACGCCGTCGTTGGTGATGTCATAACTCGAATGTTTCGTAACTTTCAATTCGAGCAAATAGCAATAATTATTTATGACTTTGCTAGAGTTTAACAACTAAAAAATATTAAGTTGTGTAAGAAAACTATAGCGATTATAGTATAAAATAACAATAAATAAAAACTAGATACAATTTAAGTACACAGCGACAACTAGCTAACAATTCATCTAATTGTAATTTGATTACTTTTATTAAAGTTTTGTTGGAGAAATTTTTGGGCAATTTAGAAATTGTTTTGCTATTGTATCTTATACAAACAGTTAGCAAGCGTATCTAATGTCTTTAGATAAGTATCTATATATATATAAACAGTTAACTTGTAGGTATTCTATATGAAATACATATACACAATTTTTCTTTGTATTGTATTTGTTGAGATGAATGACATCATTACGAGCACAAAGTAAAAAAAAAAAAGATAGATACAATAAATTTTTTGTTTGTTCGTTCGTTCTTTATTTGCCAATTTTATATGCTTTAAAAATAAAATTTTATTTGTTGTGGTTTTTTTTGCATTTTTATAACAAACAAGACATCTGCTAATTTTTTTTTTTAATATGCACAATTTTTGTTTTTGCCTTTTGTTAAACTTTTTGTTTAGCGTTTTTGTGCGAAAGATAAATCTATATTCAAATGTGTTAAGGTTAGACCTTATGTAGCCCCCGGTTATCTCTTTATATTTACGCCCCAAAACACGTGTACCCCATAAAAGTGAAAAAACAGTTGTTCATATTAGATATTTAATTAAATTTATTATTATATTTTTTTTTTTACTAAACTTGCTTTTTTTATTGTGGTGCTTAATTATGTTGCCACATTTTGCTCTTGACTTTATATTGCAACTTATTGTACACTTCATATACAGCATGAAAGTGAGTATTCCAAATTTGTTAAAATTTTTGTAACGGTTATGCCAGATAATAATTTTTGTTATTGAACTACTTGAATCTAAACGATACTGAATAGAATCTATTCTAAAGCAACAGTTTAGACATCAAATTTTGGTGCCCTAAAAGAATTTAATTTTCGAACATTGTGTAATGTTGAGCTGAGTGTTTTGCTTTGCTTTCAAATTCATTGCTGTCCATTGTGTAGTGTAAAAATAATTCAGTGTAAAACAACTAAATAGACTTCTGCTTTTCTTTATTGCTTTATCATTTTTCTGCAATAATTGTAGTTTGTTTTTATTACAATTTAAATGAATTTCTGTAGTTTTTTCTGTTTTTTTTTCTTTCTTTATTATTATTATTATTATTTCTATGCGGCTTATTGCCCATTTGTTTAATAGCTTTTGCTTAGTTAAAGTTTCAAGATCTTACAAACAGTCAGCCAAGCATTAAAGTATGCTGGTCGTCTTGATCGTCGCCGTCTACTGGTTAAGTGAATGGCCAGGGACCATTAAGAAATCGTGTTAGCAGCAAACTTGTTTTACGTAATAAACAATCGAGAAGTCTCTGGTGTTATGGAATTTTTGGTTTTACATAGTGAACGAAAATTAAATTTAAAACAACTTAAAAAAGCGTAGGAAAAACTTGTACGAACAAAGGAATGCTTAAAACTTATATAAAAGTACATACACTGGCAGTGTAAATTAGTTTTTTTTTTTCTTTTTTGTCATTTTCTTTTAAAATGGTTACAAATTTAATGTTTTACCATCTCTAGCTGAGTGCATTATATAAAAAATATACTTTAAGTGAAGCTTGATTTGGTGTGTTTATGTATGCATTGTACGATATGATAACAACGAATTCGAGCTAACGTCGAAGAACCCAATGAGGAATTGGCATGTTTCGATATATTATTTCAGGAACTGTAGACGAAGGGTTTTAATTTGCTCAATCTGTTCACGTACTACAAAAAAGTATTGACAAAATTTAATGTCTTCTATTTGTTTAAAGAACATTGAAGGTCAAATTCAAAGACTTTCTTAAATCTTAAAAGATTACAAAGACATTTTAACAAAATAATGAAACTGTGAAAACGTAATATAGTATATCTACAATATAGTGATGTATAGAAACAATTCAAAATGAAATTATTCAAAAGATTTCAATGCTTGAAAAAAAACTACTCATTTGCATTTTAAGAAATTTAGTTTGCTTTCTCACTCTCTCACTCAATCTCTCCCACACACACATATTTGGATTACTCACCGCGTATTGAAGGGTCGAACCCGCACAGCAACCTTGAGTGATGACATTTTGCTGACCGTTGTCCCTCCTCCGTTACTCCGTTTAACTTAAATGTGGCAACTTTGACCAACACGAAACCTCTACTCCAACTTCAACTCAAATGCTCGACCACACGCTTGTTGGTTTAGCGCTCCCCATGTAGGAACGCAAATGCTAAAAGAACGCCAGCGTATTGCGTTATTTTTCTTTTCGTTGCTTTAATTGTTTTTATTTTTTTTTTTTTTTTTTTTTTTTTTTTTTTTTTTTTTTTTTTTTTTTTTTTTTTTTTTTTTTTTTTTTTTTTTTTTTTTTTTTTTTTTTTTTTTTTTTTTTTTTTGTTTTTGTTGCTAATGGAGTGCCAGCACACTCAAAATAAGGGTGGAAGTGGGGGTGTTAACGAATTGTACAGAAGGTGCAAGAAAAACACAAATACACACACACAACATATGTACACGTTTCATATGTGATATTTCCAATTTTGTTTAACGCTGATTTTCGTTTGTTTCTAACAATATTTTCTTTTATTTTGCTTTTACGTGCTTATTAGCTGTTGCGGTTTGTTGTTGATTTGCTTGGCCTTCTTTTTATTTTATTTTCTTATTTTTTCCCCAAACAAATGGTGCGTTAATGTAGCAATAGCAACGAGAGAGCACTACAGTCCAAATTAAAAAAAAAAACAAAAAAACAATAATAACAACGTCGACTGCAACTGCGACAGCAGCAGCAGAGTTATTACTGACTACTACGTTTTATTTTTGTTTATTTTACACTTGCGCGCCCGTTTTTACACAAACATCAAAAATATTTAAAAATACTTTTGCACAATTCTTATTGGTAAATTTTTGTAAAATTTTTTTACGATGCACTTTTACGTTTTACTACGTTTTTTTTTTTTATTTTTTTTTTTCGTATTTCTGTCTCAATTGGTACTATTGCTTTTGTTCTGCTGTTGCTTCTTCTTCTTCTTTTATGCTATTCTGTGTATATCAAATATTCACACACTGTATAGATGACGAGAAATGCAAATAATATTTAATAATGATAATCGTATGCAAATTTAATTGATGCGTTAATTGAACACTTGAACAAGCAAATTAAGAAAAAGAAAACAAAATATACAATATGATTTTATGCTTTAATTTGCACTAATTCGGCGCTCTTTTTTTTTTTTTCTTTTTACATTTTCGCACATACGATACGCGTAAACACATGCTTCTCTGTTGAGACTATTTAATCAACTGTTTCCGCTCTCAGCTGCCGTACATTCGTTTGCGCTTATATATTTTTTCTCTCCCTCATACAAGTTAACGCGATATGTTATCGCTATACTGCTCACTCCTATGTGGCTGTACATAATTCGGTTTTTATATTGGCTTTGTACTGCTCTCACTTATGCGTTAGAGTATAGAAACTGTATGTTAAATTATTGTGAGTGTAAGCGAGATAGAATTTTCAGTCAGTTGGTAGCACTGCACTTTTTGTAATTGGCAGCACTGTAGAATTTATCGTAATATTGGTAGTCGGTCTAATTTTTTAAAACCGTTATTTTTGATATTACGAAAATGTTATCTATTATGTTGAATTACTATGGTCTAGCTTCTCGTTTGTCGAACAGATAATTTTTTTTAGTAAATTTGTAAAATCTGGTCATGATGAGGCAATATTTTGTTTCGTTTTTTTCTACTTTTTTAGAGCGTCTATTTAATTTATTAATTTAGAATCTTATTCAAGAAAGAACTAAGTATGTTTCTAAACAAGTTGAAATTCGAATGAATTCTGTCAGTTCGAAAAGGGACTGAAATTAATCAAGACTCTCTGCTCAGATATCGCTGAAATTATTTCGATGGCATATGTATGTAGAATCATTTTTTTAGTTTGACTCTTTACAAATGGTTCATGTCTAAAAGTTATATTAAGATCGACAAACATTTCCTCAAGCTTAGATAACTTCAAATTTATGCAATTGAAACCTCTAAAAAATTTAGAACGTGACTAAACCTAATCGAACATTTTAAGAAACTTAACTTCTTTACTGCATATTTTTCAAAACACAAAAAAAAAAAAAAATTATTCCAAATATATGTGCAAACACTTTAACTCGATTTTATTTGTTTATGGTTATTAACATTCAATTGGCTAATCGCCGATGCGCTGCCAAGCACAAAAAGCCTCGTTGGACTTTGGAATCAAAGCTAAACAACAGGTTTTGAACTTTCAACAAGATAAAAGCAGCGGGCTAACTTCTATCGATTAAAATTCATAAAGAAATTATAATAATAATGTTAGTCAGAGCCAAACCATAAAAACTGCTAACACCTGCGCTTCTGAAGCTCAAAGTGCACCAATCGTAGTATGCTTCTTAGCCACTTAAAGATTACTTTTAAAATAAGAAATTTGCGTAACTGTTGCAATTCTTATCGAAAAAAACAAAATTATATTGGAAAATTTTGATAAAAGTTTTTAATTGAATAAAAAAGATAATCGAACGGAAATAATAAAAAAAAAACCACACATTGAGAAGCTAGACACACGCATGAAAAATAGTTAAGACCAATAAAAGCATTTAGATTAAACATTTTCTAATGCGCACTAAATGAATGGAAAATAAATAATAATAATAATAATAATGTATGAGCAATTCCATAAAGCACTTTGAACTTAAAACAGATCATTTATTGTATGATGAAAATCAGCCGAGATCGGATTGTATATACAAAGTAAACAAACTTTTAAGATTAAATTTTAATAAATTTCTTATCAATAACATAGTCAAGGTTAATCAAAAATCAATCAAGTAATATTCCATGAAAATAAAATACAATATACAAATTTCTAACTACATACTTAGATACACACATATTATCTTCTAATCGAATAACGCCCATATTAGCTTATGCACAGTTTCGACTGATCCCATATACTATCGCAATTAATCGATTAGTCGTACGCTTTGAATTGATAACAACATTCGCAAAACACATGCACAATAGCTGCGGCGGACAGACAAGCCGCCTAACTTTAATTCGTTGTCTGATAAGAAATCGCGTGCGAAAACTTTGCGGCAGCGTTAGATTTGCCGGCATATAAAACGGCTGATTCCGAGTGAAATTTTTAAAAGTTTAACGTTAGACAGCAAAGTGAGTTGACCAAGTCAGTAACAGCGGATAAACTAAAAAAAAAAAACAACAAAAAAGAAAAAAAAATCAGGTGAGCATAAAAAAAAAAAGATGTAAAAAAAGATGTGTAAAAAAGCTTAGTGAACTGCAAGGATAAATTTAAAAGTTTCTAAACATACGCAAATATCTATAAGCATAGAGTATTAAATTTTAAATTTTGGCTAAATATTCAAGAACGCAATGACACTACCAGACATAGCTTCGAAACTTATAACATTATACATTTTCTTGAAAGTTTTTAAAAATAAATTTTACGAAACTGTTAAAGCTAACCATACGCAAATGTATGTATACCGGCAGCTTTGCGCGGGAGAGTCTTAAAAAAAAAAAAAAGAACTAGCAAAAAAGCGAAATAATAGCAATAGAGAGGAGCGTGGTACACGTTGCAATGAAGGCCCTTTGAGCAATATTTTTATCCATTTTACATGCGAGTTTAACTTTGACGTTCGTGCAATGAAGACGTGCGCAACAAACATTTAAAAGCTAACAAGCTGTTTGCAAAAACAACAAATAATAATACATACAGAGAAATTTCTTTAAAAACAAATAAAAAGAAAAAGTGAGTAGCAAGTTAAAACGTACAACTAAAAAAATTAACACAACAAGTTTAATGTAAGATTTTAATTTCAAAAAGAAAGTGCTTTATTTCAATAGAATTATTACGTGGCTTTTCAGTGAATCTTTGTGTTTGCAGCGGCAACAAAAGTATGACAAATAAGAAAAAAGAATTTTTAAATGATTAAATAACACAAATGTATAATTTTTTTTTCTTGCATTTAGTATATGTATTAAATATATATTTGCTAGCAACAACCACAAATTTGCATTTGCAAAGACAGTCAACAGACGTACGGAAGCGGACGGACAAATACAGAAATACGCAAAACATTCGATGCTGCGCTCGCTACATTTCGACTCTCTCTCTTTCTCTCTAATGAGCTTTTTATAACATTCATACACTTTCGCTCTATCGCGTGATCAAGCAAATCAAACGGTTTCAATAGAATCAAAAAGCATGCAGCGCAGTCGCTTTTTTTTTGTCTGCTTGATTAGATTTTTTTTGTGCCTTAGAAACGCAATACAATTTTCTTTGTCTTCATTTTGTTATATTCTATATACTCGCTCTCTATCTCTCTTTAAAAAAAAAAAAAACACAACATTTGCAAAAAAAAAAAAAATTATAGTAAAATACCACGTCAACAAGCAGAATCAAATTTTGTTCGTTCTTATTGGAACACGCTTTAACAGTTCTTAAAAACATCATTAAATTTTGATCAATTAACTTTATGGTACATATATTTTTTTCTTTTAATTGGAACTTGATAAAAAATAAAGTTTTTATTAGATTCTTAAAATCTAATTAGAATTATTAATAAGTCTAGAAGTAGTTAAGAGAAAAAACACACACACTTCTTTGTTCTGATCATTTTTAAATAAAGGAGCTTTACATGGACGCTACATATTTTAATTGATGATCACATTTAAATTCTAGTAAATAAATGGGACCATCATAGGATTAGTTCATAGGTCGTCCATGAATCATGTTTTAGGGTGACCCAGCCATTTGAAAAGAAAAAAAAGTAAAAATTTTACATGTTAAAAATGCAATCATCTGATTAAATATAGTATTAAAAAAAATGAAATCACGTCATTCATGGACACCACATTCTTTTAAATGTGGTTAGAAAAATAATTGTGGTGTTCACGAGGTCAAGCATGAGTGCATAAAAGAATAAATGCAAAGGATTGCAACATCAACTAACACAGAAAAAATAGTTTCTATGTTTGCACTTATCCTTTTATGCACTCATGCTAGACTTCGTGAACAGTACAAAAACTATAACAAAACATAAATACACCACATTTTAAGCACTCTGTATAGTGTATATAAATTTGTTTAGCACTCAGCACTTCGGAAAACTATGCAAATTAATGAAATGTACAGCACACTCGTATGCACGTACGCAAGACTTGTTGATAGCGTTTAATGGCGTCGATTTTATTGTAACAAATTGTAAACTTGCAAATTGCAAAACAAATAATATTTATATATTTAAATTAATTACGTTTTATTTTTTTTTTATTTTGTTTTTATTTTCCAGCTTTAAGCTATGCCACCAAACGCAATTTCCGTGCCGAATACACTCTGCCCGCTGCCCAGCGAGTTAGACGTTGACGCTTTAAAGACGCAAGAGTCGGGTGCGTCAAAAGAAACGGGTGTTCTTTTTGAATGCGAAGCTGAAACCGCTGACGGTGCACTTGATATTGATGTGCATAAACGCAAAAAGGCAGAGAAACGTAAACTGAAATTAGTTTGGCGTAATATTATACTCTTCGGTTACTTACACTTGGCAGCGCTCTACGGCGGTTATTTGTTCTTTGTACAAGCAAAATGGGCTACGGTTTTCTTTTGTAAGTATTTCCCGGCTAGACATACAATTGCACTGATAAGCTTTAATCGAATTGCACTATTAAAAAAAACGTGATTCACGTGTTTTATATATGCACATATTTTATAATTTTTATTAATTTTATTTATTGTACTTTTTTTTTTTTTTCTTATCAGCTATACTTTTGTACTCCGTTGGCGTTCTCGGAATTACTGCCGGCTCACATCGTCTCTGGGCGCATCGTTCGTACAAAGCCAAATGGCCATTGCGTTTAATTTTGATTGTCTTCAATACAATTGCCTTCCAAGATGCAGCATTTCATTGGGCGCGTGATCATCGCGTGCATCATAAATTCTCCGAAACTGATGCTGATCCACATAATGCAACACGTGGTTTCTTCTTTTCACATGTTGGTTGGCTTCTGTGCAAGAAACATCCTGATGTTGTTGCCAAGGGAAAGAGTTTGGATTTAAGCGATTTACGTGCTGATCCCATACTTATGTTCCAAAAGAAGTAAGTTGCAGCAGAAAATCAAATAAACATATAGAAAATTTATTTTAAAAAATTTAAATTCAACAGACATTATATGATTTTGATGCCAATTGCCTGCTTTATATTACCAACCGTAATTCCGATGTACTACTGGAATGAGAGTTTCGTCAATGCTTGGTTTGTAGCCACCATGTTCCGTTGGTGCTTTTTGTTGAATGTTACCTGGTGTGTAAATAGCGCAGCGCATAAATTCGGTGGACGTCCTTATGATAAGTGAGTTTATAACTTAAAAAAAAAATATTGCAATTTTTATTAAAAACATTTTATTTCTTTTTAGAAACATTAACCCATCTGAAAATCCCGGTGTTGCATTCTTTGCATTTGGTGAGGGCTGGCATAACTATCATCATGTATTCCCCTGGGACTACAAAACCGCTGAATGGGGCAACTATTCAATGAATTTGACTACAGCTTTTATTGATTTCTTTGCCAAAATCGGCTGGGCCTATGATCTAAAATCAGTTGCACCCGAAACAATTCAACGTCGTGTACATCGTACTGGTGATGGCTCACACGAACTTTGGGGCTGGGGTGATAAGGATCTATCTGCTGAGGATCAAAAGGATGTACTTATTATTAATAAGAAAACTGAGTAATATAATCAGAAACAAGCTGATTTATTATAATCACATGAATCAACCAATCAATTACCAGAAAAAGCTTTATTGAGGCGTTTTTATTAAATGCTAACTTATATTGTTGTTAGCACAAAAAAGTGATTAGATTTTTCCTCAAAATCAAATTTGTTAAAAAAATATTTTCTCTTTTATTTATTTAACTAATTTGATTAAAAAAAACTGTTGTGAATTTGAATTTTCTGTTGTTTTTTATTATATAACAGAAAGCGAAGCACAAAAATAAAATATTAATTATATTTATTAAAATAGTCTATAGCACAATATAATCTTAAGAAAAAAAAAAAAAAAAAAAAAAAAAAATGAAATATTTAAAAGAAATAAATGGAATTTAAATGTTAAACACAATCGAACATGTTGCATTGCATTTTTTGTAAGAGTACAGAACTCTGTTAATTGAGTTGACCGTTTCAGTTTTTAATTTTGAGAGAATTTAAGCGAAGCTGAATTCTAATTTTACGATTTGAATTCAAACAATTTAATCCAATTGAATTTAAAATGGTAATATGTCTCTACAATATTTAAAATCAAAACCTATTTAATTTTGCAAAAAAAAAAAGTTAAGAAAATTAAAAATTTAAATTCACTTGCGTCAACATTTTTCTGCAAGCGAAAACCGAAACATCCACGATATAATGAAAAATAGCATTTGTAATGGTAGAACTATTTTAATTTAAGTGTATAGGTTTCTTGGAAGTTATTCCATTAAGTCTACGAATGAAAATGTCACCTTAAATACAAGAATACTTTTATATTCCCAACTTAGTTCCATATGGGCAGTCGTACTATTTAGATTACTACGAACACAGTGAACTCGGTATGATTTTAGTTGCAATAAAAAAAAAAGGACTTTAAAAACTTATTTAAAAAAATTTACGAATGAGTGAAGAATTGTGCTAGTAAAAAAATTAATTGTTTCTGTAATGCATGTTGTGCTAGATTTTTCGTTTTTTACGTTTCGAGAACTTTGACGTCAAATAAATTACCATATGCATATATTCATATCAGTCGTCATAATTTGTTGTGAAATATTTTGTTATTTTGTTGTCTTTTTGCAGCAATGTCACCACATGAAGCCACCCTGCCCAGCGCACCTGAGTCCGAAACGCAGAATATGAATATAAAACAGACTGGAGTGCTATACGAAAATGAATTTATAACAGCAGAAGCCACATTCGATACAAAATTCAGACAATCCGATTCACGGAAATTACAACTAGTTCCACGCAATGTTATAATCTTTATATCGGGACATCTCTTTGCCGCCTATGGTTTATATCTGGCATTTGCAGAAGCTAAATGGCAAACGAATTTATTTGGTGAGAAGTTGAGCCTACATTGAACTAAATTAATAATTTCTATAACGTTCAGTGCTCAAATTCTCTTACAGCAATACTCTACTATTGGCTTGGTATACTTGGTATAGGCGCTGGCGCACATCGACTCTGGGCACATCGTACCTACAAAGCCAAGTGGCCTTTGCGTCTGATGCTGATGATTCTTTTTACAATCGCCTTTCAAGGACATATCTACCATTGGTGTCGCGATCATCGTACACATCATAAATTCACCGATACACATGCAGATCCGCATAACTCTGAGCGTGGTTTCTTCTATACACATGTGGGTTGGTTAATGTGTCGCAAACAGCCGGAAACAAAGATTAAAGGTAAAACAATAGATTTATCCGATTTGCGCGCCGATCCGATAGTAATGTTTCAAAAGAAGTAAGTTTTTTCCTACAATATTTTCTGTTACATTTTTTTTTTACTTAATTTTTTGTTGTTGTTCCCTTACAGTTATTACTTGCCTCTGGTGTATCTTTTATGTTTTTCATTGCCCACATTTATACCGATGTACTATTGGGATGAAAGTTTTCTCTGTGCATTTCTCCTTCCGGGTATGTTTCGCTGGATTATCTGTTTACATATGACATGGTGTGTTAACAGTGTTGCGCATATGTTTGGCATGCGTCCTTACGATAAGTAAAATGATGAAGTTTTTTTAAAATGAATTTAAATATATTGATAACAACAAAACATCAACATTTTACACAGGCACATCAATCCGGTTGAAAATTGTGCAGTATCCTTTTTTACATTCGGCGAAGGCTATCACAATTATCATCATGTCTTTCCCTGGGACTATAAAACCTCTGAATGGGGCAACTGTTCATTAAATATGACGGCAACATTTATTGAATTCTGTGCTAGAATCGGTGCGGCCTACGATCTAAAATCAGTTTCAACGGAAACTATTGAGCGACGTGTCCGACGTACTGGTGACGGATCTCACACAGTCTGGGGTTGGGGTGATAAGGATTTAAAAGCCGAAGAAAGGCAGAATGCGCTAATTGTAAATAAACTTATTAAGGAAAAACGAGAATCGCATTTTTAAGTTTTTTAATTAAGTTTACAAGATAAAAACACAATGTTATTTTATTGTTTTTTTTATTTTTGCAAATGGTGTTCGTTTTAAATAATAATAAACAAAATATGATATAATATTACTCTGTAAGAGTTTAGAAAAAACAAAAATAAATTGGAAATCTAAGACAATTTTTTTTTCAGTTCTGTGGCACGAAAATTAATTTGTCATCCTTAAAAAAAAAAAAAATTTTCCGTGGGGAAAACAAAGTTTAAACTTTGTTTTTCACAAAAAAAAAATTATTTTCTTTTCTTTGGAGATTATTTACAATTTCCAAATCAACAGTTATAAGATACAGTTATAATTAACCATAGTTCACTAAAAAACCAATAGTCAAATTATCATGAAGCATCAAATTTTCTATCACTTCTTGGTTATAAACTACAAAACAATCTCATCGAATTTTAAAAGGCTTACTTCACACCCAAGATTTTAAATACAAATTACTAAATTCAGAAACTGATAATGTTTTTATTATGAATTTTCACTTTAATATGTTGTATGATGTGGGATGTTTCAATTAGAAAATCATCAATTTTTTTTTTTTTTTCAATAGTCATCAACCTTATTGGTTAAAGTCGAAAGATCTATTAGTTCAATAATTAAAAAAACATTTGAAATGTATTTACAAAGTGTATACATTTTAGTAGTGGCAAACGATAATAAAATTCTCTCTTTCTGTCTCTGGACAGTCTACTTACAGTTTTACTTTGCCTTTGGACAATTTAAGTCGTAGTTTTACAGTTTTCAATGTTTATTTTTATTTCATTTTCTAATACAATTGATAATAAAATAAAATGTAACATGAAGGTTTAGTTTAACTCAAAGTTTATACGGCAATGTAAAACTTATCAAGGTCTCACGTACTAGCATTAAAAAAATACGAAGGCATGAGAAGAGGAGAAAAACCCTTTATAATTTAAGGTATGAACCGATCTAATTTTCCGTTTTCTAAATAAATCATTTACACATTTTTTTTTATAGATATTTATTGTTGAAGAACTATGTGACACCACAATTATGTTTCGTTAATGAAGTCTTGGCCAATATTGAAAATATTTAATAGGTTTTGAATCACTAAACGCTGATCAGAAATCATTGAAAAATAAAATATTCGTGATTCAATTCAATCAATCATGATTAGCAAAACGCAGTTACATGATTGCTGATCGAAGCGTTCAGCAGGACGTTGATCAGTGTTCAGTGATGTAGGTGCCACATGTTTCTGAAATTTTAAATATATAGTTTTTTAAATTTTAATCATAGGGCTGCTATGGATCACCTAATAAAAATCCTAATAAAAATCCTCCAATGGTTCTGATAATGCAGCATATTGTAAGATATGTAGATATACAATAGTTTTACTAAAAAAAAATAAAGCAATAAATACGTATTTGAAATACGATAAAGTGTATTAATATATATATATAGACATATTTTAAGAAGTATCTAAACTAAAGAAAAATAAGTAAGAGATGTCACAATAATATATTACAAACTAAATCCGCACCTGGTAAGTTTTTTTCAAACCACCAAATATAGTGTGATTGGGTATTATTAGTTTGTCGGAAAGTTCAGAATTCATTAAAAAAAGGCATTGAAGACCCCATAAAGTATATATAATACCAGTTCGATAAGACGAATCGATTAAGCAATGTCCGCCTATCTCGGAGAGTTAAAGATAATGAGCTGAAATCTAAAATTTGAGCTTCTGATCCTAAGTAGCTTTCATGCCAGAACAAAGGTGCCACGCCCATTTTTAGGCATAGCTCCCCTACAAATCTACCGCCCATTTCGTTGCTTCTTATTTCTACTTTTTTTGGTCCTAACAAATGCAAGTTACCTCGCCCATTTTTAGATATAGCTCCATACAAACTGTTAGTATTTATGAATGTTTTCAGTCCAAACTAGATAAAACTACAAATAGTCCATTTTTATGTATACACTACTGATATGAAACGGATCGGGCCACTGTCCCCATATAAACTTATTTTCCATTTTTGATTTTTCAACAAAATTACGCTATTCTGCAATTTAAAGCTTAAAATTTTTCATATGGTAGTTTTATATATGAAGATTCGTTTTTAGGGGTCTATACAAATGAACATGCCCTCATCGAATCGCTATAAATTTCATTTCTAATTCAATAAACCTCTTAAACTATGCATACATTATTTCACGAACTTTTTTAGAATCAAAGAATCAGAGCTTAAAGCTAAGAGCTTTTCTATGAAAATTTAAACATGAGAATCAGTATAAAAGCGTGAAAATTTAAAAAGCTTAATTCATTGCTTTTGCTCTAAACAAACTGCTTTCTACATTTTCTAATAAAATAATCAAAATATAATAATTATTGAAAAAATAAACCTTACACAAAAAAAAAAGTATTATTCTAGCTAAAAAAAAAAAAAAAAAAACATTTTTTTCCTTGAAAATGCAGCTACAGGAAAGTGCATCGAAAAGCAATTCAAATTGGGCAAAATTCAATTCCAAAATTACAGGCGTTGTCTTTGAGTCTGATGTGGAGACTACAGATGGCGGTCTTAACGATAGCAATATTTCAAAATATCCAACAGCAGAAAAATGGCAAATGGAATATAGTATTCGCAATATTATCATAATATCATATTTATCAATTGGAACTTTGTATGGTGCATATCTTTTCTTATTCAGCGCTAAATGGGCAACGGTATTTTTTGTAAGTATTTTTTTTTTTTTTTTTTTCAAACAAATAAATTTTTATGGAAAAATTTCCTTTTTTTCAGCTATTGTCTTGTATTCAGCTGGCGTAATTGGTGCGTGTGCTGGTGCGCACCGACTCTGGTCTCATCGTTCGTATAAAGCCACTTGGCAACTTCGTTTGATTTTAATAATTTTTCAAGCAATGAATTTTCAGGATACTGCGTTTCATTGGTGAATAATATTTAAAAAAAAAAATATATATATATTAAATATAAAATTAATTTATAAATTAAATAATTAAAAGGGCACGTGATCATCGTGTACATCACAAATACTCCGATACCGATGCTGATCCGCATAATTCAACACGTGGTTTCTTCTTTTCGCACGTTGGTTGGATATTAGTTAAGAAACATCCTGAAGTTATAGAAAAGGGTAACAAAGTGGATTTAACGGATTTATACCAAGATAAGATTCTCATGTTCCAAAGAAAGTAAGGCATTTTGAAAAAATATTTTTTTTTTTTATATAAATTAATACCTAAAAATTATATATATATATATATATCCTTTTTTAGACACATTACAGCAATGATGATCACGTTTTGTGTTTTTTTGCCAACAATTATACCTATGTATTTTTGGGGTGAAACATTATCGAATGCTTGGCATGTTGCCTTTATGTTCCGTTATTGGACTTCATGCAATGCCGTTTTTGGCATAAATAGTTTTGCACATTTATATGGCTCTCGTCCTTACGATAAGTACGACTTTTTTTTTAAATATTTAAAAATATCCATAATTTTTTTTTTCCTCTTTTTTTTTTTTTTTCAGAAATATTAATCCTGTGCAGCATATTGGCGTTTCACTTTTTTGTTTCGGCGAAGGTTGGCATAATTATCATCATACCTTTCCATGGGACTATAAAGCATCAGAATGGGGAGACTGGAGTGATTATCCATTGAATTTGTCAACAGCTTTCATCGATTTAATGGCAAAGATTGGCTGGGCGTATGATCTTAAATCGGTGAAACAAGATATTGTTGAAAAACGTGTACGTCGCACTGGCGATGGCAGTCACAAGTTATGGGGTTGGGGCGATAAAGATATAAAAGCGGAAGATATACAAAGTACTTTTGTTCGATAAAAATTTTGCAAATAAAATAATTGTATTATTTAATGTTTTTTTTAGTTATAATTATGTACACCTCATTTTTTTTTTTTTTTTTTTTATATTCCTTTTTCAAAATGTTTACATTAGAATCGCGGGCTCAATAAGTGTGCTAATTTGGTCTATGCCTTCAATTTGCATGACATTTATATGAAATTGGACTTTTTATTGTATTAAATAGCATTAATATTGAATACAATTTACGTACAAGTACTTATGCAAATATAAAAAATTCGATTTTTTAATTAGGAAAATGCAATTAGTTTGCGAAGCGCGTGTTATAAATATAAAATCTTTTATACAGAAATGAGGACAAGTTTAAACAAAAAAGAACCCTAAAGTAGAGTATGCTCAACTGCCAGATACCCTGTACGCAAACTTTATGTACCTTATCTTAGTTCCATACTTTATTGTATTGGATTTTTATACAAAAACTTGAAAACTGGAGTAAATTTGTTTGGGGGGTATACAAAAAACCATTTTTTTGGTCCCATATTGGTACATTTCTATATCATAAGCGTCATTTATACTAAATTTAAAATTTCTACAATAAGAAAAAATGACGTTTTTCTGCAAACAACCCAAAATTTTGGGGTAAATTTGTATTTAGGATAATGGGGCTCCAATGCTGATCAAGAATATATATACTTTATAGAGTCTATGTAGCCTTCTTCTGTCTGTTACATACATTCGTACAAACTTAATATACCATTTTACCCTTTGGGTACAGGGTATAAAAAGAAAACATTACGTAACGAATTTTACTTATTTGGTCTGTTGAAAAAATATGATTATATACAGGGCTTCAAACAGGTTTTAAACCGAATCATATACTTTTTGAGAGTTTGCTCCGAACCATAAATCGAATCAGCTTTTATGAAAGAAAATTACTTTGGAACAATAACCGAACCATATAGGCTGCAAAAGTGGTTCACGATTTCTTAAAAAAAAAAAAAACTTTATATTAAAAGTGACATTTTAGTTGAGTGAAGAGGTTGCTTGAGTTAACGACTAAATGCATACTATAATTGCAGAATTGTTAAAAAAAAGTTAACAAAAAGCCTCGGAGACTTGATAATGGCAAAAACAAAATATAGCGATGGTTAATAATTCCTCATTCCGAACTTTTCTTTATCTCTGCGAACTACAAAAAAAGAATATTTTATAAATAAAGGAAAAGCAATCGATCTTAATGTCTTGTTCGGATCGGTAAACAGTGCTAAGTATAACCGAGCTTGAATTCAATGATTTTTTTTAATAAATGCAATCAAAAAATTATTTGGTGAAATAAGTGGGAGTAACTTTTTTAATATATATTTTACTTAAACCAAATTGAGCTTCGATAATGACAAAAAAATGGTTCGTGATCCCAACGAAGAGTTCAATAGTATCGCAAGCCGCTAAACCGAACCAATGTCAATTTTTTTAGTGGTTTGCAGCCCTTAATACAACTTTGTATGTAATATCAATTTAAAATTTACTTTTATACTTTTCTTATATAATGTGTTATAAACAAACATAAGGCGACGTCTGAAACCCTATAAAGTTTATAACATAAGAATCGTCGACGTTTCAAAAATGGACGAGACACATTAAATTATAAAATAACATTGTTTAAGTGTTCAAATAAAAAATCTTTACCTATACAAACTATTTTCGAAGGCTTTTGTACCTCAACCCAACCTAGCCCACATACATTATCTTATAAAATAATAAAATAAAATCAAAATTTTAAAATATCCCGAAAACTATTCTATTTACAACATTTTCAAAAATAATATTGAGTTGAGTTGAATTGAATTGAATTTTAGTCGTTTGAACACCCTTTAAGCACTCCCCATGTAACAATCTTAAAAATATTTTTTCTTATGTGAATCCCGTATTGAGAACAAAAATAAGTTTAATCATGGATTATTATCTCAAAGCTTTCATTACTCAATGCAGTTAAGTGGCTTTATTTAGCTACTTAGTTGTACCGATTAATCAGTCTTGGCAAATCTCTCGAGCTGTACAGCACATCCAGCGGAGATTAAAATTAAAAAATATTAAAAAAAAAAAAAAAAAACCACAACAAAAACAAAAGTGGGAAACAATACTTATTTTAAATGAATTAAAACTAGACCCACGACTAAACTCTATAAATATGAAAAACAGATTTGTCATGAGACTACTCATTGTAGTTGCTGTAAATTGCTTGTTGACATTGAACGTGTCTGTGGGCAAGTATTGAAATTATCAATTCAAATTGTTAAAAAAAAAAGAAATAAAAACAAAGTATTGCGATTAATGTTTACTAATTCAAATTGTTTATTTCCTCAAAATTTCGCATGCAGCACAAGAATGTAGAACAAAACCTGATGGGGACATTGGCATTTGCATTAATCTAGCCGATTGTTCAGTTTTCTATAATATGCTCCTAAATATTGATAAGTCAGCAACGGCAGCAACAGATCGCATTACACTAAAAAGTAATCAATGCGGCTTCAGTAATGGTCAAGTGTTGGTATGGCATCCAAAAGTACATATTTAAATGTTACGATTTATAATAAAATATAATTTTGGTTTGATTCTCGACAGGTTTGTTGCCCAGTGCAACGTCATAATGGTGTTGGCGACAATAAGCTGGAATGCGGCGCTGTCAACTGGCAACGTACAAATAATGATAATAGCACACAAATCGATGAACATCCTTGGTTTGCATTGATCGAATATACAACAGGTAGCGTCAATAAAACTAAAATTGTATATGTACGTTAAAAACTAAAATCTAAACATCTACTTACCTTCAGAGGATAACAAGCAAGAACATCTCTGCGGTGGTGCCTTGATTAACAAACGTTACGTACTGACTGCGGCGCATTGTGTCACAGGAACTGCTTTGCGTGACCAACGACGCGTTTCGGCTGTACGTCTTGGCGAATGGGATACCGCAACAAATCCAGATTGTATAACGACAACAACAGGTGCACGTTGTGCACCGGATGTTCAGGATATTTCAATTGCTGCCGTTATTCCACATCCTGAGTTTAAAAGTAATCGCAACAATCAACAATTTGATGTGGCTTTGTTACGTCTACAGGATGAAGTTAACTTTAATGAATTCATAAAACCCATTTGTCTACCAGATGCTAATTTTCATGCAAATGATTTGGTTGGTACACAAATGGAAGTAGGTGGTTGGGAGGGTGCTACAACAAAAAAATTTAAAACATTTGTACGCATCTGGAGGCAAGCGGATTGTCAGAAAACGTACGCGAACATATTGAACATAACCACGACCCAATTGTGTGCCGCCGTAATCAAGGCAAATGACAAGGATACGTGTCGCGGTAGCACTGGTGGTCCCCTGATGTATTTCAATCGTGAAACCAATACGTACGTTTTGGCTGGACTCTCATCTTTCGGACCGGCCGTTTGCGGTAGCCAAGGTTGGCCAGACGTTTATACCGAAGTATCATCATATCTTGATTGGATGCACAGCATTATACAATAATATAAACACAACAATAATTGTCACAAATACGAAAAACTTTGCAACAACAAAATAGTAATTAAAAATAAAAACAGCTAGTTTTATTTTGCCTTGCATGAAACTTCTAAGAGACTCTTTTTATAAATTACTACCCGGGGCAGTGTATCATAAAAGATTTGGCGAGGTACAGTTTTAATGCGTTACAAACTTACCGACAAATTAAGTATACCCGGATGGAGAAATATTTAATAAGGTGTTGTATTCCACCTACATCTCTGCGTTCTCAAAATATACATACACATGTTCGTACTCCTTCTCAGCTGAGACATGGTTCAATAATACGAATCTTTAGTATAAAATAAACTGAAACTGTCATTAGCGTCTAAAGACAGCCCTTGATATAAACTTGTTTAATTGCACCATGAACTGATATAAATAAATTATTGGATCAAAGAGGCGGTATACTAAACGTTCTTACTTATTTCACCATGGTGCGGTGTGTATAAACGGCTCTCCACAGACAAATTACAGGCTACGGCTCTGACAAAAAACTTCGCAGCAGTCAATATGCAGTACCTACATATGTGAATGTTGTTGTAATATTTTGATAACTGCGTCATTGAAAAACGATATATGCACATATACATGTTGACATTTAATAACTTATTTCGAAAATTTATGTATATAATCTGCTCGCTAAATTTACAGCTTTTGATTTTGGCGCCTTTTTGCAATTTTCTGTCTTTTACAGCACTAAGTAAATGCGTGCAAAAGAGTGAGCATTTCAATAGCAAACTCTATAAATGGGAGCGAAAGAGAAAAGCAACCAAAGTCAATCAGCTGTTCTGCTGGCTGCCGAATCGAAGAAGCAGAGAGTTCAAGTTTTGTTGTTGCATTTGAGACAAGCAAACGCACAGTGAGGTTGAAGTTGTTTGGACGCTGCGCAGTATATTTTTTTTTACAAATAAATATATACTTAATCCAAATAGTAAAAAACAATACTCGTTAAGAAAAGTGCAAAGAATATTTTCGTTAACACGATAAGAACAAATCAAAATGGAGGAAACTTTACAAACAGGTAAAAATAAATTAATTTAATTTCACACAAGTGCGAAAAGTTCTCTCCAACTGAGAAATTTTGCAAGGAAGAAGAAGCAGTCTTACTACACTGACAATATAGGCTAACTTGTTCAGGCGGCAGCTGCCTGTCCCTTTTTCGCATAAGTGCAGGAAATTTAAACTGCGCAGGATTATTTGTACAGGTTACGCAGCCCAAAGTAATGACACGGGCAGCCTCGTTTCTTAGTAACGGAAATTTGAACTGTGATTATACTAACATTAATCTGAGCCTCGTATTTTGTCTTACAGAAACTTCCGAAATTGCTGTTATGCCAAACGCAACAAATGTACAACAGACTCAAAATCAAAAGCCACAGCAACAACAAATGTCGAAACGCAAACATCGACGTGGCAAGCCAAAACCGAAAAATGGCGCAAACAAACCGTACAAAAAGACAAATTGGAAATTTCAAGGGCCCAGACAACAACACACCAACTTTAATAAACCAAACAATGGCAATGGTACTAACAGTGTAGGCGGTGGTAGCGGTAGCGTACCTGGTGGCGGGGGAGGAGGTAGTGGCGGAAAACGCACCAAATTATTGCGCTCACGCTCATTACTGGTGCCCTACAACACGAACAAATTCCTTATGGAGGAACACTTGGCCGAAATGTCAGGCGCTTTGTTAACTCCAAGTAGACGCACGCGTGATTCCAGTTTCTCCGTAGATTCCGACGATAATTATTTTTTTCTTTACCTGAAGATGAAGAGGAGTTCCTCACAAAAGAATTCGCTAATGTATATGAGCGTGTGCGTATGGAACGGTTGGAAGGCATGACCAAAGAGCAACTAATCAAGGAATGTCTACAAATTGAGGATCGCTATACGAAAGATCAAGGCACACAACGACAGCAAAGTCAAAATGTACAACGTATTTCGCTGGAGTTTACGGCCAAAATACGTGCGCTCGATGAAAAGATCAAAGAATTGACGCGAGAGAATTATAGTAAGTTATAAACTTTAGAAACGTTTGATTTGGATCAATAATTATGTATGTAATCTATTTAATTTTAGATTTACGCTGTCAACTAGTACGCACTGCAACATTCACCGCAGCAGCGGCTGCTTCACCGCCCTCCGCAGCTGCACCCACTGGTGCTATTTGTGAGCCAACTCCCATGGAGTCAGCCAGCGAAGATAGCGAAAGTGACAGCAGCAGTTCTACTTCCAGTTCATCTACTTCATCATCTTCCTCCTCGTCCTCCACATCAGCTGGTGAAGAACATTCCAATAATATTGATGATTCTTCCAATTGTGAACAACATTTGGCCCCAGAACCAAACGTTCAAGTTGAGCAGCAAAGTGATGTACCATAATTTCATACATTGCCAATCAAAATTGGTGCTAGTTTATGATTTATGTATGTAGGAAGAAACGGCATCTGAGCACTAATTACATCGACAGTTCAACCAATACAAAAACAAACAAAAAATTATAGAATAAGTTACAATGTATCAAATTTTAATCGGAACGTAGACTGACGACGGCGATGCAAATTTTTAGAACCAAGTTCCTTTCTTTTTTTTTTTTTATATTCTGTTTTAATCCGCATTTGAATTGTTGCTTACTTAAGAATTTAATTTAATGAAAGTAAACGAAAAATTTTCAACTTTTATTTATTCTATTAATGGGTTTTAGCAAATTTTTTTAAAAAGTTCAACTTTGTGCTTCTTTTGGAAGCAAAATGTACACCTGTGGTATCTGTTTGTTTAGCTGCACATAAAATTTATTTACTATGCAGTATATATATGTTACTTTAAAATTATACAATTTTTATATTTCTCTTAATAAACAAAAATCAGCTGCTGAACTAAGAAAAATAATTGCAATACTCTGCTCATGCAGACCGATTATAAAGATTGCAGACCGATTACACCAACTGTAACTGATAAGGTACTCACTCGTTTATACTTGAATCCGAACATCACTAATAGTACGAGCAGAAAGATAAATAAATAGGCACACGGGTGCGCTTTCTTTAAATCGTCCAACTTAGCCCAAAAAAAAACATACACCCTAACAAACGGAATAGTGAAGTAGTTTTAAATAGGCTTTTACGCTTTGTCTTTGACATTCCACATCAAATGTGCGTGAGATGAATGAAACATAAAGATATAAATCTGTGTTCAGATCAGCTCTACTTCAAGCATAATAGACTTTGTTTTTGTTGTTGCAATGCAATACAATTGAAGAAGAATATACGAAACAAGCAAAAGAAAAGAAAAAGTTGTGTGAGTGTGTGTTTGTGTGTGTATGTTCGTCATAGTGTTTTATATGATTTGCTTTTCTTTTTTTTTTATTTTGCAAGCTCGTCACATATTGGATTACTAATTTAAAAAGTTATTAGCAACGCCCACGGATGAATCGAAGTCAATCTTCGTCAATTGTAAATAGTTGTTGAAACAATACAAAACAAACAAAATTATTTGTAAAATGCACCAGTTGAGCTTCCGATGACGCCATTTTTCAATATTTCGATCTATTGCGCGTGAAAGTGTTTTCCAATTTATTAAAAATAAAAAATAAAAAAAAAGAACGTAAAAAAGTAAAATAAGCGAACAGCGAAAAAAAAAAATCATCTAACAATAAAAGAAAAATAAATCAGTTTTATAGCAGCGCAAAACACTTCAAAGATACAAGAAAATAAAAGAGAAAGAAAAAAAATCGTGATTATGTGGAGCCCAACACATACACAAGTAACGGTTCAACGAGCCCGAGGTCTACTTACCAAAGGTAAAAATGGCACAAATAATTGCTTCGTTACAATTGCGCTTGGCAAGGAGAAATACCAAACGTCCGTCAAGGATAAAGCCGAAACGAATGTTAATTGGAATGAGGAATGTGAACTTAAAATTCCGGATCAAGGCAATCGCGCAGAACTTACGCTGACCTGTTTGCATCGAAATAATTTGGGAATTGATGAGTTTTTGGGTCAAGTAACGCTGCCGTTAAACGAAATGGACGTTTACGATCGACCGCGTTCCAAGTGGTTGAAATTGGAAAGCAAACCGGGTAAAGAGAAAAAGAATAAGGATCGTGGTGAACTTGAGGTGCGTGTTGCTTTCGTTGTCAAATCGGGTTCGTTGACCGATTTAAGCAAAAAAGGATAAACATAAATCTTCTATTGGCCAACTGGCATCGTCTGTTGGTGGCAGTCTGCTATCGATTGGTACTATCGAGAAGCGTAAGGGCATAAAGAAATTTGCCAAATCACTTGGCTCGAAAATGCATTTGAACACTAAGAAGAAGAATAAGGATGGCGGCGATGACAATTCATCGTTTAGCGGCTCCTTTGCTAGCATTGGTACACCCAACAGTTCTAATGGTGGCGGCAGCGGTAGTCGCCGTTATGGACAGCGCGCAGGAGAAGCAGATCCTGGTGTCATAAGTGAAGATGAGGATGAATTCGTTTTTGATAATTTATCACACAAAAGTTCGGGAAGCTCTTTGAATATACAGCGTACTGGACTGCAGCCACCAATGCCAAACTTTGCGCCACGAAATCCATCACCGCTGCTAAATAGTGGCAGCAAGACGACAACATCAAATGGAAAATCTAACGGAGGTAAGCCCAAATTGCATGATGCGGTCGAAGAGGATCCTATAGATCCTGAAATGGAACAGCTTGAACAAGATTTTAGCATACGCGCACATACACTGCCTCCCTCGAAGCCACCGCGTACTCCACACTCTTCTATTGGCAAGGGCGATGGTCTTGAGTCGCCAGCCGTTGCAATTGCTAAATCGACTGCAGTCGCTCCTGTAGAAGAGGTAGAAAATGCAGCTTCTAAATTTGATGAATGGGAATCGAAATTGTATGGTGGCAAACATTTGGAAATTGGAAATACTGATTCGTTGAAGCGACGCTCTTGGGAACTAACGCCTGTGCCTCTGCCAACTTCCAATGAGACAACAGCTACAGAAAATTTGGCTGAGACAAAAGCCATAAGTGACACATCATCGTCTTCCGATACAGATTCTGACGACGACGACTCAGGAGAAGCAAAAAAAAGAAAATGAGGTTAAGTTGCCAACGTTGCTACCAAGTACACAGCCAAAGGTACCAGAAATTGTTCCTGAAACTGCTGTGCCTACGGAGCACACCGTACCACAGGTACAGCCGCGTACCACACTATTATCGCCGGATGTTGAAAAAACTAATTTTGAAGAATTGAATGCAAAATTTGCGCAGTATGAACAACTTCACAGCGCTAAATTTTTTGATAATGATAATGACAAGAAATGGCTACAAAATACTACTTCAAAAACACCAATAGTATCGGAGACAAAACTTAAAAATAAAATTGAAGCTTCCCATGATGAAATGTCAGAAATAAAACATGACTATAATATGACAATGAAGGAGACGGAAGACGAACGCCGCGCTAAAGAAGATGCACGACTTGACAAAGAATTACGGTTGAATGAGCAACGTCTACGAGAAGAAGAAGAGGCACTAAAACAAGAGTTGGAAGAAGAGCAAAAACGACGTGAAGCAAAGCGGCGTGAAGAGGATCAACGAATACTAAGTTTTGCCACACGCTCTATATCACTAGAGAAGGAGAAGCCTATAATTGAAGAGGTACCAGAGCCGGAGCCTACTATAGAGCATAACTTTTTGACTCCGGAACAATCGCCAAAGGATAACGGCATTAACGAACGCCAAGAAAAGCGTCTTGTCAAAAACAAACGCATTAATAAGCGAGGTGAGCACGACAAAACCGAACTGAACAATCCATACAATCCAAAACTGATCCAAGCTGTGTGTACCCTTTTGTTTCTAACACTCCTACTAAAACTATTTGTATACTTCAAATGTTGTTACTACGTGTGTGTGTGTGCGAGGGAGAGCGGTTGTGCGTTTGAAGAGCTAAAATCGCTGGCGTATTTGTCTGCAGACCAAACGTTTTTAATTGTTCACATTATTACTCTTTTTCTTTTCTTTAATTTAAATAATTTCATTCATAACATAAATGTTTTGTTTTATTGTTTTTTCCGCTCAAATCCGCCAGTGTTCATTTAGCACAAACAATCATCGCTAAATACACATATTCTGAAAATTTTATTACAAAAATATTGACACATTTTTTTTTTTTGCAGACGAGGGCAATTCTTCAAGTCCAAAAGCATTGGAACGCATCATAATTGGACACGAAAAGTCTGCAACGCATGCTGAGCGACGTTCCGAGTTAACCGCAGCCTTAACGAAAAAGTATGAAGGCAAATCACGTGAAGAACTTATGGTTATAGCAAATGGTATGGAAAACGAGGCACTGATACAGCGACAACGTGTCAAAGAATTGGAGGACTATCTGGATAATTTATTGTTGCGCGTAATGGAGACACATCCAAAGATATTACAGAATCCTTATAAGCGGACAACAACAGCAAAGGGTTATGAAAATTTTATTAATATGAATGATTTTTTACAATAAGTGCGAAATATGCTAAACGCTGATAACAAAACAACAAGAACAACAAAAACCACAATTTATAATGTTTATCAGAACTAAGTCTGTATTATTACGAAAGAAAAACAGCTGCAACAAAGAATTAAAATAACCGCAGCCTTAACGAAAATATAAAACAAAGAACTTCTGGTTATAGCAATGGTGGATGGTGTAAAGAATTGGAGGCTATCTATAATTTATGTTGCGCGTAATGGAGACAATCCATTAAATCCTTATAAACAACAAAAAAAGGGTTATACGAAAATTTTATTAAATGAATTAAAATATGCTAATAAAAAAACCACTTATTTATACGACAACAAAGAATTAAAATACTTTTCTGAGTGTGGTTTTGAAAAATTTTTTTTAATTTTAAATGTTGTACGATAAACCACAAAACAATAAGAAAACAGCCTTATTTATATCAAAATAATGATTAATAATGAATTTATTTTGAAAAAAAATAATATATATTTTAACACCAAGTTGCCTTTAACATAGCAAATTTTCAAGTGCTTTCTAATTTAAGATAAAAAATAAACAAAACAAAAATGTAATTGTAATATTAATAATTAGTATAAATATTTTATTTTTGAACTTTAACATTTTTTAAAAAAATATACTCGTAAATTATAGGAAAAAGATATAACATTAATAAATTATTGTTCTAAAAAAATAAAAGTAAAATTAAAAAATAAACTTTTATTAAAAAATATCTTCCGCCAAAAAAAGAAATTCTCTATTCGAAAGATAAATTGATGACTAACTTAAAAATATATGAACAATTTTTTACTGACTCCAGAAAATTATATTATAGATTATATTCCTTTTATTATTATTTATGAATGAAAGTGTTGTGTGCCGAATAGTAGCCACGTTGATAACATAAAGCATTTTACGTTGAAGCGTTTATAAATAAAAGTTTATTTTTGATTTTATTTTGAATTAGTATTGCTTAATTTATTATTTATATTTTAGTCATATATTTTATTAAATTGGTGTTTTTTTTAATTGGAAAGGACTTTTTTTTAAATAAAATACACATTTAGTAAAATTACACTTTTTTGTTTACATTTTTACCATCTTAGCGTCTCTAAAGCCTTCTCGAGCGGTTGGAATGTAATCTGTGTTGTTATATTTTCTATTATAAATTTGAAAGGAGGGAATAGCTTTGAGTAATTTTCTGAGATAAGATAAAAATGTTGTCTAATGGCAAATGACATCGAAATAAAAATTATGGTTGATAATGAGATTTTTAAGTAAGCAAAACATTACCTAAATTGTGAGTCATCATGTAAAGGTACTTATAGAATAACATGATTGTTTTAATGTATTATTTTTTTAATTTTAATACATTTAAACTTGAACCATAACGTAAAAACAGCTCAAGAGGGGTAACATTTATAATTACATATTGTCTTCTTGGTAATCGAGTTACTTTAGGGATTTCAATAAATATATATTTAAATGTCATATAATATTGATATTCATAAAATTTATTTTTAAATTTACTAACTTAATATTTTTTTAAAAGTTATCGATTAAATATATTAATATTTGGTATTTTTTGGTATATGTGTTGTTTGACGAATACAACCAACTTACCAACACTGTTTTAGTACTTAACAACACAGCGCATATACAGTTTCATTGAGCACCGCGTTTCGGCTGTATTTTTTTTCTTTGCATTTGGTGAAAGTAGCGAAAATAAATAAATAATATTTTATTTTTGCATTAAAAAACTTATTAAAAGTTACACTCATGATGGCACGTAAGGGCGCACCGGCTGAGGATCTTTCCAACGTCGAATTTGAAACAAGCGAAGATGTTGAAGTAATTCCCACGTTCAATGCTATGAATCTAAAGGAGGAGCTGCTACGCGGCATATACGCGTACGGTAAGTGACAAATTTAACTTTAAAAGCGAATACATTGCATTAAATAAACGTAAAAATTTGTTTGTAGGCTTTGAAAAACCATCGGCAATACAACAGCGCAGCATTAAGCCAATTGTTAAGGGACGCGATGTCATAGCACAGGCACAATCCGGTACTGGTAAGACCGCCACATTTTCCATTTCCATACTACAGAGCCTTGACACATCGCTGCGTGAGACACAAGTCTTATGCTTATCACCGACGCGTGAATTGGCGGTACAAATACAAAAAGTAATCTTGGCCTTGGGTGACATGATGAATGTACAGTGTCACGTCTGTATTGGCGGCACTAATCTAGGCGAGGACATACGTAAACTGGATTATGGACAACATATTGTAAGTGGTACACCTGGTCGTGTTTTTGATATGATTAAGCGTCGCGTATTGCGTACCAGGTAAGCTAAATGTCAAAGTACAATTTAAAAAAAAAAAACTAATAAATTATATTTTGCTCTTACAGAGCCATAAAGATGCTGGTACTTGACGAAGCTGATGAAATGTTAAACAAAGGCTTTAAGGAACAAATTTATGATGTCTACCGTTATCTACCACCTGCTACACAAGTTGTACTGATTTCGGCTACATTGCCCCATGAGATACTCGAGATGACATCAAAGTTTATGACAGATCCAATACGTATTTTGGTCAAACGGTAAGTTAACTGTAAATTTTTTTTTTTATTAAAATTATTTAATTTACGTAATAATATTTTAGTGATGAATTGACACTGGAAGGTATTAAACAGTTCTTTGTTGCTGTCGAACGTGAGGAATGGAAATTCGATACATTATGCGATCTTTACGATACGCTGACCATTACACAAGCTGTAATTTTCTGCAATACCAAACGTAAGGTAGACTGGCTTACAGAGAAAATGCGTGAGGCAAATTTCACAGTCAGCTCCATGCATGGCGATATGCCGCAAAAGGAACGTGACGAAATTATGAAAGAATTCCGTGCCGGTCAGAGTCGTGTCCTTATTACCACCGATGTTTGGGCGCGTGGTATCGATGTACAGCAAGTGTCGTTGGTCATCAATTATGACTTGCCAAACAATCGTGAGTTGTACATACATCGTATTGGTCGTTCTGGACGTTTTGGACGTAAAGGTGTTGCTATTAACTTTGTCAAATCGGATGATATACGTATTCTGCGCGATATTGAACAATACTATTCAACTCAAATCGATGAAATGCCAATGAATGTTGCAGATTTAATTTAAATAATCTCTGACGTTTCGGGTACGCGTTGCATATATACATTTAAATTTAAGTTTAAAGTAATTACACTTCACTTCTTAATAACTTATACAAATGAATTGTAAACAAAAGTCTATGCTAATGACACACAAGAACTAAAACAAATAAATAGATTAAAACGTAAACAATGTGACTTGGGATTCTGGTACAATAAGGTAACATTTCTTTCTTTAATTTATATATTTAATTTTTTTTTTAACAAACACCTTTTATTATAATTTTTAAGTTTACTTTTCTTTAATTGTACAAAAATACAATAATACAATATTTAAGAAACTTTCTTCAAAATGCGCACATATTGTTTCTGTTCCACACCTAAATCCTTATCGCCCCAACCCCAAAACTTATGCGTGCCATCACCAGTACGACGTACGCGTCGCTCAACAGTTTCAGGAACAACCGATTTCAGATCATAGGCCAAACCGAGCCGGGCAAAGAAATCAATAAACGCAGTCGTAAAATTCATTGAATAATCTCCCAACTCGGCAGTTTTATAGTCCCAGGGAAAAACATGATGGTAATTGTGCCAGCCTTCGCCGAAAGTAAAAATAGAGACAGCGGGATTCTGTACCGGATTAATTTCTCTATTTAGAAAAATTTTTAATTAATATTAAGTTTTTTGATTAACTATATTATTTTTTTTTTACTTATCATAAGGACGCATGCCAAACATATGCGCTGCGCTATTGACACACCACGTAACGTTCAGACAGAAACACCAACGAAATATTGCGGCAACAAAAAAGGCATTCGATATACTTTCATTCCAAAAGTGTGCAGGAATTAAAGAGGGCAGAATAAAACAGCTAATTGGCATCAAATATTTGTAATATCTTTAAAAAAAAAACAAAAAAATATATTTTTTAATTCATTAATTCAAAATCAATAAACTTACTTTCGCTGAAACATTACAATAGGATCGGCACGCAAATCTGACATATCCAGCATTTTACCTTTGGCATTAGTTTCTGGATGTTTGCGACAAAGTAACCAGCCAATATGGGAATAGAAAAAACCACGTTCAGCATTATAAGGATCAGCATCGGTATCGGAGAATTTATGATGCACGCGATGATCGCGCACCCAATGATAGATAGAATCCTGAAAGCCAATTGTATTAAAGATCATTAGCAACAGACGTAGCGGCCATTTGGCTTTATAGGAACGATGTGCCCAGAGTCGATGTGCACCAGCTGTTATACCAAGCGTATTTATAGCGTAGAGAAGTAGTGCTGTGTATAATAAAATTGTTGATTTAATAGTTCATTTACATAATTTGCGCTGAAATACTTACTAAATAAATTCGTTTGCCATTTAGTTTGTGTAAATAAAAGATATAAACCATAAACAGCAGCAAAATGCACAACAGTAAAATAAATTATATTCGGCCATACCAATTGTATTTTGCGGGAATCAGCTTTTCTAAATTTTGTATCAATTGCAATGTCAATGGCGTTAATATCACTTTCGAAAAGTACTCCGGTTTGTTTTGAAACAAAATTTAACTGTTTGGACTCTGGTGCACTGTGCAGTGTTTCATGTGGAGGCATTGCTGTAAAAAAAGAAAATACCTGTGTTAGAACTACTTCCATATGTGTATGTATGTGCATATGGAAATGCAGTTGACCTCAGAAATTAAAATAACTAAAACTAAAGCTATAGGCTAATAAAAAGTGCTCGGATGGCACTCTGTAGTAAAATAATAATTACACCTAAATTTCGATATTTAAAAGTTTACTTTTCAATTAAAATCCTTCTTTTATTAGTATCCTTGTTAAGTGATAACTTATTAAGACTTACCGAGTTCTCTTTTATTTTTATCCGTTGTAATCCAAATTGCACGACAGTCTAACAAGAACTGACTTACGAATTTAAAAGAACTCTTGTTTTTAAGTTGCTATACTCATTCTTAAAGCAAACATTCCAATAAACCTATACATTAAAAGAATATGTAATATTTTATAAGAGAGTATATAATATATAACATTATAAAGCAAGTCTCTTAGTTTTACAAACAATTCCAAGTACTTTAAAACTTAAAGAGCTGTGCTACTAAAAGCAAATTAATCAAATTAATTTGAAAAAAAAAAAATATAGATATATATTTCATGTATTTACATTGCATGTTTTTATTAATAAAATATAACAAAAATACAATAATCCCATTTAATATAACAATGCAATTAATGACTTTGGTTTAAAGCGAGAAGCGAGTCTAGTTAAAATCCCATTAAAAATCTACACAAATTACAACTATTTTTAAATAAAATAATTTAAACTACATATTTTACAATTAAACTTTCTAACTACGTTAAGACTTCAGGACTTTGAGGTATTTGTACATATGGAGTTGTCGCCGTCGTCGTTGTTGTATTGCCACAAACTGCAGTTTGTTTTTGATTTTTAGTATCCTTTGCTTTTAAAAGTGTGCCTAGCACAATTCCTAGAAATAGAATCAAACCAACTTGTTGATTTGATATAAATTTTTTGGCACAATCGGTTGGATTATTTATATTAAGCGAGTAAATCTAAAAAAAAAACAATATTTATTACTTGAATTATAAATTAAAATTCAACAAACTTACCTGTTGCACTAAATGCGCACCGACAATGCCAACAGCACCATAATAGGGCCACGTTTGATCACATGCCATACCAGCAGCTGTTAAGCCCGAAAGCATAGCTGTAGTAAAACCAGATAACCATAATTTCGTATTATCACCAAATCTAAGTGCAGTTGATTTAATGCCAATTTGTAAATCATCCAGTTTATCTTGATGCGCATAAATAGTATCATAGACAATTGTCCAACAGACACCAGAGAGATACAATGGCAGACAAGCAGCCCAGCAGACTTCACCTTGTGTAGCGCACCAGCCAAGCAAAGCACCCCAGTTAAATGTCATGCCCAACACAAGTTGTGGCCAATATGTAACGCGTTTCATTAACGGATACGTTATCACTAAGCCTAAGGAGCTGGCGCCCAATAAAATTGATTGCCAATTTAATTGCACAAGCACCAGCAGACCTAAACTTAATTGCGCTGATAGAAATACAATTGCATCGAACTGTGTTACAGTACCAGCTGCCAAAGGTCTGGTACGTGTACGCTCTACTTTAGCATCTATATCTTTATCCCAGAGATCATTTATAGTGCAGCCAGCGCCACGCATAATCAGTGCGCCGGTAGCGAATAGACCAAGCATTGTAAAATCAGGCCAACAGCCAGCATCGGCACTGAGTGCTATGCTCCAGCCACAGGGCCAGAAGAGCAGATAGGTGCCTAAAAAATATAAAACTTAAAATAAAATTTTTATATGTATATTGTAGTAATTTTTAAATTTACCAATTGGGCGATCTAGACGCATTAACTGCTTATATGGTGTAATAGCAGCGTTCAATTCTTGTGTCAATGATTTTGGCGTATTTTCGGCGGATATTTGTTTATCCGGCGTACTGACATTACTGCTACTTCTATGATTCAACGTATTCAATGTTGCGGGTACCAGTTTTATTTTTGTTAAATATGAATTAGAAATGCTTTGTTTTTGCCAACGTTTGAAGTCTGCTTGATTTGTATGTGTATGTAAACCAATGAGAACACGCGCTGCATTATGCCGCGATATGACCATGTGCGGTGTTGTTGTTGCTGTTGCTAGCTTCTTGGGTAATTGGAACTTGTTATGAAGTCGTAAATTTCGTAGCGCAAACATTTCTCGTTGGTGTTTGTGTTTGTGGCGGCAACTAAATGTGAAAGGTTACTTCGCATATTAACTAAACTTGATGGACGTTACTCACCTCCACTTTAATGGCAAGATGTTTTATTATTATTAATTTTGCGCTAATCGTATTAAGCAACACAACAGCTGTTGAAAATGGTTTGATATCCGATAACTAGTTATCAATATCGTTGTTATCGGATAGCAACTGCACTTATCGAGATCGGTCGTGCATGATTCAAAATTTGCCGTTATAAATTTTAAATTTAAATTCTTGTTGAAACATTTTCAAATTTCAAGCTTAGATTATAAATTATCTTTAATAAAACACATTAAACAGTCTAGACATGCTTTTAATAAACGATAATTTTGACTACATTTCATATTTAGTAATATCAGCACAATTTTAATGCAATAGAATAATAGTAACGTGTCCCATAAAAACACCCCCAAAAAAAAGCTCTTCTAGCACATTTTTAAACCCAATACTTTACCATTTTCGCAAAACTTAACTTTTTTTTGGCACACAGCACCAATATTTCGAATTTTGCACACGTCCAGAGGTTTGCCTGAATTTTTGCACACGGTAACCCATTTATTATTTTGGCCAGTTAGAAATAGAACTCTATCAAAGCCAAATATAATAAGAGCTGAAACAATCCACAATAGTCGGTGAACATTCGATAGTCGACTGCTTCTACTTATATTCAGACGTATATGTGTATGTTCGTATGTACGTGGGGCAGTTTTATTTATCAGCAATAAAAATGTATGCCATAAATTAACTATTTATGCCAAATAACTTTATTATGAAACTCAATCAATTAAAAATAAATATACATATTTAAATAATTTAAATACCTTAATATTAAGAAAAATATAGTATTACGGTTCAGTAGAAAAATTAAATGTTTATCTTCTTTTATCATATCGATTACATATTTTGATAACTGCAATTACAATTCCTCTTTGCTACCTACGTACATATGTATGTATGTACTTGCCTACTTGACCAAGCATTTCGACACTCGTAGTACTCATACGCATGGGAGATTTGTGTAAGTTGTTGCTCTACTCACGAGCGTTAATTGATAAGAGCTATTTTATTAAGTAAAGAAGATAAGGGGGTATCACATTGTTTGTTTTCTTTAAAAGCGAGCATACACCTTGCCGTAGATATTCAGTTAAGGCTATACTTGTCACGGTTAAGCAAGTGCCAAGCTGCTAGCAAAGATTTGTACTATATTTTCTTTAAGAGTTTTGGAAAATTTTGACATTAAATCAATTTAAAAATGGATCACGATCATAACCACGATCACGATCACGGCGGAGATTCGGACACAGGCAAAAACTGTCCCATGATTATGGTGGTATGTAAAATGAAAATTTTTAAATTTAATATTTAATTTAATTTAATAACGCTCACGTAAACTTTTGTACTACTGCTAATCTAATCTAGAATAATTCTTTTATTTTTGTTTTGTTTTTATATTTACTCTATTATTCTTTTTATTTACAGTTTCATGGCGGTCACTGTGAACGAATACTCTGGGCCGGTTGGATAGCAAGCACTGTCACTGAATTTGTCTTATCCTGTTTGGCTTTGTTCCTTTTGGCCTTTGTTTACGAATTACTAAAGTTTTTCCGTGAACATTTACTGCGCAAAGAGGCACGCAAAGTCGCTGAACGTATGGCAATCGAATTACGTTCCAAGGCCAATGATAATGCCTGCAATACAGCTGGCTGTTCCAATGCACAACTTGCTGAATTAGAAGAGAAAAGTTATTGGCAGCGTATATTTGGTTCATCGCATCTTATACAAACTGGTCTGAATCTTTTACAGATCATTATTTCGTATTTGCTTATGCTGATTTTTATGACATTCAACTATTGGCTGTGCTTGGCTGTTGTATTGGGTCTTGGATTTGGTTATTTCTTCTTCGGCTGGGTTAAGAAGGATCCAAAGGAGAGCGAGTGTTGCCCTTAAAAATATATTTGGAGGAGTTTAACAAAGAGTTAATTTGGTTATACATTTGTATACTCTCTAGTCAGTTCAGTTATTTAATAAATTCATTATAACGCATTTGTGAATACTCATTTCATATTTAAAATTTTAATATAGTTTTATAATTAGTAAGTTAATCAATTAAATTAATAAATTAAATTATATAAAATTAACGATTGTTTTAAATTGTATCCATTTCCATATTTCCAATTAGTTTTTGGAGTAAATGCAATCGGAAGCTATGAAGTTGAAAGGTTTACTAAAACTAGGACAAAAAATGCTACGGGAAGCTACATACATACCCATTAATAATTTATTAAACAATATTTCTAGAAATTTAATCGCTTTGTAAAAAAAGTGGAGATATAAACCACGATGCAATTATATCAGGTGGTGTGTTCGTATTCTGTCTCTTTCTATTTTTCTTTCTCTCGTCTCTTTAAGTTGTCAGTTTACATGAAATGTGTGTTTTTTTACGATCTCAGTATTCTTTCAGCTGAGTTGACAATTTAGACAAACAGAAAGTAAGAATACACCACATGATATATATAATTGCATTCTGACATTTACTGTGACAGTAAGATAACCGGAACAATTAACTGATGTACAGACGAATTTCTGGAAAGTTGCAGCAATACTCTGGCAAAATTCTTTTATCTTTCAAGAAAATATTATACTCCATAAAAATGTACCCAGTTCAACGTAGATATAGGTGATATGAATCAAAATATTGCTATCTAAGCAAATCAACGCTGTTATTAATAATCCTTCAGCAGTTTAATGAAACTAATCATAAAATGCATATCGAGACACCACGGTGAATAAATTATCTTGATTCAGAGCAGCAACCCATTGATTACCTCTCCATTGTAGCTAGGAACGAGGTATCTGAAGATCCTATCAAAAAAGAGTAGAATAAATTCAATGACAAATACTGTCAAAATTCTGTAGATTGCAGACAGAGTATGAAACGGTTATGCTCCTGTAGCAATAAGGACCAGAGAACTCCTTAGAATTACTAAATTGTATGAAGATGCTGTAAAAAGAGTGAAGATTTTTTGAAATATCTAGCCCGGCTTCTTCAGGGCTTCGAAATTTCTGACTGATAGCAAAGAACTTAGAGGTATTCTTCAAGGCAACATGATTGGATAAAGTGCTGTTGAATGGTACTACTGTCTCAAGGTACAGTTCATAACTGAAATAATATATTATGTATTAATTTTGTATATAGCATATTTTATTTTTATTTTAAATCAACCTTTTATCCTAACAAAATAGCACTTGACAAATTCATTCAAATTACACCTTTGTACATTTTATACATACACATATATGACAACTGATAAAAGCTGAATGTTACATTTAATTAAGATAATGATTAACAATAATTTTTTTTTTTACAATTTTTTTTTAAATATTTAAATGTAAAATGTACAAAAGTAAATAATTTATAAGTCAATTTTAAAAATCTTTTCGCTTAAATGTAAATAAATCTCTAGAATTTTTCGAAATTCGTTAATTTAGAGCGCAATTTTGTTAAACAACCACGAAAAATGTTTAAGCACTTCTGTTCTGGTTTTCGATCAAAATTATTTATAAGAAATGAGATATAAGAACAGTACTTATAAGGATTTTAACTAGTTTATGATGCTACTTTTAAATGGTTGTCTTATATATAAAATAAAAAAAGCGCACAAAATATTGATTGTATAAAAACTAAACTAAATTTATATTACATATTTTAATATTTATATATATTTGACTAAATCAGTTTATTTGATATGGCGAAACAAATATGAGAGACACGGTTCGAAACCACTTAATAGCTAAACCCAACAATTATTAAATTTTTAAAAACTATTGCATAACATACAAGCAAGAATTTTATGCTATGCAGACTTCAACTTAACGAGCTGCTCAAATTACGCTCTTATGGGAAGATGTAAAAAAAAAAAGAAGAGAGCGTTGCATGATTTTTCTCTCACTGACTGACTGCTTTGCTGTCAACATGATAACCGTTATAGAGTAGGTCGTTTTGTTAAAACCCAAAAAAATCGTAATACAATACTTAATTTTAAATAAGTAAATATGTGAGCATGTATATTATTTGATATAATACATAAATAGAATTTTTAATACGCTCAGCGACAACATTCATCAGCTTCATAAGCCAGTAGCGCCAGCAGCAGCCATCATACCGCCATGATGATGATGAGGCATGCCACCATTTTGAAAGTAATAGAAAGTTGAATAGTTGTAGGGTGGTTGTTGTGCCGTCGAGACACCATTTTCACAGCTTTCAAGCAATTGTTGTGCATTTACTGCCAATTCACTGCCAGTGGTGCCGCCCACTGGTGATGGAGTCATTGGTAGTGGACTAACTGCAGCATTTCCCACTTGACAACTGGCGCGTAGTGCAACCGCTTGATGATGTGCCAAAATGTCATTCATTGAATGTGACGAATGCGAATGCCAACAATGAGCTGCTGCAGCAGCAGCCGCTGCAGTACGTAACTGATGCGTTTGTGCTGATGCACTTTGCGGTGGCGAAGGACTATTACCAGGAACACAGGACACTGCTGCAGCTTTATAAACCGCAGCTGCAGCGCTATATGGCTGATAGATTGAGTTATAGAGATGATGATGTGAATGATGTGCGGCTGCTGCTGCTGCTCGATGATGATGATGATGATTCGCAGCAGCGGCGGCAGCAGCGGATGTATGTGTATGCGGAGAAGTGTGTGTGTGCGTTTGATGTGTTGCAATGGACGCAGCATTTAGAGATGCAGCCGAAGCCGCCGAAACCGCTGAAACTGGTGAACTGTGATGATGACTGTGATGTCCGTGTCCGATGCTACCCAATTTATTGCGTAATATACGCGATATGGAACTAACACTGGGTACATTCGTTTTATCGCATATCGCTTCACTAAGCAGACGATCACGTATTTCCCAGGCAAAAATGCCCGGATCACGTTGCTTTAGCTCACGTATATAGTTGACGACTTTGGGGGTTGTTACGCGTGGCTTGGAACCACCAATGGCACCTGGCAGTATTGAACCTGTTTCGTGATAGCGTGCTAGTATCTTCGAAACGCATCCATGACTCACACGCAGCTGTCGTGATATGTCACACGGTCGTATGCCAAGACGTGCCAGTTCGACAATACGCATGCGCGTTGCATTCGGTAGTGGACGTCCATTGACAAAGATGCCGCCCAACTGATTTACTTCGCCATATTGTGGACAAGATTCTGCAAAAAGAATTCAAAGAAAAGTGATTAGAATCAGTAAATATGTAAAGTGCGGAGTACTTCAAGCAAAAATAAAACTAAAATTAAGCAATTGCAGCACAGACAGCGCTTTGCTGTGCCTGAGCCTTGTGAAGTGGGAGCAAACCAATTTACTTTACGTCTAATTAGTTATGCTACTAGAATACTGCTACTGCACTACTCATATGTATGTATGTATGTAGTCTTAGGAGAATTATTTGTTCTTAGCTTCCGAGAATTGCGGATGCTCGAGATTCGACTGGACTGCACTGAACTGGACTGCAGTGCATTGCAAATATTAACGTTTCGAACGTGCGGAAATGCATTTTCGGTTTTTGTTTTAGCTTTTACTGTGCTACTCTGCTCTACTCACTGCAGACATTATTCACCCACTCAACTGATTTTTTTAATAGCTCAATCGGTCACTGTATGCTGACAAGTGAAACTGCACTACTTCAAGGCACTCTCTATTTTCTTCATTGATAAAACCAATTCACCTAATTACACAAAACCAAAACCAGAACGTCACATTTTTATGCATGTAAATGTCGGCTCGGTCACTATGTGATCGTTTCGATTGATCGGATCCCATCTTGAATCGTATTGCACATCTGCGCGCCAGGGCGCTGAACTTTTTCCACTGACGATTTCTTCAAATTTCAAAACAATAGAAACAAACAAACAAAAAAAAAAAAGTGTACAAGAATTGTGTAGTTTTACAGCAAACTACAACAAAAACACGTTCCTTGAGATACAGCAATTCAGCCTAGTCTAGTTTAGTTTGGAGAAAAAAAAAGCAATGGCACGGGAGCAGTGGAGCAGTATTGGAATTGCATACAATGAAAGCCGTCATAAAACATTATGGAAATTTGCACACTTCGTGTAAAATCGAAGAGCATAGAACAAATGTAACAACAACAACAAGAACACAAAAATAATAATAATAACAAGAACAAAGCTAACACAATAAGAACACATTTGAAAACAAGTGTATCGACCTCAATTTCATTCATAAAAAGTAAAAAAAAAAAAAAATGACAGAAATTTAACAAGAAAAAATATTTTCAACGAGTATTCCTGATATTATAATACTCTACAACTTACAAAAGCAAAGGTGTTGATTAAAGCTTTAATATTCTTTTGTAGTCTCCATAAATTACGTGATCCCTTTTTTATTGCATTTGTGGAAGCCTTCTTCATTACGTAGTATTTAATCGGCAGTATTTTGCCTCCTTTCATATTCTTCGAACCCCGATCGCATGGTTTATAAAAGTCCTCATTATATAATCGAACAACATGTCTAAGAAACATCTCCATCGCTTTTATTGAGCTGAGAGCTGTTGGAAGAGCACTTCTTTTTCTTCAAATAAATGCTCTCGAGTACTCTAGAATTCTAATTCTATATAATATTTTTTTTTTTTTGCAACGATTGAGCATTTTTTATAATTTCATCCATAAACTTTTTTCGGAATATCTGAATCTCTGGTAACGAATTCCTTGGGAAAGTTCCTGACAAATTCCTTGGGTCTTCTACAAACATCAACTGAATGTGTCTACTCGTTCATCTTATGGGTGCATTTTTCGAATTAAAAAAATAGGTATTCTGGCAGTGGACAGATCCTAAGTTTTTTGAAAGTTTTTTTTTATGTTTCTAATGTTTGAGGAAAAATGCTTATTTGGGGGAACTTAGTTTCCAACCCTGTAAATTAAATTCTAAACATAATTTTTATACAAATACTACAAAGCTAAGCAAGGTGACATTTGAGGTCTTTATCTGTTAACTCTGTCTAAATATGTTTTTGTTCAATATCAGGTAAAATAATTAATTTCATATAAAGCTTATTACCCCCTCAAATGCCATTAAATTAAATGCTACATGATACCTTTTGGTTATTATTTGAAACTACTAAAATAAATCGCTTAAAAAGGTAATAAAAAATGAACTTGTTATTTTAGGTTTTCACTATTTCATAACATACAGCTCAGATAACAAAACCCGACAATCTATAATGACGCCTCCAAACTAGATGACTAATATTTACGCCATTAAAAACTAGAATAGTAAATTAAAACAAAATAATACTCCAGACATGCAGCTGCATAAATATAAACGTTGCCAATTAACGAAAAAAGTACTCGTTTTAATGAAAAATTTCCCAAAACGTGACACAAAGTTATCAGAAGGTAGTTAAATTTTATGTACAATATATATTATATACATAGTTCTAGACAATAAATTCTGGCGCATCTGCTGCCTATATAAGCCCAATGCAAAAAGGTTCTGATGTTATTCTAAGCTACAAAATAGAACTTAAAAGTTTGCAGCGTAAAAAAATGTTGCAAATAAAAAATTTATGTAAAATTTTTGGATTGTTGCTGTCTTTAGTGCAGCTTCAAGTCAACGGATACAGTGGAACAGGAGAAATAAATAAAATAAATGTGAACGAAACAAAGGTAAAGTGTTATATAGTAAAATGTTTATTAAAAAAAATAAATAATTAAATATTTTATATAAAAAGACTTTAGAGAAAAGACATGTTGAGGATGCATTCGATATACTTTCATTTTTATTTGATGATTTGATATATGATTCCGAAGAGGACGACAGTGATGAAAAATATTGTAAGTATTTGAATAAAAATTGAAGAAAGTGTTTTTAAGTATTTTTTTTTTTTTTGGTTTTCTAGTAATCTGTCGGAATTGTACGGTTAATGTTGTGCCATCTACGCAAACTCAAGCTCAGGGGGCAGCAACAAATACAGGAACAGGAGCTGTATCAACTTCAAAGCCAGCAGCTCAAGCTCCAAAACCAGCTGCGGAAATTCCAAAACCAGTAGTTGAAGCTCCAAAACCAGTAGTGGAAGCACCAAAACCAGCAGCTGACGCTCCAAAACAAACCCCAAAAACCAAGCGGAAGGGCAAAAACCCTTAGATGAAGCTGCAAAACCAGTAGATGAAGTTGCAAAACCAGCAGATGAACCTCCAAATACAGCAGATGAAGCTCCAAAGCCGGAAGATGAAGTTCCAGGACCTTAAGCTCTGATAAATTCGATAACAACTGCCGCTTTAGGTCCAGCTTCACCATTCCAACTTATAGCTCCACAGATACCTGACACAGTTTCTGCTGAAAATCCTGTGACTTGTGGCCGGCAGAGAACAAACTTTCTATATATTTTTTATGGGATATATACTAACTAAACAATACTAATATTTATTTTATATACCTAAAAATTTTTGTAAAGCTTTGTTAACTATTTAAACTCTTTAACAAATTTGTACTCCAAGCGCAAATCAAACTTTGACACAACAACTTCTTCTTCTTCTTTTTACTCCAAACGAATACTCAATGAAATATTTTGAAATCTTTCTGTCAGTTTAACTTGACACAAGTCAAAACAAATTTCGTGGCAACAACACAGACCGCCGGCGTGCAAAAGAACCGCCAATTCGCTGATTCGTTCCGAACTGATCAAAGATTTTCCCGTTAAAAAAAAAAAAAAAGTAAATAAAAAAACATCTTGAGCACCATAACACCGTTCCGTTGCCAAGATCACGTCGGTGGTTTTAAAAAACTCAAAATTTGTCGCCGTAGCATTCTTACCATACACAACACAACACAACACAAGTAGGCATATTTCAGTGACAGTCGAGTCGCATGTGATATGAATGCTATACAAGTTGACATTATGTTTGACATTTGTAATCTCACGATCGTTAATTATTTTCGAATTGAGATACATGCAAGCGAACTGTAGCATCTTTGAGATACGCAAACCACACAGGAGCAACTGAGACTGAGACGGAACTGAATGAAACCAAAACGAAAAAAAAAATTGTCGTCTCCCTATTTTCATTTTTTTTTTTTTTGTAATTTTTTTTTTTTGAAAATATTCAAAATATGTTTGACGATAGCAGCAATTTGTTGCTCCGTTCATTGTATTATCTTCTGTTCAAATGTGTTTGACTTTTGCGCCCAATGTTCATAAATTTGTCGCTCAAAATGTTTGTATTTTTTGTAAATACAATAAATTTGATCTTGCATTAGACTTGCTACTTGCTATTGTATAAAATACATAATAAATATACTGTGTAACAAGTAGTTTTTCTTCTTCGACTAGATGTCGAACTATTTTAATGGTTTTTCAAGTACGCTTGACATCAATTTTCGGCAATTATTGAAGATTAATGTGCGTTAAAGTTGAAAAGTTTTAAACATTATTTTTGATATTGAATTATTTGAATTAAGATAAGCGTAAAGAATATTGCATTAATCAAGTTTGTTTAATTTAATTAAAAAGGTTTTGGTTTTAAGTATGTTTATCTCAAGATCTAATAGTTCAAATGGACCGAACAGACACTAAGACTTCAAAATGAAATTGATGGTCTTATCTAAGACAAATTTATACTGAAGAATTGACTTGATATAATAAAGCATTTGTGTTATACCTAAAAGTGGGCGTGGCACAGTAATTTTAATATACAATGCATACAGGACTTAGACTTAGGATTTTATAGATACTATCTGTTGCAGTATCGATACTTTATGTTGCTGTTTCGATACCAGCAGCTTCAGCTACGATACTAGCAGCTGTGGCAACAGAGTCGTGTCGGCTTCTTCACAATCCACGCTTTTACGGATTTGTTTTTAAAAAATATAGATTTACTGTGCCGTCTTTCGATTAGTTACGTGTTTGTCACAAAACCTATCTTTAAATTTGTACATTCCAAATTCGATGAGCAAGTTTAGATGTATGAGACGTAAGAGGCAGATAAAGACTTTGTTCTTCTCATAAAGTATATGCATACAGATATTCTAGATTTAGCATCAAAAGCTTAGTCGATTTAGACAGTTTTGTCCGTCCGTCTGTTTGTATGCCATAACAAAGGCTAAAAGAGATAGAGCTACCAAATTTAGTTACATGGGCATTATTAGACACAAGAATCGTTTTCTGCCATGAAAAATAAATTGAAAAGAAGTCTCATATCAAAAAAAATTATACTATATATATGAAATTTTTAGGTCTGTATATGCAAATCAATTGAAAAACACAGGACCAAAAATGGTTAACTCTATTATTCTATATATTGAACATTTTTATGGTAACTTTTTTAAGAGTAAGTTGAAATCTCTAGCACGACTGGTTCTTAATAAAAGTGTGGGTAAAACCACCCAACGACAAGATTTTTTGGGTTTTTAAACCATTTTTTATTTCTAGAAAACCAGACGTGATGGACACTTTTGGACATCGGATCGTATTCAGCACATAAAAATACCAGTCTCATATCGAAAATAAAAACCATGTAGGCCTGTCTTAATCTTATGTTACAATAAAATTTTTAAATTATCTCTTATCCAACCATGAATGTAATGACTAGTATTTTTCCTCGATGATATACTGACGACAGCCACATACAAGTTGTTGACGACATATAAGTACAAATGTCGTAGTTGTCTTGGATGACATGTCTTGCAAGACTTGATGCATGGCATGTCTAGCTAGTCTTCAAGCATCTTGCAAGACTTAATGCATGACATGTCTTGCAAAGCTTCATGCATGACATATCTTTCATTTGTCATAGCATACTTGATTATGTTGTTCTTTTATTTTTTTTGGTGACTCTTTTAACCTTAAATACCTGCTTAAATATGTACATGCTTCAAATATTTGTTTAAATATTTCATTTTAAACTTTTCTACGATTAATTATTTAGAAATCTATGCCACGAGTCAATAAACAATTTCAATAAAAAAACACACAAATTTTTGTAAACAAAACTCAAAGCATTTTGTCGGTAATTTCTAACAAATTTTATGCAAATCAAACAAATTTTGACAACAATCATTTGTTGTGCTCACTTTAACTTTAAGTGTGAATGAGACAAAAGCATTAGCATTGCATGGTATAGAGGCACCGCCCACAGAACAAGTATTCAAAATTCAATTCATAAATACTCGTACATACTCGTTTGTACATGAATGTAAATAATAATGGGTTAAATCAATAAATCGCAAATTCATTTGCACGCTCAATGCGCAACGATCAACAGTTTTCGAAAAAGATCACGCTTTATAGATGACAAATCTGCTATAAATGCTTTGTATTTTTGTTGTTGTTGTTGTTGAGGAGCTAATGTCGAAAAGTTTTATATTTAAACAATTAATTGCAGCAAAAGTCATAGGCAAATAGACAAATAGTCAAAACTGGTAGCCGTTCAAAAGTCGCTGGAGTATGTAAAATTTTTACAGATGCTACGTTGACCTGGCTGCTGCTGTTGAAGTTCAAAAGACGTCGATAGTCTGAGCAACAACGTTGTTGGTCTTCAGAGTTTGTTATTATTATTGGTCTTATTAAGGGTGCAAACATGCCACCGTCTGCGTCGGTCATGATCACAGAAATTGAAGAGACAGAAAGACAGTCAGAGAAAAAAAGAGAGATATATAATACATGTATGTATAATAAGTTGAAAAGAGATAGAAATATTAAGGTTCAGTTCAGGTGCAACTCTGAACTTCTGAAGTGTTTGCATGGCTGTAGGCACGCTACGTCCGTCCGTCCGTCTGTCTGTCTGTATGTCTGCTACTTGGTTTGTTTAGTTTATGTTTATTTTGAAATCTTCAACTTCCAATATAGAAGTTGTCTTTTAGTTTTATATGAAGTTTCGTTGTTATTTACATAAACACTCTATGAAACTCTTGGCTACTTTTTAAAAAAAAAAAAAAAAAAATATATAAAAAAAACGAAACAATTTTTGAGTGAGTCAATTTGATAAATCCTTTTAAAAGTCAATTCACTTAATCAAGTAAACAACTTCACTGTAAAAATCTGATCTTTCGTCGTCGGTAGCTGCTGCTGCTGTTGTTGTTGTTAATGAAAAGCAAATACTTAACGCAAACAGCTTAAAAAATCATGATCTCACTATTTTTTCAGGAGGCCATACCAGACCGTTCTCTAAATTGGCTGTAATGAAATACGATCTAGTAGCCATGTAAACATTTTCAGACATGTTTTGAGCCTTCATTTAAATATTTGCCAAACGGATTGTCGTCTTATTTTGAATACATAAAACGGAAGCTACTAAAATCACGACAAAAATTTAGCTATTTAACAAATTTTTACAAATGGTTTTTAAGTTTATTTATTTTGAAATTTAAGATTTTCACTTTGAAATTTTATATTCAAAAAAAAAAAAAAAATTTTTTGTAATAGGGGAAAAATTCTTTTTTGTGGCATTTTAATGAATTTTTCAGATTTATCATTCCTGATTATATAATTTACAGCACATAATTCTTATAATGATTACGCACAGCATAGCCAATCAAGATTTTCAAATATTTTCTTAGCCAACTCTACATACGTTTCAAAATGTAATGTAAGTCACTAAGTGTATATACCATACAACAGCTCTACACTATAAAAAGCTCAATTAAAATTGTCTTTAAAATGAAATTATAAACCATAAATTCTGGGAAATTGGCGAAAACAAACAACGTCATTGTTCGAGTTGAAATGAGTTAATGACGACTGGGAAGATGGGCGCAGCAGCACATTTTGAAGATTCAAAGTTTTGCGTAACTGAATTGAAGCAAAGCAAAAGAAATATTTGAAAGAAATGGAAAATATAAAAAAAATAATAAAATATTTTCATTTAAAAATTCCTAGAAATTCTAACTTTGACTTTTACCGCCGATCGTAAAACACAAATTTAGCAAATAAATTAATGAATTAAAAATTAAGAAAAAAAAATATTTAAGCAAACGTTTAACATTTTTTTTTTGCGCCGCCATTTCAAATGCATTTGTTGTATTTTTGTTTGTTTTTTTACTAAATCGATTTAAAAAATCTGACGCTACGCTAAATTATCTTTTAAAAAATCATAAAAAAAAGATCACTTAAAATAAGTTTAAATATATTTATACACGAAAATCAAGTGATGCATGTAAACCCAATTACGGGAGCAATTAACAAAGTTAAACTAAGTAGAACTAATTTAAAATAGCGTTTAATATATTTATTAATTTGCGAGGGTGTTTCTATAACTTTCTACTTTAAAATTAAAATCGGAGAATAGCTACCATAAATATTCTAATATACTAATGAAAATTGATAACGTTTCTATAGCTACAATATATTATATCATTCACTATTTTCTCGGACAGTTAGGCACTTACTTTGTGGACATTCTCCTTCAAACTTGCTCCACAGTTTCGACTCTCTTAAAAATCTATTTTTTTAATTCAAAATCAACCTATGTTGGGTTCCTGCTCATAGAGGAATTGACAGCAATGAGGTGGCAGAAACGGATAGGATTTTCACAAGCTTAGCTGGGCCACGGGAAAGCACTTCATAAAGAGTTTCTTTAGAGACTCTGGCTCTCAGTACTGTTCGCATCATCCTCGGTTAAAACAAGCTAAGTATTTAGTCCAGCTAAAATATCCAAAAAAGTTATAAACATCTCAGACGCTCTGAACCAAGGCAAATCTGAGATTCCAGCTAAATAAAATTAAACCAGTTCACATTTTATGGATCTGTCCGACTTTGATCAGATTTATATTCATACGATTTGATTACTATGACCTTATATCTGACTTAATCAGATAATTCTTGGCTATGGATATGCCTAGGATTATATAAGGCAGGTAGGTTGTGATAAATATGGTGTCATATTAAAATACCCCAAATGTTGAGAAACTTATATTCAAATTATCATGGGGCGACTAATGATTTTTGTGTTCTAGGTCCGATCGCATTTGCGTTAATTTCGAAAGTTATCTCTCAGTTTTTAACAATTCCGAAAATTTGTATGGATGATTTTTGAGAACTATTCTATGCGTTTGTGGAATTAAAAGAAAAGAAGAAGCGGACATTTCCATAATATTCTCAAAAAAAGCATATGAAACAAAATGAAAGCATTCCAAAAATAGTATATCACTGGTAAAATATCAGGTCTATGTAAATAAGTCGTACTATGATATACATATACATAAAGACATCCTTATCTATACTTATAAATACTCTGTATTCAAGCAGTTAATTATATATTATTGAGTGAAAAAAGCTTGCGTTTTATTTATAAAAAATTTATTATCATGATCCGTTAAACATTATCGCGACACTGGAACCATTTACCAATGCACGAACCATTGAAGTAGAACTAAGTAAATACGGCACAGACTCTGCTACAGAAACTCTTATATTAGACATAGTCTTTCCACGGCATAGACCCTGGTTGGTAATCTTTTTTATAGAATACAATATTGAAGATTCATGATCATTGAACGCATAGAATATTTGCCCGAACAGATCGATCAAACGAGACGCTTGGCGTGCCAATGAACCTTGAAAGTATATAGAAGAAGAAATATTGTATTATGAAAATCACATAGACGCGTACTCTTTTTACCGATAACGTTTGTATGAATTTGAACTTTGCAGATTATATTTGCGCTTTTGATCGGTATATATATGATTTACATATACTATATATAGATAGTATGTCCATAGATTACCCAACTCAGTATAGACTTCTTCCCGCTTGTTTGTTAATCTTCAATTGCTGATAAATAAAGACGATTGTGCAATAAAAAAAAAAAAAAACAAAAAGTGAAAAAGTAAAGCAAACAGATAATCTCAATGCTATATGAAGATACAAAAAAAAAAAAAAAAAATAAAAATTTGTTGTCACAAGAGGGATGTCTACCAATATGGCGTATGCGGTACATAAATTACTCATATGAAAAAAAAAATATATATACTATACACCAAAGAAATCAAGTCAGCCAAACGTTGAAATGCGCTCAGGATCAACTGAATTCAACTGAGTTGTAAAATTAATTTTTTGCTGAAATGGAAATAAATTCAACAAAGTGTGAGTGTGTAGTACATACGAGTATGTACGAATCTTAAGGAAATCTTTGGATTTGCTTTAGTCTGTAGAGTGTCAATCAATTCGTTCCTCAAACTCAAATTATAATATTGCAGAATAATAAATAAAAAAAAAAATATAAAGATTTATTGTAGACAAAAAAACGAACGTGAAATTAATTTAATTTGCCATGGTCGATGATTAAATCGAAATAATGTCCACAAAAAAAAAAAATACAAAAATTAAAATAAAAAAAAGAAAATCACAATCCCAAAAAGCTATTTCATGCTAAATTTATATACCATTTTGTTCTGTTTCTGTGTGTTAGCAAAATAAACGAAACTTGGCAACATTTTCTTCATAATTAGTTTTTGAAAAACAAAAATAAAAACATTTTATGCGCTGATTTTATTCGTCGTCATTTTACGCTAATTGATTAAAAACTTTTTATGCATATTAATTGTTAAATTTTCTATTTAATTAAATTATTAACAAATTTATTTTATGCAACATCAAATGCGCACGAAACGTGTTAATTAGCGCATTTTTAAAATGCAAAACACAAAGGTTAAGAATTTTATCAAAAAACAATAATTATCCAGGCCCCATATTGCTTTATAAGAATTATTAGATTGCTATTTTGAGCGTGTTTATTTCTAAATTTATACAATCAGAAATTACCGCATAAATGTTCATTATCAGTTTGAAAGCTAAGTGACCGTAAATAATGTCTATAATTTGTTTAGATTCAATTACGCATAAAATTAGTTTTTACTTTTTTTTTTTTTTTTTGACATTTAAAATAAAAAATAATATTAATAATAATAAAAAATAGATTAAAAATAAATAAATTAAATAAATTATACAATAATAAAAAAATAGGGAAGAATCAAAGCTTTGATACTTCACAAATAATTAAAATTTATAAATATTTTTATTATCATAAAATGTCATAAAATTTCAATAAGCGTGAAACCATAAAACTAGCTCGCTGAGAAATGAACAAAAGTGGAAGGCGTGGAGGAGCGAAGGCGATAGCATATAAAGGTGTTCGGTATTTTTTTGTTCTACCTTTGCCCTTACGGTGAATGGGACCGATAATTTTTGTGTTTCAAAGTGAGACAAAAGTGAAAGGAGAAGCGGTGGCAAAAAATTTTAAACCCTTTAGTATATAATGGTGTTCAGGATTTTTCCATGTATCTTTACCATTTTGGTAAATGGGACCGGTAAATTTTATGCTCCAAAAATGGTAGCACCTGAATACCTTTCAACTAATTTGAATCCGTAAAAACTGTATTTTTAATTTTTTTCCATTTAAGATTTATATTTAGGAGATTTTTCAGAAAAAACGTTGAAAATTTAGACACAACGATTTTCAATTACCTGGCAGAATTATTGAGGCATCCACAAAATACTTAAGACCATTATTTTTTAATTCTAATTTTGTACGTAGTTTAAAAAAGTGAGGAGAAGAAAAAAAATCAGAACTCGACGTTCCGGTTTGCGGCTACACAATTCTGTTTGAAGAGAGGTCGGTACATGTACACTATAAGCTTTTTCGAACTGCTATGAGTGTTTTCGGCCCGACGGAAACGTTTAGTTTGATTAAACTAATATTCTAATCACGTAAATATTATAAAATGTTGACTGGTGCACTGTGGCGCTAAGCTTTTGATTAAGTCTTATCAATACTAATTGGCTTATCAAATAAAATTTAAATTGTTAATAATTTTTATTTAAAATTAAAAGTAGTAAACTTTCTGCTTGCGGGAAACTGCATAAGGAAATGGTTCGCAAGAACTTCGATAATCTCATAAAGTAAGCCTGCAATGAAATAAAAAATAACAAATTTTTCTACGAAACAGCGATAAAGCTATGTATGTAGATATAAACTTAATAGATATACTCTATGCTAAACGCCTAAAAGACTGCTAAACATTATTACTATTAGACATATCAAAGAAACATAAAAATTAAATAGTAGCTTGGCAACGGCGTCAACATCTTTGTCTGTCAACAGAAATTAATGACTTCATAAATCATGGCAACCACCAACTGAACTATACAACAATATATGAGATATACGTACTTATGTATAGTATATGCAATCCGAAGAAGACAGATCATGCATTGCATTGCATTGGTTTTTCTTTGTTTTGTAGTTGCGGCGGCGGTGGCGGTGGCGCAGGCAATGTCGGCATTTACATGACAAACCGAACATTTTTGACAGTAGTTGGCATCGCAAAAGAACTCATTTGAGTACATAAAACTTAGCAAAATATGCATACATATACAATAAAGAGGGGCAAGATTTAGATATTTTGCGGTTTAACATCAATTACGCGCACCAAGAATGCTACTAATGCTGTATCTGCTGCCAGAGCGCATTTCTATGCTAAATATTTCATATGTGAAGGATTCTTACTGAACTGATCAGTGTTCAATACCAAATACAATTGGAATGCACATTAAAATATGCTACGAAAAAATGCAGCGTGCTGACAATGGAGATAAATGTCTTAGTGCCGAGGCTCCCGCGGGAGTTTCTCTCTTAGCTATCAGTTCATGACCCAAACTCGCTGCACTTTAACCTTTCATTTTCTGAGGAAAAGGGTAATGCATGTAGTTGCAGATGTTTATTTTTTTTTTTGTTTCATTTGTTTCCGGACAGAACTCACATTACATTCCGTTGATATTAATGTGCCGACATTAATTACCATTGAACTTGTTCACTATGAATTGTGCCAACGCGTGCCATTAGAATAAGAATATACATATATACTGAATGCACTGAAGTACTCCAAGCTGAGATAATTAAGCTACACTAAAATATTTCTAGCCGTCGACTATTAGAATCTCATTAAATTTATGTTAATGAGCAAACTTCTTATTCTTCTTCAACTTCTTCAATGTGAATATTTTGTGTTGGCATACATAAATCTGTGTGCCATGAGTTGAACACAGGCACTTGTCAATGTCAAGAAAAAAAAAAAAAAAACCAACTCGTCCCGACGGAGTCGACTTTGGAGTAGTTGTCATAGGAATATTTTTTTTTACCATGTGTTCTGTTGCATTTATTGCGATTATACTCTGTGGGCGTGTTTTATGTTAGAAGAATTTAATATGATAAAATACAAAAATTAAAATGACATTAGAAATTTTGAGAAGTTGGAAGGATCTAGGAGAATTTGTTAATATGTATTTTTAAATAACATATCTGATTTAAGTTTAAAATATTTATTATTTTTTACACATGAAAGTAAAATATACATATGTGATTTGTTCATTAGTTCGTTTGTTCTTCCATCTGTCGAAAAAAAGAGTATACTAAATGGTTTATAGCTTTCAAAGTTATTAAAAATTTAACATTTTGCCCTGCGTTTGTAAGCCTTCACTTCCGTTTAAATTTGATTTAAGGATCTAGAATAGACAGTCAGACGGACATAGCCTCATCGGCATACTAGGTGGAGTGAAAAGTAACTTCTTTGGGCATGATTAAATTTTTTTTTTCAAATATTTTTATATTTTGTTCAATGTAGTTCCCATTTAGCTCGAAACACTTATTCCAGTGATTTTCCAACTTCTTGATCCCGACCGAAAAGTAATTTTCCGGAAGGTCTGCAAATACTTCTCCGCGGCATCGATGGTTTCCTTGCAGATCATAATCCATCTTTTGAGGTTTGGGAAGATATAATATCCGAGGGATCCAAATCGGGCGAATGTTGTGGATGCGGAAGCAATTGGAGCCCTAAATCATTATTTTTAGCAGTGGTTGCGATTGTCTTGTGCGTTTATGTTTCTGGTCCGGAGTGAGCATACGAGGCATGATAGAAGGTCAAGGAGGTTACTAGCATTCTGGTGGTCAAGGAGATTACTTTTCACGCCGCCTAGGGGATAGGATAACTGCTTTAATGCGTTTTAAATTTTTAAATTTTTTTTTGTATTCCTGAGAGTAATTAAATATCTCAAAAAAATGAATCTTTCAAACAACAAATCTGTCTGACTAAAATAGCAATTTGAAACTTTTTCAATTATTACCTGCAATAATATACATTACATTTATTTTATTTTTTTAATTAAATAATTAAAATCAAAAGTCTCTGCTCTGAGTCAAACGGAAGTAGACGTCGCCAGTAGTGCGAGAATCATATTCCCTAATGACGCCAGACAATCAAGCGCAGCTTTATGCCAGGTTTAAGTTTATATCGTCCGATTTTTTTTTTTTTTTAATATTTTGCTTTATATTATTGTATTTTTATATTGTAATTTTATCAATAAAGGCAACGGTTGAAAATGTTTCGCCCTTTCCACTGCTTGAAATATAGCCATAAACCTTGTATGCACTTCCATTAAGGCGTGTACACATTGACGCGTCGCGACGCGACTCTTTCGAGTGTTTGTTGCTGGCTGCTGTTGGGTTTGTTTTTCTGTCGCTTTTGATGATGGAAGATGCTGGCTTTTGTTTTACTGCATATTTCTATAGATTTTAGCATCTTTGCCGCCGCTGCGCTCTCACTACTTCATCATCTTTTACAAAAACAAAAAAAAAAAAAAAAAACTTTTACCTACTCATTGCATTTTATGTTTAGGCTACCGAAGTAGATGGAGTTGTTGGCTACCGGTAGCCGTTAGTCACGCATTTCTGCATTTTTATAGCCTCGGAACTTGGGCATCCAGTGTACACATACATACATACATACCACTATAGTAAATGAATGCGTGTTGGCACATGGTGGCAAACAAAAGAGGCAAACAATCAGCGCAACGCGACAACAACTCTACTCAACGTAGCACTGCTAAAGCTGGAGCTGTTGCTATAGAGTCGCGTCGCGACAACTATGCAAATATCATACCTAATAATTGCATATGGATTTCTTGGGGTACATTATTTGTGTATTTTTGTTATTGTTGCTTTTAATAACTTCGAATTGTATTGTTTCTGGTCGGTTGTAAAGCATTGTAGCGTAATAAGTTTTATGGCAGGACATAAACATAAATGAAAATCGAAATAAAATTTAGTAGAATCATCAATCTGTTATGTTTTACTGTCTTAAGTTAATGAATGTAAATTAACTTATGTACCATGAGCCTCTTCAGATTTTTATAATACTATATTACATACTCCTATTTTGAAAAAGTATCTGAATCTGGATTGCAATCGAGACATCTTAAGCCTCTAGCATAATTCATATAATCCTTAGTCCAATTGAGCCATCTCTCGGCCATAAACAGTTGTATAAATTTAGATAGTTGTAGAAAAGCTAGATTGATTCTAGGCTAAGATTAAAACTCGCGTAAAGACCTCGTTCGTAAAGACTCCAGCTCTAACTGGCCATTGGCCCAAAGGGGAGCATGCGTACAGACTACAAATCCCGATTAATAGATATTGCAGAAGCTAAAAAGAAGAAGATAAAATAGAAACGTTAGAACAATTTCTGTGCGCTTGCCCCGTACTTAGGTCATGCGGAAAGTTGTTTCTCGGACAATGACAGTTCCAAACGCTAAGTGAACTAACCAACACTTTTCCTTTTCAACTAGGCTCTTTCGAACTGTGCGTGCTGGTTTTGAGTATGCTCTACCAGCTTGATGCAACTGATCCAATATACAAGATTTAGTGACATTAAATCGTTGCATCTTGCGCTACTTATATGGGAACTATAGTGTTCCATTGTCACTTCTATTTATCGTACCAATTGAACGTACTTTTGGTTACAATGTTTTTTTTTAAAGAAGAAAAAATGTATATCTGTCCTTTAGGCAACATACTTCGTCAACACACAAAAAATTTAAAAAAAAAAATTCACTCTTTGCCTTCAATTCAAGAAAATATGCTGAAAATATTTTCTTAAAAACTAATGGTGAAGCTTCTATAAGTGAAATACCGAAGGTAAGAAGCGTCCCGGAATGATGAAAAATTTGAATATTGGAAAATTTTACTTTTGGAAGACTCCTGTAAACCGAGGCAGCTACTATCGAATGCATTAGGTTTGAACTTAACAAACTATTTCCCAACGTGTGAAAGTAAAATTTTTATGAAAAAAAAAAAAACGGTTTTACATTTGATATTAGATATATCCTACAAGGTCCATAGATTAAATAGAATTCTCGTAAATTTGGCTTTATATCTATAGAGATAGGAATTACAATCTGGTTTGAAAAATTATGAACATCTAAATTAATGTTCTCAATTTCAAATTAAAGAGTATAATAATTTCAATCTATCTGTATATATTAAAGTGCTATACAAGGCGTATACATTTTTGAATGGATATGAACTAATTATGCGGTCAGACTCTTTAAATTACTCTAAAAAAAAAAAAAAAAAAAAGAAAAATTAAATTTGGTTTTGGGGGAGGGAATTTTAAATTTTATTATAAAAAAATATTATTTGATCGATACTAAGAGTTAAACTTCTATTTCAGTTTGATTGTGTGCAAGCCTCTAATGATTTTTTGGAAAATAATTATATTCTTCAAAAAAACAATACATCTACTTTAAAAATACATACACAACTTTAGTTTCGAACAAACAAAAAAAATTATGAATGATTTCGGTGAACACGAGTCATCAGTTTATAAGTATTTAAAAGCGTTGAATGAGTTCAAAGCCTAAAAGCCACATGCCAAATTGCCAACGAACATGGCATAAATTGAAATTAAAGTAAAGATCGTTAATTGAAAATCAATCTGTGTAAACAAATCTATACATTTTGAGTTCAAAGACGGTAGTTATTAGCTTAAATAAAAAAAAAAAAAAATGCACCAACAGACGAAAGAGTGTGTGGCACAGGTAAAAGTACTCGAGCGATACAAACATTACAACGATCATTAGTTAAATTAGAGAGAAGAGACGACGACGACGTTATTCATCATTCAATTCATTCATTCATACAAACAAATAAATAAATAAAATCATCGCAAAGCGACAAGAAAACAAATGTTGATGCTACCGAGTGGCTGCCGATCATGCGCAACAAAAAATGCAAAGTCAAATTTAAATCCAAACCGAACTAAACTGAACTGAACGGAACGGAACGGAATGGAGTTAACTTGATGGCGACAACATTGTCGGCGACATTGGAGACGAAAATCGTCGGTAAACATAATTCGATTTTAGAAAACATGACGGAAAAGTGCCTCAGACACATAACATACATAAATATACTCGTATATGCATATTTGTTTTGTACGATCTTCTTTTATATAAACAATCAAATCATACAACTTAAGATCAGCAGCATCGGTATCGGTGTTGATGATTTCTACAAGTTTCAGGATGCGCTTGGATGCCGAAGCTGATCGAACAGGTTAACTTATTGTTCGGAAGACTTTTGATGAATTCGGATTTGAGTTTGTCAAGTATTTGGATATTGCTGTGGCCTCTTTAATGTGTTGGCAAAACACTTCAAATTTGGGATTTATGAGTTATTGAATACGTGAATACGTGTAGCTGAGCAGATAAGAAATAAAGGTGTAAGTGGTGCCGACGGAAAGCGATATTTAATGCTTTATTGAAGATGTTATTTGCGACATTTAAACTTCTTAAAAAAATGGCATTTATGCCGCCGAGTTTCTATCTACACCAGGATATCCAGAAAAGGATTTTCATAAAAACCAAGGGACCCCCTACACAAGGCAAAAGTAACCATTAGAAATTATGAAAACTAAACTACTGAAATCTTTTCTCAATATTAAATTGCAGAATTACCGCCGGCAATTCCAATTTGATTTTTTTGTTTCACAGTTTTGATATAAATAAAAAAAAATTTGCATAATTAACACTCAATTAAAAGCGATTATAGCTTTTAGCAAGCCAATAGTTAATAAAACTTTGAGCGATTTTTGTTTTTATTTTTACACACCTGGATCCATTTCGAATTTCTTTGTAAAGAATTTCTATTTATTAAATTATTTATTTATTTCCAAATAAATTGGAGATTCCAAAATTTGTTGCTATTTGCTGTGTTTTGCAGTATCCGATATTATTGTAATGCGAAAATAATTTCCAAAAAAAGAATATATTATAATTCTGATTAGCACATTGATACGATAGCACAACTTTTGTTATGGAATTATCACGCACTTATCACACCTTATTTAGGTTTTGACGCATTTGTAACTGTGTGTGTGTGTTGTATCTATGTATATGTCTTTGACACCGTCACGCCGCACCGACAAAGGTGAATCCGAGTAGAAGAATTGTTTGTTTTTTATTTCATTAGAGTCGATTTCAATTAACACAGTCCTTCTTAGCCCAAGTGAAAAGATGCAAGACCTCCCGTATTGCGTTGCATGTAGGGTCAAGGGTAAAAAAATGTAATTTTTTTTTTTTGGTTAAGATCTCGATTTGAGACTTAAGAACACTTTTTATAATTTAATATCACTCGATTTAATTATTTCTGATTTCACTAAACGTATAGGCAATTCCTGAGTATCATGTCTCGCTCAATATTAGGGAACTATAGTAGACACCGAGATCAAATTGCGCGCGTATTATTTTTGCTAAAAAAAGTTCATTTATCCGTGTCTTTTTTTTTGTTTTTTTTTTTGATTGAGCTTCAACTTGTTGCTCGTCAACCGTGCCTGTTGCGACTAATAAAGCGATTGACGCGTTTCAACGATTTACCATAATCACAACACTACCGAAACTCAATTACATTGCTCAGCAAGCAATGCGATGGACAGTAGCAGCATCTTCTCTCAAGATTTCGAGAGATCACACTCACACCACTCTCCCTAATTTACAAACATTTGTATATGTATTTACGCTTCGTCTGTCCGCTTCGTATGTATGTGTATGATCTTTTGGGTTTGTTGTTATTTTTGTTGCTTATGCTCACTCATACATGAAAAGATCAATTTGTATTTGTTGGGATTTAATGGCGCTATTTAGCTTCTGTATGGGTAATCGCATGTATATGCGTGAATGTGAATATGTGGGCATGAAAAAATGAAAATGAAGTATATCTTTAGCGTATCAGGAGCGGCAATGCAATATTTGAAGGGCCCGAAATTATATATTTGTTGTGTGTGATCTGAGTACGAGATGTAACTTTTTATATGCTGCAAACTAATAATATGAGTCCATGTTTCTCTAGCTTAGTCTTAAGGTAAACATACCTCAAATCCATTATTTGTAATAAATATTTGCGTTTAAAAAAAACACCATTGTGGGTTTGGGCTACACAATGAAATATTGTGATGAAGACTTATTTAACTTTTTTATTCGAGAGAGTCTTAATTTAAATTTATTAGCTCTTTCATTTGCTGTGCAACTGAATGGTCTTAATTAAAAATCATAATTTTAAACTCGATTTTTTTCCACTACGGAAATATAATAAAATTTGCTAAAAAAGGATTTTGATGATGGCTGGTCAAAATTTATTTTTTAAAAAATAATGATGAAACAAATCAAAAAAAATTTCAACGTTCTTCTGCGTTCCAAATTAAAAGTTTTTATGTCTACCCACTCTCTATCCGGTTTTAGGGCATCCATTAAGTTTTACATCAAAAGTGGTTAAATTCCCATCTAATTATCTACATCATCGCGCTCTATCTCTTTCGCTGCTTTACAATTTTTCTTTTTACAAAAACATGAGGGATTTGAAACTAAGTCAAGGAGAATTTGTATATTTAGTAATGTGGACGATTTAAGATCAAAAAAATTCTATTATACTTAAATATCTGAGAAAAGTATGCCTGTGTGTCCCAGCAGCATACAGAAAATTTATAATCCGGCCCAAATAATTTGCTACCTTGCTTAAAATTGTAAACAGATACAAACACAGTGAAATGTAACGTTCAGATACATTCACACAGATACATACATACATGCATAACACGATACTCATGTCTTGTCGTCGTTTCTCAGTTGCACTGTGCTTTGCACGAGTAGTTCGCATACGCAACCGGGCGGAGTTAATTTCTAAATGCTTGAACGGCCAATCTGAAGCAAGTAAGCGTATCCGTATCGTTCTGCAGTGATGTCAAGACTTTTTAGTGTGTGACACTGTAGGCGGAGCAGAAGAAGAGAGCCTGATTTAATTAAAGGGAGCATTAGAGAGAGAGAGAGAAAGAGAGAGAGATGGCTTCGAAGGTGCTTTATAGTAGAGAAACGAGTGACGTTGGGTTCAAATTTGCCCAGAATTAGCGATCGTGTGTAGGCTATTTTTGGTTCATTAAGAAAATCGTATCATTAAAACGATCCGATCGTTGCTAATAAAGCGCGCCCAAATGGCGCTGTTGATTATCCGCAAGGTATATTTAGCTACTTTACTTTAGCTAGGATCCATAGCATCCTGCTATGCTTGATCTCACATTTACTCTCTCACTTTTTTTTTTTTTTTTGCTCTTAGTAAGGAACGCGCGCGCACTGTCGGTGATGCTGCATTTCAGTTTGCGCTGAGGCGTTCCGTTTTGCTTGGTTAAAATTAATTATAAGAAAGTTGTCTTCATGTGATTGTCACTAATTTTCAAATTCGTACATTTTAGAATGCTAGATGCCAATTTTACGTTGTCATTCACTCATTAGATTAATGCTATTTTACTGCAGTTTGAGTATCTAGCTACACGTTTATAAGATACTTTTTGGCTAGATACTATTTTTTTGTTGTTTTTTTATGTATGTGTGTAATTTTCATATGCAGCTATTTGTGGTTGTTTGTCTTATTTTATTATTTTCTACATGTGTGAGCGTTTGGACACACCTCTTTGTATATTTTTATCTTTCTTACCTGTGTGCACCTTTTGTTGCGATTTTAATCAGGTTTTTTTTTTTTAAACTTCTTCTTATTGTTTTGTGCGCCATGCTCTCTCAAATACAAAGGTAAATGGTAGCCATTTTGTGTTATAAGTATTTCATTTTTTTTTTAAGGATAAAAAATTTTAAAGATTAAGGAAAGAAAGTAAATAAAATAAAAAGCTAGTGAAGGCAATTGTTTTACTCTATAGATAGGCGATAAGGATCGCATGGATGTCCAGAGTCTTAATTGAGATTGAGATTGTCGCTACGAAAACCAACTTTTTTGGACTTCTTAAAGGAATCATTAAATTTTTGTACAATGTTTTGGGCTTATAAGTCGATTTTTAATTTGTATCTTTTAAATTTTATGTAAGCAATGAGATACAGATATTCAACCTACACACACGCTTCCTTCAAATTTTACGCTTTATTCTTATAACTTTTTTGTAAACCACAAAATTCACAAATATTTGTTTATACTGCTTACAAAATAATTGGCAACATGCGGCAAAATTCCAAAAAAAAAAAAATATATAATAATAAAGCAGAGAATGTCGTCTATCAAGAAATTTCTACCATCTCGACGAATGCGTTTAACAAATTGGCTGACAAGCTTTGAAGTTGCCGCAGCAAGCGACAAATGACAGGCATAACAAATGTACATACATACATTATTATTATTATTATTATTATAATTTTTTTTTTATATGTATTGCCCAATAATAAAAACGAAGTGCCGAAAAGAACAAAAATATAAACGCGACGACACTTGAGAAAACAAGCGTTACTCGGATTGTCATGAGTCAGAGTGTCAAATTATACGGCAAAGTGGCAAAAGATGCTTTAAAATTGACACATTGAAATGGTCGTTCGAGGGACGTTACGGAAGGGTCGGGAAGAGCGCACAAAACTAAAAGATCTTACTTACATAATATTATTTCGGTTACGTATCGGAAGCGTCAAATTGTCTACACAGCACAGCATCTTTAGTCTCACAGTTAAATGGGTGCAACTGTAACACAATAGATCATCTTATGATTAGGTTGTTACTTGTCCAGTTAGTAGCTTAAGTGGTTGCAGACATACATGCACACTGTGCAGGACAAAACATAAAAACGGACAGAATACATAAAACGCTTCGACGCGCATGCACTTAACTATGAATTATTGATGTAAACTTAAACCGCTCGAGTGGATGCTATGTACAAGCCGCATCTGACATGGTAACTGTCGCTTGACACCTGACTCCGGCTTTCACACCAACTCAACCGACGCGTTCTTTATCTTACTTTAAAATATAAAGTTGTAATATTGCATAATACTTTGAAAAAGATACTCTGCATTTGTATTTATTTAAAAGACTTTTTTTGTTTTTAATTTTAATCTTGCATATGTTTTTACTTTTGTACGGTTTCAATTTCTTTGCAACGAATTCGGTTGTGATCTGTTTTTATTTTTATTTATTTTTTTTTTTTTTATATACGACGGGAAGTTGTCGGGGAAAGCTGTTTATATCTTTTCGTTTAATGCTACCGAGGGCGATATGGTTCATAAAGTTTTTACGTATTTGTAATATTTCTGAAATATGTATCACATACATATAAGTATATAATTTGGTTTTATTTTTGCTATCTTCTTTATTTTTATTTGTTTAAAAACACAGACCGATCCTTCTTTATGAGATTCGCTGTCAGTTAAACTTGGCACATAATTTAAAGAAAGCATTAAAACTTTTTATACTTCCAGTGATTTCTTTTAATATGTTTAACAAAAGTAATGCATAAAGCCTGACTTTAAAGCTCTAAAATGAGACCACACATAAAGAATTTTACAAGTTTCCATCGTTCACATTTCAAAATTTTCTATTTAGGATTTTAAAAATAATTTTTTTATACCTGTCACACATAGTGTGAAACAGGTATATTAGGTTTGTCGGATTATAGGAGACGTCTTAGAGCCCCCAAAAAGAATATATATATATTCTTGTACAACTTGAATCTAGCTCTGTCCGTCGGTCTGTCTGTCTGTTTCATGCTGCGCGACATTAATCGCTCAGTTTTGAAGATATTGGGTGTAAATTTAAAACTTAAACTTTTCTAGATCCTTTCAAATCAGTCTTAACACTTGCAAATCTGATTGAAGGCGACAAGAGATCACTAGCTATGTCCTTGTAAGCCCCAACTAGAACATCGAAAGCAATGCAAGATGTAGTAAGCTCAGTTGACCAACTGCATTTAGCAGGTTTTTCAAGTTGTGTGGTGATTTGAGATGCCAGCAACTTGATAGCAGTTTGGTTGCCCTAGAAAAAGAGTACGAATTATATGCTTATTTTCATCTAAAGTAGAGCTTAAAAGACTGGCATATAAAAAGCTATTTTCAACTTTAAGTAAACTTTCAAATATACACTGGACCCGTACCGTTAAAATAATACACTCAAAGCTGCAGTCTTCTGGAGATTATTCTAAATTTTGGCTTTTGCACATCCGAATTCGTGGGCACATTGGATCATCGGTGAATCAACTCATAATTATACATTTATCTACACAAAATTTGATATTATCCGTTAATTTTTTAAACCTTATTTCGTGACAAGAGTATGAACTGAAAATATTTCTTAATAAATCAAAAATCACTGAATAAATAAAATTAAAATTGTTTAAAAAAAAAAAATTAATGTTTTTTTCATTTTTATTTTACCAAAAGAAAAACATGTTAGATATATGATGTTTCCTTTAAGAGAACACAAATATTTTACTTTGATATTGAAATGTATGCAAACAATTAAAGAAAACAAATGCATTGTAAAATAATCCTTTTGAAGATTTACAAATTTAAAACAATAATCAACAAATGCAATAAATTTTCAAAATCTAATTTTCAAAATCTAATAATTGATTTTATAGATACATATGTACCAAAAAAAATATATATATAATATACCAAGAAAATAAAATATATTAAAAACTGACTGAAAATATAATTTGAAAACCTTTTCTCTTTACCGAATAAAAATAAACGTCTTGAACCACTTTGTGAACCACTATGATCTCAGCTATCAAAAAATATGAGAAACATAAAAAGTTTTAAAGAAAATTAAAAGTATTGGGGTACTTTTAGAACATGTATGAATAGCTTATATCGCTTTGAATGTATCTAAAAATAACAAAATTTCATTAAAAAACACAAAATAAAAACAAATTATGTTTGTTTCCGAAGGTTGTAAATTTTTTTCCATTTTTATAAATTATATTGTTAGTGTTAATTAGGAAAAAACCAAAAAACGACGATGCATTTTAAAAGTGCCGCCTTCAATGGTGTATACCAGACATTTTTTGAATATTAACACACGCTACCGCTTTTGATGATGATTTTTTTTCAATGTTTGTAGCGTTTGTGGTCAGCGTTAATAATTAAATGTAAATAAAACGAACAACACAGAAATTTGTTGTGCAACTAATTGAAATACAAATAAGTCAAAATCGAACTAATGGCAGTAGCTAACGGATAAGCATTTGGATACGAAAAGCGTTGGACCACCCAAAGAGCGTTTATGTAGTTATCCAAAATAAATGTGCTAATAGGTCAAACTGGTTTCGTATAAAGGCTACACACGAAGTTTTACCAACAAAAAAAAACATTAACAGTTGACCTTAATTATTTGGCAATAAGAAAAAAATTATGTATAGATGTATTTTTGACATTAAATGACAAATAGATTGATATATGAAAGAACTGATGCACAATTTCTTGAGCAGCCATACATATGTTATGTATGTATGTATGTATGTCATATATCTATGTTCTATGTTTTACTTTGTGAGAGTCTATTTGCGTCTGTATGCGGCTCGAGTGAGTTTTGCCTTCATCTCTGACTCTGTACTTTTGGGTTCCGTTTCATTCCTTCAACTACTCTCGTTCACGCTTGATGCGCTTGAATGAATGAACGCTTCGACGGAATTCTGATTTGTGGCTGCGGCTGTGGCAAGCGAACGATGAACGTCGGCCAAATAAAATGTGTAGAATGCAATGCAACAGCAACAACAACAACAAAAACATAACAACGACAACTACGATGAGTGCCCGCTGTTCTCTAATATTTCACATGAAACGCAAAGGCCGGCAATGTGTAACTCCTTCTTTCTTTTTTTTTTTTTTTTTTTGTTTCTAAACAAAAACAAAAACTAATGCATATCAGAAGAAACGGAAGGTGAAAGTTATTGCCGTCAAAACATCACCCTTATCCACCGCCAATGAGCAATTTCATGATGGCGGCCGCCGCCAGCGTATGGCGTTTCGTTTCGTTTCCGCTTCATGATGTTGCGATGATAGACGCGCTTTAAATGCATAAAATTGCTGACTATAAATAAAATTAAAATTAAAATTAAATGAAATTCATTTTTTATACCCTACCCTAAATTATAATAAAAAAAATATATGTTGTGTATATATTGACTGTTTTTTTATCAGTTTTCTGCGGGTTTTTATTTCTAAATTCAAAACTAGAAGATTCGCTAATATTCAAAATGTTTTGTGAATTTTAACAAAAGGTATAAAGAGATAAGGCTACTGAAATTCAACGATACTTGTGTCGGAGGAATTCATAAGCAGTTTAATACCCTCAAGGTACACCAAAAAACGATTCATTTTGACCTATGAGAAATAATTCTGTTGTCCAGTCAATGAAAACTTCCTTTAAGCCTGCGAAAAAAATGCATGTAGGAGTTTCGAATTTCCTCTTTTTGGTTTTCATGATTTTTATTTTATCCCAGTTCAATTTAAAAATTCGTAAAAACAATTTTAATCGAATGGAGCAATTATAGAAGATGTAGTATTCCTCCACCATCTTTTTCTACTTTGCTTATGTATGTTGGTGAGTTTTATTTAACACGAAACCAACCGTGGTGAAAGAGTACAACACATATGTTTATCTCACTCTAGCCTTTTGCGAAACTATAGAACATAGCTTTATTTGTTTAAATTATGTTAGCAAACAGAGCGGAGTACTACACCTATTTTAATTAAAAGGTTATATTAGCCTGTAGAGCATATAAGAATTACCGATTATCGGCATTGAAATTCTCAATATATGCAATTCTTCAAATTCAAATATTTAAAAGTTTCTCTTAAAATTTTTCTCAGTGTTTTCTTCTGTGTTCTGATTTTCTTTCCATTGTTTCTGTGCTTTCTATAAAGTTTGGGGCATTTAGTTTTGCATTTTCTACGCTTTTTGAGTTATTATTGTAATTTGGCTGGGCTAAGTCGTGTGGAACCGTCTCATGCGACAGCGTGTGAGTAGCAAATGTCCTCCCTACGATGCTGTCCCTGCTGTCTTCTTATGCAAACACACACACAACACATATTCCCCTGTGATTTCAACAAAGAGTTCCGCATATAGTTTTTGACTTTTGAATTTTTCACAGTCTATGAAATATAATAAGTTTGCGTCATGTGTTTGCATATCTTTTTTTTTTTTTTTTTGTTTTTTTTGTTTTTTTTTTTTTTTTTTTTTTTTTGTTTGATCTCTTGAAATATCGTTTAACATCAATTTAAATTATAGTAGAGCGGTAATTTTTGATCTATTTAAATTATGTATCCTATAACTTCAATCAATTATGATGATTTGTAAAGTTTATGGGAAATATGTATTGATTTTGTGTGTAAAATATTTAATTAAATTAGGTGCAAATTAAAGTTTTTATTTTATCTTTTCTGTGTAAAAATCATTTTAAAAAAATTAAGAGCAAAAATAGGGGAAAAAATATTATTATTATTTTTAAACGTTGCAATGTTCTGTGCTGTTAGTATCCGCTGTCGTTGCTGCTGTTCCTCAAGTTCATTTTATGTGTTTCGCGCGCGCATTTCAAATTTAAATGTTCCGTAACGGTGTAATAGTGAAAATGAATTTTGCTCCTTTAGAGCAATAAAAACAAATAACAATAACAACAACAAACGAAATTTCCATTTGAAGTGTGTGTAAATTTGTATTTAAAGTGCAAAATAGTAGCAAAATACTTTTAGATGGAAAACACAGGGCAAATAAGAAAAGAATGCATAAAATCGCGGATGTTTTTCTTATTTTTTTTTAATGACTTACTTAGCAAGAAGAATGAAGCAGCATAAAAAGAAAAACAAATATCAAAACTATTATATCTTTTTTTTTTCCTTTATTTTTGTGCATACAAGCCCTAACTACAATAAGATGGCACTCTAAAAATTTCCGATGACCTGTCACCAATCAGTCATTAGTGACCAAGTCATCAAAGAAAAATTTTTCAGCTGGGATACGGCTAATAGAGTTTTATATAGAGCTCGAGGAGTATAGAATTAGTTTATATTGCAAAAGAGATACCAAATTTACTGCCTTCTCAAAAGTTGGAAAATATTTATTTTGAAGAACACAACTAATCTGCACAAATAACTGTTTAGTAGCCATTTAACGTTAGAATTTAAAAAAAAAATTATTAGGTTGCACCCCAAATATTGTGGTAAGGGCTTATTGTGTTAAACTCGGTCGCTATGCAGTTGGCTTGATTAGACAGTTATCCGAGAGAAAAATCAGAACCGGGTGCAGTAACATTTAATATTATCCAATTTAAAAAAAAAAAATACGGGTCTTCTTATGCGATAAAAATTTTGAAAAAAATTACTTTCCATACATTTTTGGACCAACCTAATGTCCTAATGGACCTCCATGCCCTAAACTAAATCGCAAAACGATAAACTTAGTTATAGGTTTCTTTAATTCGACAAATCGAGTTTATTATTTTAATACTTCTATAATTTTAACCGATTTTCATAAATAGCTATTTATTTTCTTAGTAATAGATCAGATATTAAGATCAAACGAAACAGTTCAAAACAAATTGATCGAAACAATTTATTTCTGAAGCAAACTCGTGGTAAGACTCACTCACAATCTCACTTCGAAAAATGTCACCCAAATTATAAAAAGCATAAATCGAGTTAAATATCAACTTTTTGCATATTTCTTTTATTATTTCATTTCTTTATTTTTTTACTTATTATTTTTTTTTATATGTCTTTCATTTGTTTTTTATACCACTGCAAAAAAAGCTTAACAAATCGCATAAAAGTTAAACATATGAAACTGTACGAAGTAAAACACATCATACGCATCAAATTAGACGCAAGTTATGCTTTTGCCCACTTTTTCAGTTTAATGTGGTTTGGCCTTTAAGAAAACAACAAATTTATACGCGTGCAGATATTCGTAAATACAGAATATGTAAACAATATTTTACATTCAATATTTGAAGCAAATCGCGACAACTATTTACTTAATATTCACTTGGAATGAAACTAGAATAGAACTAATAGAAGTTCCATAAAATGTCAATGACAAAATATTTAAATCGCTCAGTAGCGGAACGCGGCAAGGAGATGGTAAAGCGTGTCTGTATGCTGAAGCCGGTAGAAGCCGAACTTCACACAATACAATTAAACGCCGGCAAAAATGTGATTGGACGTAGCAAGGAAACCGGTATACGTGATGCACGCTGCTCCAAGCAGCAACTTGAATTAAAAGTAAATCTAGATGAAGGCAACGTTCAGCTAAAAGTTTTGGGACTTAATCCGGCCAGTATAAATGGTGTTATGATCATGCAACACGCGGAAAGCGAGCTCACACATGGCGACATCATCGAAATAGTTTACGGGCGTCATGCATACGAGGTAATCTTTAAACCTCCGCCAACTGTGTTAGCGGCTTCGAACAGCAATTCAAGTGAAGTGTCTGAGTCGAATAATGCTGCCACCGAATTGGAACAGTGGGATGTAATTGAAAATGAAAAACTGGTAATCTATGTCAGCGCGGGCGTTAAAGCTTCAGAGAAAATCGCTGCATATGATATAGATGGCACAATTATCAAGACAAAGTCAGGTAATGTATTTCCAAAACACAATGATGATTGGCAAATAATTTATGCGGAGGTGCCGGCTAAACTTAAGCGTCTGCACGAAGATGGATATAAGATCTGCTTCTTTACAAATCAAGGAGGCATAGGACGTGGAAAGGTTAAACTTAGTGACTTTAAGCAGAAAATCAAACAGATTGTTGGCAAATTGGGTGTACCAGTGCAGGTTTTCATAGCAACAACGGACGGATATTACAGGAAACCATTGCCGGGCATGTGGGAACATATGACAAAGGAAAAGAATGATAACGTTAAGGTAAAACTTGAGAGATGTTTTTTCGTTGGTGATGCTGCTGGTCGGCCAGAAATGGGCAGTGGTGCTGCTAAGCAACGCAAAGATCATTCACTCGCTGATCGCTTATTCGCCGCAAATATAGGTGTCTCATTCTATACGCCAGAGGAGCACTTTCTCAGTAAACGCCTTGAACAATGGAACAAGCCAGATTTTGAACCGAGCAGCGTACATGAACGTGTGCCATTGTTCGAAACAGAAAACGTAAAACTACCAGCGGACAAGTTGGAAATGATTATAATGGTTGGTTTGCCAGGTTCCGGCAAGAGTCACTTTTGTAAAGAAACGCTGCAACCGCTCGGCTATGTAATTGCCAATGCAGATTCATTGGGCAGCACACAAGCTTGTTTAAAAGCGTGTGAGCGTGCGCTTAGCAGTGGCACTTCATGTGTAGTGGACAATACAAATGTCGATGCTGAGTCACGAAAGAAGTTTATTGATTTAGCCAATAATGCTGGTGTAAACACGCGCTGCTTTGTGATGAATCTGACGACGGCGCAGGTAAAGCATAATCTTGCGTTTCGAGAATTAAAAGACACCAAACACTCCAAGATCAACGATATGGTTTTCAATATGATGAAGAAGAAATATAAGGCACCTACTTTAGATGAAGGTTTTACCGAGATTACGAAAGTAAACATAAAGCCAAAATTTAGTAATGAGCGTGAGGAGAGGCTATATAGAATGTATTTGGTGGAGAAATAATAAAAAAAAAAATTGTTAAGCTTAATCTAGAAGAGTAATTATCATAGTATACAGTAAAATTTTTTTAATCCAGTGTAAATATACGTTTAGCTATGTCACCAATCATCCAATCCACAGCGTTCAACAGTTTTTCGCCCGTTACGGCGCTGACACCAATGACCAGCCAATGGTGTGTCGTTATATTATCCAGCTGCAGTATCTGTAAATGTTTCAAATTTAAATAAAATGACACTGTTAATAAAAAACACCTTTTGCCATGTAAAATTACCTCTTTGATTTCATTTGAACTTAACGCTCCCGGCAGATCTTGTTTGTTTGCCATAACCAGTAATGTTGCGCCTGCAAGACGTTCTTCTTGCAATAATATCTCCATTTCCTCCTTACATGTCTGAAGCCGCATGCGATCAGCACTGTCCACCACCCAGATTAAGCCATCGGTACATTCAAAATAGTTACGCCAATAGGAGCGCAGAGATTTCTGTCCGCCCACATCCCAAACATTTAGTGTGTAGCCATTGTGCTCCAACGATTTAATATTGAAACCCAGTGTGGGAGAGATTGTGTCAATGGGTTCACCATTAAAGCGTTTGAGTATTGTCGTTTTGCCGGCATTGTCAAGGCCTCTGTATAAATTTTGATGTTATATGTTTAAGAGTTGAGTCATTAATTCAAATGTGTTCAAAAAAATCGATTCTCATACTTACAATAGCAAAATACGCATTTCCTTTTCTTTTTGACGCATTTTCTTCAGTACAGTTAAAAAACCCATGACGATGGAATGTTTGTAAACTATTTTCGATTAAATAAACCCAGATGTTTTTATTATTTTGGCTAATTTGAAAGAACTCTTCTCTCTCGCTCTCGCTTAATAACATAAAAAAAAGAGGCCAACTTGTTTAATTGTTCTTACAAATTTGTACAGACATTATCCAGCGAAATATGCAGAGTGTTGCCAGACATCATTATGTCATAGCTGTCATATTTATTCATTCCAGCTGAACCATTTATTTGCTTTGCTGCTCGTTTTGTAAAGAAAATCTAAAAAAACTTTAACAAAATGTTGAACCTATCAAGAGTACGTATTGAATTAGTCATATTTAATTGCAAATATGAAAATTGCACAAATTTATGTTAATAAAAAATTCTTAAATAAAAAACGCTATAAAAAATCATAACTTACGTAAGACTTTGCTGGAGCGCACACAACTAACCGCAAATAATTTTTCCTTATAGGCTGTTGTCCGTAGCTTTGCTACCTCCGGTGCACAGCGTGCTACCGCCAATCCCAACATTGAAAAGGGTTACTTTGAAATCAAAAAGATTCAGGAACACTTCCAGAAGAAGGATGGCAAACCTGTGTTCCTCAAGGGCTCCGCAGTCGATGGTGTGCTATATCGCATTACCATAGCACTCGCTCTTGTTGGAATCGGTGGCATGGGAAAATTGTTCTATGAACTTAGCGTGCCCCAAAAGCAGGAATAAGTACATTTATGCAGTTAATTAAGTCAACCTAACCCAAAACCAAGTAGTAGATGAACCACCAACAGCCTAAACAATGTATTTCTATGTTTTAACCGTGTGTAAGTGTTAATATACATAATAATTGTTTTATGTTATTGATTAATTCTTTTATGTTTCATTTGTCAAACACAGAGCTCCTTGCCTCACAACTCACAACTAATGGAATGTTGCATTTCTGAAATATTCAAAGAGACAAATGTTTGGTGTACTAGCTTTAAGTTTAATGTGTAACAGACCATTCGCAGGAGCATTTAAAACTTGGAAATATATTTGAATTGCAGTTAAGAAGCTTTTGTGTTTTTTATTGCAGATAGGTATTAAATTTAAGCAAAGTACTACCGCCGCACCATTTTTGTTTTGCAAAAAAATGGTGTTGCCTAATGCCATTTAGAAGTCTTATTTTTCAAAGTTCGTTAAATTCAAGTAACTATTTTTATTTAAAAAATTACATCAATAATTTTGTTTTAAAGTCTTTTTTATCGTCGTATCTTTTTTTCAAAAACTTAAATCTAAAATGCACTTAATTACTTCCAAGTATGTCGCATACTTTTAAATATTTTGTCATTTATGTCTCGTTCTCATCCAATTTATCTATAACTTGTTTCAAGCAGTCCTTCGTTGAAATCTTATCCAGATTACACATACGCGTCAAATCCATTGTTGCTATCTGCTCGATCATTTCCTTAATACGTTCCTGTTTGATAATCGCCTTTACAGTGTTTCTCATGTTGCCAGTAGCTGGCGTACGGCTAGACGTTGATTTATCCAGTGTATCATTTTCAATATGACGTCCTTTGGAACGATAATGTTGTTCAATTATATTACGTAATTTAAGTTTTGTGGCTTTAGTCTTGCGTGTCACTTGACCCATAGCTAAATGACGTAGTTCCTGGAAATTGATATCTTTATTTGATTTTTCTAGTGAATCGTTTACTTCAAGCGATTTCTCGTCAATATTTGTAATTGTTTCAACGTGTTCATCGTCTTCAATATCGGTGATTTCAATTGTTTCGATTTTTAATGATGTATCATCTTCCTCTTGGCCAATTGCTTCCTTGACTATTTCCTTAGTTTCATCATCTTTGGCGTGTTCGACAATTGGCAACGTTTCTACGGATTCCTTTTTCTTAGATTTAGATTTTTCTTTTTTTGGTTTGTCTTTCTTAATTTTTTTGCTTTTCTTTAGTTTGACTTTCCTTTAAATATTTTGTGCCATTACTTTCGTCTGTATTTTTTGGCACATAATCTACGCGCCGCTTCAATATGCCAACGCACGGTTTCGTTTTAACACGCACCGGTAACATAGAGTTATATTGTATGCCAATACTATTGAAACAATCTATAAATTCCATTGTTTCATATTGTTCTTGCAGTGCTGTCCATATGTGTGCATTATGTTTGGTTTTCGTTTCCACTAGTAAATGCGTAAATCGATCGATGTCCTCGCGTGTGTAATTCATGGATTCGTCCTTACTGTATATCCAATCATCGCGTATTTCCATAAAACGCGAGACACCACTCTGTGCTGCTAAATTGGCAATATGTACAGTAACATTTGGCGTTGATGCCTCCAGGCGATGAAGCCTTGAAAGCGCTACACCGCCAGGATAATTTGTACCCGAAACAATTAGCAGAAAAATAGTGACTGAAATATTAATTAAAATATGTCCGCCAGCGCATAGCGCCAAAAAACTGTGCCAGACAGATTTTGCGCTATTAATCCAACTAAAAATATAAAATATTAAAAACTATTTTTTTTTTTTTTTAACATTTAACTGATAAATATACTCACAGTCGATGACAAGCACAGGCAGCTGCCAGATTAAGTATGGGAAATATATAAATTATGAAACGTAACTCCTTGTGCGGCAACACAGAGTAGATTAGTACAAAACCCAAGGCAGCCAGAACAACTGGGCGTATACGTGCTTCAAAATACAAACCAATCGGCAAGAAAAGTAGCGATGCACTCATGGCACGCGGTAACGCTGAATAGAAGTACCACAAAAAATGGTGAAGTCTGTTGGGCAGAGATATATAAATATGAATTATATATATATAAGATTATTATTTTACTAATGTGAAACTTACACCCCAATTGGAGCTTTTATTAAGTATCGTATTGTACCACAGCACTTCACCCTCCGGCCAGAGCAGTCGTTGCCAAAAGAATGAATCAACTACAATTGTAACAGCTAAAATTGCAACACCTGCGGGCAAAGCTATCTTTAATAAATGATCTATTGTAAGTTTACGTTGTATTAAATCAATTAACACAAGTAAACCCAAAAATATCAGCAGTTCCGAACGAAAGACGAGTACCGCTATACCGGAGCAGATAATAAACGGTTTAGACTGCCCCTTTAGCCAGTATGCAAGTGCGAAAAGTACTGAAAATTGTACAATAAATTAATTAGTCTAAATAAATGACGTTTGTTGTGTATAGATTGTATTATTACCTATGGGCAATGCTAATATATTTGGCAGTGGACGTGTCATATAGAACATAAAATGAAACTGTGATAAAGTTATTATCGTAAACCACAGACGTACTTGCACGCCGTATAGTTTTGTGATAGCACTGCGTAAATTATTCCAAGCCACTGATATTATAACTGCTAGTACTAGACGCACTGCAAAAAAAAGAAAATACGGTTAAAATTTGTAAAAAAAAAAAAATAAGTATATATGTATGTATGTATATTTCTTATGTCCGAGCATTTTACCTACATATTGCGCCCAAAATTTGTTTAGATGCAACGCCTCAAAGAGTAACACAAATGGAGCTGATAGTATCGATATAAATAATGGTCCAATAAATGTACGTGGCACAACACCGGGAAACTCATGATGATCATACTGAAAATGTTAGGTGCATTAAAAAATGGACTACATAGTTTATTAAAATCGTACACACCTGGGAGAAATTACTACGCAAAAAAAGTATATCATGCATAGCCTGTAGATTGAAACTTTCCTCCACTTTGGTAAACGGCGTATAGAAAAGATGAGCGGCAGCGGTCAGTAATACTAGTCCGTCCATTTCGTCAAAAGTTGACAATTTGGTTTGGAGAGTAGCAAAAAAAAATTGTTTTGGCCAAGAACTCAATTCCAAAATAGATGTTCAATTACATAATTGTCAAAATGTCACGGCAGATTTTCCGTATTTATTTTTGTTTTTGTGTTTTTTGTGTAGGCGTTTAGCCGGCTGTGCTGCGTCACATTCACGGAAAAAAGACAAAAGGTGAAGTTTTTGTTTTCTCTTTTAAAAATATATTAGCACAATTGCATCGATTGCATTTACCACACACATTGGCTACGACTTTTGTGTGTTTGTAAGTTTATGTTTCCAGAGTTTATTTTTAAACCAGTAACAAAAATAGCCGCTCCACGCATCAAAATAGAAACAACAAAAACAAGAGTACAACTGTTGATCGCAACATATGATTGTGTTGACGTTGCACAGCGAATGGGAAAAATGCGCTGAGCGAAATACAATATAAGGAAAGCAAATTTTAGATTTAAATTAATATTGCTTTGCTCATTTGAAATGTTTTTCAAATATGTATATTTCGTTGACTTATTTTAGTCCAAAGCACTACAATGTAATAAACAATTTTACTACATGAGAATTTTTATTCAAGAAGTTTAATTTAAATCAAGCCGTGCGTTGGCAGCTCTGTCTGTGTATGTTTTGGCAACTCTATCTACATGTACGTTTAAAAAATTCTTGTCATCTCATTGCAGGGAGATAGTCGTCAAAGCCAATATAACTTTTTTCACTTAAAAAATTGTGTGTAACAGAGCAGTGTTTTACGAAAAAAAACAAACAATATGAAATTTGGTATTTACGATACCAAATCCGAAGTGCGTTTGAACGCATATGATGAGCTTGACGACAACGATTTGTACGTACGCTATAAGAAACTGGAAATGCAATTGGGCTTGTTGGAGGTAAGTTCTTGCAAAGAGTGCATACAATGCTTTTCATGTGTTTGTTTAGGTGCAGGAGGATTACATTAAGGAAGAAATGTGTAATTTGAAAAAGGAGTTCCTACATGCACAAGAAGAGGTTAAACGGATCAAGGCTGTACCGTTAGTTATTGGTCAGTTCATGGAGGCTGTAGATGAAAACACCGGTATTGTTGCCTGCACAACTGGTTCGAATTACTACGTGCGCATCTTATCGACCATTGATCGCGAGAAGTTGAAGCCAGCAGCTTCGGTTGCTTTGCATAAGCAGAGTAATTGTTTGGTAGATTTGGTGCCACCCGAGGCAGATAGCACCATAGCAATGATGCAGCCTGATGAGAAACCGAATGTTAGCTATGCCGACATTGGCGGTCTGGATATGCAAAAGCAAGAGGTACGTGAGGCTGTAGAACTACCATTGACTCATGCGCAGCTATATAAGCAGATTGGTAAGATTGTTTAAACTGATTTTGAGTCTTATTTTTTTGTATTAAAATATTTATTTTTTTATCTACCATACCAGGCATTGATCCGCCACGCGGTGTGCTTCTTTATGGACCGCCTGGTTGCGGTAAAACTATGCTAGCTCGAGCTGTAGCGCATCACACTACAGCTTCGTTCATACGCGTCGTCGGTTCAGAATTCGTACAAAAGTATCTTGGTGAGGGTCCACGCATGGTGCGTGATCTTTTTCGCTTGGCTAAAGAAAATGCGCCCTCCATTATTTTTATTGATGAGATAGACGCCATAGCTACTAAACGTTTCGATGCACAAACCGGTGCAGATCGCGAAGTGCAGCGTATTTTGCTGGAGTTGCTTAATCAAATGGACGGTTTTGATGAAACATCCAACGTTAAAGTCATTATGGCTACTAATCGTGCTGATACTCTTGATCCTGCCTTATTGCGTCCTGGACGCCTAGATAGAAAAATTGAGTTTCCATTGCCAGATCGACGCCAGAAGCGTTTGGTATTTTCGACCATAACATCTAAGATGAATTTGAGAAATGATGTTGATCTGGAGGATTTCATTGCTCGTCCCGATCGTATTTCCAATGCAGATATTAATGCTATTTGCCAGGAAGCTGGTATGCATGCTGTGCGTGAGAATCGGTATGTTGTTGATCAAAAAGACTTTGAGAAGGGCTATAAGAATAGTGTCAAAAAGAATGAAGAGCAACATGAATTTTACAAATAATTCGTATTTATTCGATACATTTAATTAAAAAGAATCGAAAATCATATGTCGTGCGGCGTACTAACTATCTCATTCCATATTTATTTGTTTATTTATAAAATTCGAAAATAAAAGTTGCTACATATTTTCAATTGTTTTGTTAATTTAAATTAAAGCGACTAGGGCTCCCTACACAACATGTGTATGAAGCGAATAAGCTCTAAAACAGCTGTTTGCGTTTGACTGCAAATATTGTTTGTTAGATGCATTTAATTCTAGTACAAATATAATTTGTTATAGCTGATAATGGCTTCATTAGAAGGATACGTAGTAAGGGTTAAACCCGCGCTTGAAGCGTTTTTAAAGGAACCCAAGCAACAAACGTTAACTAAGCTGGAGCAGGAATGTCAAGCTTTTGATTGGATGCAAATGCGCATATTTAATGTGCAAGTTTTGGTGCCGCTAGTTTTCAAATTAGACGAGTTAAAAGAGTACGTATTGTAATGAAAAATATTAAAGATTTCTTTTAAATTAATTTAATTACGCTTAACTTTCAGTGATAATCAGGATTTACGAACGGGCATAATAAACTGTTTACGCCTCGTCATTTCGAAACAATATTTAACCGAGGAGAAGGCATCGCGCAGCATATTTTTCGCGCTTTTAACACAAATTTGCGATTGTCATAGTGGTATGGTAAGACCCAATCTCTCGGAAGAGATAAAATTGGCAACTGTACAGTGTTTGGCGGAGACGTTGCGACGCTCCACCTCTGATACGCTAGAAGCGTTCTATACAAAAGAAAAAGCTGTTGTACTTGGTCAGTTGCTGCGCATACTTGTTGAGTTTTTAGAACATGAAAAATTCAAAAAGTTGGTGTAAGTAAAAAAAAAAAATTTTTTAGATTTCCCTATTCAGAACTCCGCTTGCATTTTAGTATAAGCACATTAGAGTGTCTAATGGTGATCTTCTATGTGCACGATGAAGCTGATGCTGCGGATGTAGTGCTTCGTAATCAGGTGGCAAATACAGTATTCCTATTTTTACCAAAAATTCTGATTAAATTATATAAAAAAGCAACAGCAGATGAACATATTGGAGAATTCATCAAATCGGTGAGCACAGCTTAGCTGTAAAAAAAAAAGTTTAAAATCATACACATCTAAAATGAATTCAATTTGTACAGTTATCGGTTAAAGCTCTGGGACGCATCATATGCATTATGTTTGAGGAGACTACAGAAGAATTTATGTGTAAACGCTACGACCGAAAGGCTTTTGAGCAAATTTTCATAGCTGCAAATGGAGATAGCGAAGTTAGTAATAACGATGATGATATCTTCTTCAAACGTAAAGCTAAACTAGATGCAATGGAGGAACAACTTAATCGTTTACAATTAAATTTACGTTGTGAACGTTGGATTGAGTCAACTTCACGCAAATTGCGTCCGATTTTAGTAGAAACATGCATACTGCGCGCACACTCCTCTCCGATAATACGCATGGAATATGCGCGCATGAGTTGTTTACTCATGGAAAATTGCGCACATAATCTTAAATATAATTTTATTTTTATACTTGAGAGTGTTTTGGCCATGTCAGAAGACGAAGATGCAAAGATTGCCGCTTTATGCCAGACTGCATTGCTGCAATTGCAACAGAGAAGCGCCACTAGTACACTTTTTGATGAAAATGCTGAAATGTTGTTGGATACACACATCTCAAAGTTGCCACGTATACTACATCGTTGTGATGATGCGGAACAGTATGCCGAGTTGCTTTTTATTAAAGCGTTTTTGAGAAATATTAGCAATGAAAAGCTTTATTTGCTACTGCTAATACGAAAAAATTTGGAAGTATTTGTAGCCTGTCTTTTGGCTGCACTTGATTTAAATACTTCACGTGATCTGCTCGATGAGGAGCAAACTTTGCGGCAGTTGAGTACAGCCGATGAGGATTATAATGAGTGTGCTAAGTTGCCATGGCGTAAATTTAAACATCTCAGTACAGAACGCAGCATTGGTGTACTATATGAAATTTGTTATATGCTCGGTGAAGCGCCGCTGCTAAATCGCACCATATTCGATTATTGTTTGGAGCTGTTAGAGCAACAACATGCCGCCATGAATGAGTTAATACTTCTTATGACTCTAATGGCCACAACTCAACGTGGCCGTAGTAATGCTGGCCAAATGGAACTGGTCATATTGTTAGTGGAGCAGTTATTGCAAGACAAACATTGGCATCTGGCATTGCAGGCTGATGCAGAGTGGCGTTTAAAGGTGGAAAAGCCTACATCTTGGTTTGTTGATCGTACACCAGGTCTCTATGAATCAGCAGTTGAAGTGCGCATGCAGGACTGTGATTCTGACGATGAAACAGAAGAACTTGAATATGGTAAAAAAAAATATAAATTTGTTGTTACTTATCAATTTTTTAATTTATTTATAACACTCTACTACAATGTAGCAATGCGCAGAATGCGTATTACATTATTGGATGCACAGTTTAATGTACTACACACTTGCATTGTGCTGGATGCTTTAGGAAATTGTGCCAAATATATTGGAGAAAATTTCGATCGCTATGTTTTTCGTAGCTTACACAGAGTTTTGCTTAAATTAGCGAATAGTAATACGCGTGTATATCAGGCTGCAAATTTTGCATTTTATTCCATGCAACGCGCACTGAAATATATGAAACCGGCGCATTTTATTGAAGGTTCCACGGACTATATTACTTACCATCTGAATTCAATATTGAAAAAGGTAAATAAAAATGTGAATTTAAATTTTTTGATTAATGTATGAGTTTCTGTTTATGTCACATTCTAGACACCGGAAAGCAGCTCAGCAGTTGATATACTTTCTGTATTGCTACAATTTAGTACACGCGCAAATATTCCACATCTCGACAGCATATTCCAAACGATACGTGACGAGTGTGCAAAGTCGAATCAATCGGAAAATATTAAATCGTATCTTAAAGTTTTTAATGCATTTTTCCAGCGAACTGCCAAATGGCAAATTCGTGTAGATACAGAATTAGATTCCATACCTATGCAAGTTGATACAGCGACGGATGAAGCGGAATTACTTAATATTTGGCTAAATGCTTTAAAAAAAACAAATGTATTGGACGATTTTCAGGAATTTTCTAAAGACGAAATAAGAGAATCCGCCGCGGAATTGGGGCATAATGAAACAGAAGAAAAAATCGATGATGATGATGATGATAAGCCAAGATCAAAGATTACGCTACCGAAACACATTGAAATGACAAAGGATATTTTAATGCAAGTTATTAAATTTATTTTAAACGAACAACAAACGCATCAAATACTTTCATTGGAGTGTCTCATATCGGGTATACCATTGCTGCGTGACTATGAAGATGAACTGCTGCCGCTGGTGCATCTCATTTGGCAGCCTTTAGTAGAAAAGTTTCGACAGAAAGATGCATTAGTACTGAATCGTTGCTTTAGTCTATTGCATATATTAGCGTTGCATGCTAAAGATTTTATACTTAAACGCAGTCTAAAGTAAGAAAATTTGATTTTTATAAGAGCTAGTTTTATTTCTAATATATGTTTGCTTGTTTTACGTTTTTGCAGAGACGTTATTCCTTATTTGAGGCAATTTCTTGCAGTTGCTGCAGCACATAGTGCAGAGGAAAGTCCCAAAGCGTAAGTAACTCAACAATTTTATTTGGCCATTATTTTCCTCAAACAAATCTTAAATCTTATGTTTACAGTCAAACTCAAGAGTTCAAGCTGCAATTAAAATTATTGCAGTATTTTGGCAGTCTAATAATAAATCTAAAAATTGAGGGTAAAAATCTGAATGAAATATCCGAGACAATTGCATTGTATCTGTCGCAAGTGCAGCCAAAACAATTACAAAATGCTGCTGTGCAGTTTTACGCTTCGCTTAGAAAATATAATGGACCTTTCGTTTATTTGATTTTGCTTAAACGTGCACATCTCAAGGACTATAAGGAGAACGTTAAATATTTACTAACATTAATGAAAATATAAATATTACGTGATATTATTTATTAGAAATGATATATATTCTATTTAGTATTAAAAAAATTAAAACTTTTATTTCATTCTGATTATTGTTTCAAAATTTCTCTATTTTAATAACATTGGATTTACATGCTAGATGTCTTTCTTTGTATTTAAACTTATGGAGCAGCGATTTGTTGTAGAAACTAAAGCTATCATATAGGCATTTTTTTTTTAATTTATGCAGTTTATTTGTGTAAATAATATCTCCATAACAATTTTGATAAGACAAAAAAAGTTAAACTAAATGTATGTTGTTTTTTTTAATAATTATGTACTAGCAAAGTCAGGACACATTGTCTGGCCACGTTTTATGTGTAAAAATAAAAAATAAAAACAAAAAAAAAAAAAAAAGAAAAACTGACAATACTTGATTTAATTATGCTTTATACAAAGCATACGGCAACAATTTTTTTGGATGTAACGTATCGATCCTACCCGCAAGGATCAATATTTTATAGTATTTTTACAAGCGCTAATGTAATTCGTTTCTATATGATTGCTCTTTGTTCAGTGCTTTTTTAATTTGCACATTCAATGCAGTTTTGAACGCGGGTTTTAGGCCCATAAAATATATATATGTATATATGTGTGTATCTACTTAATATAGGAATCGCACAAATTAACTGAATACAATCAGTTGAGCTGGATTGTTTTATTTTCTTGCTATCCTTTTGTTTGTTCGTTATAAAGCAGCAGATTTAACTGTAACTGTTGGCTTTTCTTAATTGTTTTTTTCTTTTCTTTAAAATCAAACTATTTAATTTTGTTTTATTACGTCAGCCAATTCATTAAGCTATTTGCATATGCCATGGGCTTAACATCGGGATGGGGCTAAAAGAGAACAAAGATATAAATATAAAATAAATGTCTTGAGCAAAATATTTTAAGCATTCATACCACAGCCGCAAATGATGTAAAGTTCGGCTTTAAATTGTTGCCCTTAATTTTGATGAATGCACCCATGTTGCCCATAGTATCACTGTAGAAAAACGTAATAATAATTAAAATGTTGCAACGGAAAGTTTAGCTAAATGCTTCAAATTATTACCAATAGTTCGGTGCTGAGAACACAGTTATACATTGACCGTTGTGTGCCGTCTCGTAACCCATGTCCTTGACTTCATGACTGCGTACAATATAATCCAAATTATTGCGTTTGCAAAATGCTTCAGTAACATCTGGACCAAACTGAATGCCAACGCCACGTTTTGATGGACCACGTCCACTCCAGTTTTGCGGATCAGACCATAGTAACTCGCACATAATACCCTCCTCTGGCGGTTGACTATTACGTTCAAGGCGGCGTATATCGTCTAGAGTCACATTATCGTTGGAAAATAGACCACCGTGCATAACCAAAATCTTTTGGTTTATACAATGACACAGTGGCAGCCAATTGAAGACTTGTGTGAATATATCAGCCATGGTGCTAGTATACTTGTGAGTGACTTCGCCAGTAAAACCATACATTTGATTCATATTAATGCTTTCGTGATTACCTATTAAATTATTAGATGTTAAAAGTTTTACTTTTGTTTTATGCCAAAGACAAAAAAGTTTAATGCTTACCGCGCGATAAATAAAAGTGGTTGGGATAGAGCAATTTGAAACCGAACAGCGTAAAAATGCATTCCACTGAGAATGAGCCTCTGTCGACGAAATCGCCGTTAAACAAATACGGATTTGTTTCCGATGGCAGTCCATTTATATCAAAGATGTTCATTAGATCGTAAAACTGTCCGTGTATATCGCCGCATATAGTGAATTTCGCCTCATCCGGCACTGTAATGTCTACCAACGAGGGCTGAGCACGCAGGTATTGGATCAATTTCACACAGAATCTATGGCGACGTTTAAAAATTGAATAAACATTTTTTTTTTTTTTTTGGGTTTAAAAAATATCATACCTTATATGCAAATTTACGATGCAGTTTTTTCTGTGCTTTGTAATGTGTCATTAAATCCAACATGAACTGCAATGTGACTTTTCCATCCTCTAGCGTTGGACCTTTGTAGTCGTCCTCAATTGCTGCGTATATATATACAAGATTAATATTTTATTATAATTTCTCTATTAAATCGGTACTCACTGATGCTTTCTAAATCTCTATACATTTCGGAGAGTGTCTTCTCCGGTTTGTCCACGGCAATTGCGCGCTCGAACGCACGCATTTTAACAATTTTATTACACTCTGTAAACTTCAGTTTAGCATCTTTGTCATTTGGTCGACATTTTGAAACGTATTCAAAATCAGAAAGCGCCTGCTTAAATTTTCCAAGTGACATATGTGCCGCCGCACGCCTATAGTAACCTTTCAAATATGTTGGATCAACTTTAACCGCTGAAACGCCATCCTGCAGCGCAAAGCCGAAACTTTCCTGACGTAGATGCGCCAGTGAGCGGTTAGCGTAAAAAATTGCACTACTCGGACTTAGTTCGATGGCTTTGGTGTACATATCGATGGCTTTTGAAAATTCTTTAGCTGCAATTTAGACAAAGACATAAAAAAACGTTTGTATTATTTTGGCTTATTATTGACATATCTGCATAATTGTCGATCGATTTCGTATGAAGTCGTATCTGGCGCTGAATTATCTCACACACAGAGAAACATATGTATTTTTAGGTTATGTTGAAATCGGTGCTTCAAAGCAGCAATGGCAACAGCAACAACAACAACAACAAAGGGCTTTAGCGGTTGAAGGGTCAAAGGTGCGCTGGTACGAGCCTCATAGCGTAAAGCGTGTAGGTGCCAATGCAAAACAAACGTCAGAACAGAGGGTTGCAAATTCATAAACTTACATTTAAGCAAATCATTTCCCTGATTTTTATATTGTTCTGCTAAAGCTAATACGTTTTCCGCCGTTTCGCCGGTAGCATGATTGCTATCCTGATTATTGCAGTCCGTGTTGCTGGCGGGGCACTGTTGCTCCTCTGTACTTTTTGTACTTCCACTTCAGTCGCTGACATTTTGTTTAATTGTATTTCTAAATATTTTAAATTCTGTTGTACTTAAAGAGCCTACGCACGAGTGTCTCCGAAAAACAGATGTAATAAAAAACTAAATATGCCGAGTACGTGTCAAAAGCAAAGCGTTAATCATTTTTTTACAACACATCACACACAAAATTCACCACTCCTACATATATTATATATATATATAATGCCGGACATAACTTATTCACCACCATTCAATTAGAAGCAATCGTTGTGAAAAGTCGTCGGAGTGGTAGTAGTTTATTTTTTTTTCCCTTCAAATATTTCTTTTCGTGACGTGGCCTTTCTGTATAGTCCGGTTCTTAAAGGAGTAATTGTAGAATAGAAATTTTCTAAGGAAAATGAAGTACTTTCTGTTGATGTGTTTGCTGCTGGCAGCAGGTACGTTTTTTTTTAAACAATATAATTTGATTGAAATGCGGCATGAACGCCGGCTAACCAACAAAAAAAATATTTTTTGCAGGCATTAATCAAATTGCCGCTGAAAGCAACTCTGATGGAGAAAATGTAGAGACCATTGATTTAGATCTAGGCGCATTTAAAGAAGGTTCCAGAACTGGTATGTATACATTTTTATTTTATATTGTATCAGATTGTGTACGCCCTTCAATTGGAGTTTATCAAAGTACACGTCACCTTTCTTTTTTTGTTGTCAAGATTATCTAGAAAAATCTAACAATTAAATCCACCCCCTTTTCCGATAACAGATACTGAAACGCTTAGCCGTGAGGAGGAAGCAATTAAATTAGATGGCTTGAATGTCGCGCAACTGAAAGAAATACGCGAAAAGGTAATTTTGATTTTCATACCGTTCTCCAATTTAACCAAAACAAAAGCAGCACACCCACTGCGAACGGTCAAAATAGGTCAAACATGATCATAATTTTATTGTATTGCCATTTTTGTAAGTGAACTAATTGTTTTTTTTTTTTTTTTTTTTTTTTAACTGTTTGCAGGCCGAGAAATTTACATTCCAAACGGAGGTGAACCGCATGATGAAACTTATCATTAATTCGCTTTACCGTAATAAGGAAATTTTCTTGCGTGAATTAATTTCAAATGCTTCAGATGCTATCGACAAGATACGTTTACTTTCGTTGACCGATCAAAAGCAACTAGCAGCTAATCCTGAATTACACATACGCATCAAGGCCGATAAGGAAAATAAGGTGCTACATATTATGGATTCTGGTATTGGTATGACCCATCAGGATCTGATTAATAATCTCGGCACAATCGCTAAGTCGGGCACAGCTGATTTCTTGGCTAAAATGCAGGATCCATCCAAATCAGATGGTCAGGATTTAAATGATATGATTGGTCAATTTGGCGTTGGTTTTTACTCAGCTTTCTTGGTTGCCGATCGTGTTGTTGTTACCACAAAACACAATGATGACAAACAATACATTTGGGAGTCTGATGCAAACAGCTTTACTATTGTTGAAGATCCTCGTGGTGATACACTAAAACGCGGCTCAATCATTTCATTGCATCTTAAGGATGAAGCTCAAGACTTTTTGGAGGAGGATACTGTTCGTGAATTGATTCGCAAATATTCACAGTTTATAAATTTCCCCATTTTGATGTGGTCCAGCAAGACTGTTGAAGAAGAAGTAGCCGTCGAAGAGCCAGTGACTGAAAAACCTGAAAAATCAGAAGACACTGTCGACGATGTTGAGGAGGATGAAGCCAAGGTCGAAGAGGAAAGTATCGATGAAGAAAAGCCAAAGACCAAGAAAGTTTCAAAGACAGTTTGGGATTGGTTGTTGATCAACGAAAACAAGCCAATCTGGACGCGTAAACCGTCTGAAGTTACCGAAGAGGAATACAACGCTTTCTACAAGAGTCTTACAAAGGACTCTGGTGAACCGTTGACGCAGACACACTTTGTTGCTGAAGGTGAAGTTACATTTAAAAGTTTGCTTTACATTCCCACCGTACAACCGTCTGAATCATTCAATCGTTATGGAACCAAGTCGGATAACATTAAATTGTACGTGCGTCGCGTATTCATTACCGATGAGTTCAACGATATGATGCCCAACTATTTGAGCTTTATTCGTGGTGTTGTTGACTCTGACGATTTGCCATTGAATGTTTCGCGTGAAACACTTCAGCAGCACAAACTGATTAAGGTTATTAAGAAGAAGCTTGTGCGCAAGGTGCTCGATATGATCAAGAAGATAAACAAGGATGAATATGAGAAATTCTGGAAAGAGTTCTCTACAAAGTAAGTTTATTGGTTGGTTGTCGTAGTTATAGATTCTATAGACTTGATTGTTATTTTTCTTTTGTTTTTATAGCCTAAAATTAGGCATCATGGAGGATCCTAGCAATCGTTCTCGTTTAGCTAAGCTCCTACGATTCCAATCATCAAACGGCAAATCTGTCACCTCTCTCGCTGAGTACGTTGAACGCATGAAGTCTAAACAGGAACATATCTACTACATCGCTGGTGCTAACCGTGCTGAAGTCGAAAAGTCACCCTTTGTTGAACGTCTGCTCAGCAAGGGCTACGAAGTGCTATACTTGGTTGAAGCTGTTGATGAGTACTGCATCTCAGCACTGCCTGAATTCGATGGCAAGAAATTCCAAAACGTTGCCAAAGAGGGCTTCAAACTAAATGAGTCAGAGAAGAGCAAAGAAAAATTCGAAAATCTTAAGAAATCGTTCGAACCACTGGTGAACTGGTTGAGCACTATCGCATTGAAAGATCATATTCTTAAAGCCCAGGTATCTGAACGTCTTAGTAGCTCACCATGCGCACTTGTTGCTGGTGTGTTCGGTTGGACCGGAAACATGGAGCGTCTGGCATTGTCTAACGCACATCAAAAATCTGATGATCCACAACGTACTTATTATCTTAATCAGAAAAAGACACTTGAAATTAATCCCAGACATCCTCTGATGCGTGAACTATTGCGTCGTGTTGAGGCTGACGAAGCTGATGAAACCGCCAAAGATATGGCTGTAATGATGTTCCGCACTGCAACTCTACGTTCCGGCTTTATGTTGCAGGAAACATCAAACTTTGCGGATAGTATTGAGAAAATGATGCGTCAAACACTTGGTGTTGCATTAGAAGAGGAAATTGAATTTGATGAGGACGATGAAAACGATGCTTCTGACGAAAAAGAAGAAACGGAGACAACTAATACAGAAGAGGATGAAGAGGAACAACAGCATGATGAGCTATAAAACTCGTTTATTGTAAATTAATTTGTAAAAATTAGACTGAATCTATAATTTTGTCTATATTCCATTACAAAAAAAATCGCGCGTGAGCGAACAGCAAGGATATTTGACGGTTGCATCAACAGTACTTTTCCTTATTTGTTCATTATGTTATTCTTAAGTAAACTCTCTCTAGTTTATTGGCCGTCCTCGTCACTTCCAATGTTCATTAGTCCATTAAGCTCAATTAAGTTGCATTTCATCTTAAGCATTCGTGGAGGTACGCGCCCAATGCTCAACAAATTCTGTAAAATTAATTATACAATTTATAATTTTCTACAAAACAAATTTATTTAAAATAAAAAAAAAGTGAAAAACATTTAAATTAGTCTTAATTTCTATCTAAATTAAATCACCACATCACTAGGCCTTTTTTGAGTCTTCATATTTTTTCTGAGCTTCTAAGTGGCTTGAAACTTCTTCGTACTTCATATTGTATTTATCCATTAACATCAATATAACCCAAGTTGGTATAACTGCATTGCTGAGCTGCGAGGTTATCTAAAATTTAAAGTTGTTGAAGCCACTTGAAATACATTCAAACCGTATTATACTTGCCTGGCCAGTAATTGGTTTGTTAATGTATTTGGCCACTTTATCCATCATGTTATTTTGAAGTATAGGGTCTACAAAATGGGTCACATGTGTATGGCTTAAGCCCTTATATTGGTGGACAAAATAATTGTGTCGTAGCTCTTTTAAAATTTTCTCAAAATGTTTTTTGTAACGATCAAAAGTGTTGAGTATCTCATCTGTTGTCTTTTCGGAAAGTGTTCTGAAACAATAAAAATATCAAAATGTTATAAACGTATGGAGTAACTAATCCCTAGAATACGTACAAAATCTCAACTTTCTTAGGCGGTTTTAATTGGCGTTCTAAACTTTCAGCAATCTTGTACATTGTTTGCATCTGCCCGCCGGTTAATGTACGTTCAGAAGCATTCTTATGTGTTGTATTTCTTACATTTTTATTATTCTGCTGATTCCTATCGACAAGTTTTTTGGTTTCATCATCATCGTCGGAACCAAACAAAGACTTCATATCTACATTTTTATCATTAGGTTTTGTTAATTTTATATCTATTCTATCTTTCGTATAGTTTCTCATTTTATGATAAGTCCTTGTGTTTGTAGATCGATCTGAACTCCTTAGGTTACGCGTTTCTTCTTCAAAATCATTCGATTTACTGTTACTGCTGGAACTTTCTTTCGATAAGCTACGATCTCTTTTCTTTTCTGTTTTTTGCCTATTTAAAATCGTTGAGTTTTCTTTCGATAAGCTACGATCTCTTTTCTTTTCTGTTTTTTCCCTATTTAAAATCGTTGAGTTTTCTTTCGATAAGCTACGATCTCTTTTCTTTTCTGCAATTGGCCTATTTAAAACCGTTGAATTTCTCGTTATTGATTTATATTTTTCTGTGTGCATTTCACTTTTGTGGTCAAATTCCTTTTCTAATATTTTGCTTACTACTCGAGTACCATCATTGTGTGCAATACGTTTATATCTTGTGGCTCGTGTGTCTGAATCTGTGCGCCGTTGTAACTCTTTGCCATCATTTACAGCAGCTCGTTCAATACGTGAGGCTTTGTATAACGGCGGAGTAGGTGTTAGAGGGCGCTTTTCATTGCTGTTAACCGGAGATGGGGAATAACGCTCATCATCAGAGGCAGCGGCAGCCTCGTCGTCAGTGCGAGCTAAACTGCTGTTCTTTCGCTTTTTTCGCGATGGTGTGTAAGGCTCGTATTTAGTTGTACCGTATTCCGGTTGATATTCTATATATTTGTTGTCTCTTGGTTGAGCATGCACAACAGCGTCTTTCTAAAATTAAGATGATTACAGTTATAAAGTCTAAAATCTTTTAAGAACATTCTTACGTTTGTTTCTGTACTATTGCGCAAGTTGGACCTAGTCTGAGTAATATACTCTATTTCACATTGAAACACTAACATCGGCTCGCCTGGCTGCATACCAAGGGATTCAATGTGACTACAGCATAGGTTAATTTTATCCGGTTTGCATGTCTTATAGTTAACCTGTATACAGTTATCAATTGAAAATTTACCACATTGATGATTTACCGTATTATCCCTATTGAAATTATCTACAATTTGCTCTATTTTATTCTCAAATATGTTCCAATATATGAATCCTTTGAACCAGCGATGCAGTACTTTCTTCTCTGATTTGGAGTCAATTTCAATAGTCCGTGGCTTCACTTTGATCAGACATAGTACCGTTTTTCCATTGCCAAGTTTGTATACTTCCAAACTCAATGATTTCTCGAGCGGCATCCTGAAGTATGAACGTATCCTTCCCGCTCAAATAAGATTCAAACAGTAAATCGTCATTTTGTGGCACTTTAGCAGTGTGACCAAATGTGACCAAATAGAAAAACATTAAAAAAAAAAAATTAATAATAATACAGTGTTACCTACAAATCGTGTATATATGGTGGTGCTATTCAGCAGTATAATTACAGTATTATAGTAAGAATAGCAAGAAAGATTTTTTTTGTCAATTTTTCTCGTTTAAAAAATGCGAATCTTCAAAAATCGAAAAAAAAAAAAATTAGTACGCAAATTTAATTTGTTTACATTTATGATCATACATGTTTATCAGATCTCAAAATGCTTCTGTTTCTTAATATATTTATAACAAAGCAAGCTTTGTTCTACAGTTTTGTATAATCATATTTTAATACTGAATAAAACTTACCAAAATATATAAATAAATTAATGATTTCACCAAACAAGCAAAAAGTTATTTCACCAACTTGAAATCAGTGCTACCAACACAATTGTTTTGCTATGATCGATTTACCGTTAAATTTGAAATCGTTGAATGACTAACCCACCATTAAAAAAAATACGCAATTACGTACGTACAAGTTGTTTAGAAAACGGTTTATCTCTTTAAATTAGATGCTTTTAATAAAAAAAAAAAAAAACGTCATTTGGCATAGGTCAAGTTCGTAATGTAATCAACGACGTACGAAGCCAACTTTGATGTTATTATTAGATCTAGTTTTATTTTAGCATTATCAGCACGAGCCAAGCTGGACGACGACGACGCCGACGACAGATTAGTTGGAAAGAGATTTTTTACTATTAACAGTTTAGCGGGAGATCTTGGTTAGAACAGACTACGTTGTCGCGTTGTGGAATTTTTGTTTTATTATTTTGAATTCGAGCTCAACGTCGTTGTGATAATCAATGAGTTTTCGAAGCGGACGTTTAATTTAAACTAAACATCATGCTAGTAATTAAGAGTACCAAGTTGCTGCTACTGTTTAGTGTATTTTTATTTTTGCAATTCTTATCAATAAATTACGCTCATCCAACGGCAACAACAAGCACCGAAGTAATTGAACAAACAATTAAAGAAAGTGAAACGCAATTTTCCGTAGAAGAATCATCCGTTGTAACTACAACTAAGCAGCCGGAACCGGTGGATGTTAAAGTGCCCGAGTTGGAAACTCAAACGGAAACGAATCGTAATCTAATTACAGATGCAGAATACGAGTTTCGTAAAGAGTATGGCAAGTTGATGCTGACGTATATGAATCAATCGGTAGATCCATGTGATGATTTCTACGAATACGCATGCGGAAATTGGAAAAACGTTAAACTGGATCATCAATCATCGCATAAGCGTAGTAATCTCTTGGATATTGTTTATAAACTAAGTGAATCCATAGAACATTTGCTGCAAAAATCTAGCACCGAACTGAAACTTGATTATGTTGCCGAGCTGAAATTAGCGCAGCAATTCTATCAGGCATGCCTTAATGCCGATCTTTATCCAATGCCAGTATCGGATGATTATCTGCGTGTAATTAAATCTATTGGTGGTTTCCCCGCCGTTGATGCAGCATGGAACGCTAGCAGTTTTAGTTGGTTTAATATGAGCGCGCATCTCTCAAACTATGGTGCCGGAGGCTTAATTTATGAGGAAATACTGCCGGAATATCCATTTGCGCCGTACTTTAAATTACCAGAACTTGGATTTGACTATATTGTGCACAGCGACAATATTAAAACAAATAAAACGCGTGGTTACGAGCTAAATGAACGACGTATGCGCGAGTATCTAAGCACATACGCTGTGGACAATGAGCAGATTGAAAAAGTGATTAGTGAAATTTTTGATTTCTGGCATGAAGTGCTCTCGTTGGCTGATCGCTTTGGCGAAGATCAAGACAAGTGTCAACTATTATCATCGCAGATGTCGCCAATACCGGAATTTCCGCAATGGAGTAATTATTTTGAGATAGCCTGGCTTGGCAAAGACTTTCATCTGCGCGAAGATGATTGCCCATGTCCCTTTTTTTATGTTGAACTGGATAAAATATGTGAGAAGCATAAGGAATCGGTGGCTAATTATTTAGCCATGAAATTTCTGTACCAAATGGATGCGCGTTTAAAGGCGTCACGCTATCAGAAGGATTATTGCTTGATAAATATTCAATACTCACTACCCTTTTTACTGGATAAGTTGTATTTATTGGTAAGAGCAAAGCACATAAATGCAGGGGGGCACCATAATTACTTACATTTTCATGCAATATTTCAGGAATATTTCAATGACGAAATTCGCTCTGAGGTCGCTCTTATTGTTAAAGAACTGCGCAAAAGTTTACGCATTGTACTCGAGCATGCTGACTGGTTAGACGATGTTACACGTAGTGAGGCATTGGAGAAGGAGTCGACCATTATTTCACGTATTGGTAACTTCAAGGCTTCAGAGCTAACCGAGCGGCTAATACGCGAAATGAACAATCTTACATTTGTCGAAGGTAGCTACGCGCAAAATAATATGAACTTGAAAAAGTTTAAACGTTTTATGAAACGCTTTAATGGTCTGCACCACGAACAATTGCCTAATACAACCAAGCCACTGGAGCTGCTGGTGGGTTCTCAAGTGAATGCATTTTACTATAATATTGATAATTCGATTAATGTTATGGCTGGCATATTACATCCGCCAGCATATCATAAAAACTGGCCCAACTCGTTGAAGTATGGCACTATTGGTTATCTGATTGGTCATGAATTCACACATGGTTTCGATACGGTGGGTTCAATGTTTGACAGCAACGGAGAATTGCGCAACTGGTGGTCAAAGAAATCCGGAAATGTGTTTAACGATCGCGCCAATTGTTATGTCGATCACTTCAACGGATATCTGATACCGGAGATTAATCGACAAATTAACGGAAATCAAACCAAAGATGAAAACATTGCTGATGCCGGTGGATTACGCGAAGCATTAAATGCGTACCGACGTTACATGAAACAGTTGACAACCTCGCTTGAGGAACCCTTTTCGCAAAAGGATGAGCAAATGCCTGGACTAGATCTGTCACCAGAGCAGATTTTCTTTCTTGGATTTGCGCAACTGTGGTGTGCAGCTTATGAAGAAGAGCATTACTGGGATGAATTGACTAACGAGCATACAATGGACAAGTATCGTGTACTCGGTGCAGTGACCAATAGCGATGATTTTGCAGTTGTATACAATTGTTCGATAGGCAGCAAGATGAATCCGAAAGCTGACAAATGTCGCGTATGGTAGCAATTTTTTTCGTCTTCTAATTAATATAAAAGACACGCAGCACTGTTGTCGTTAGTTGATAATAAAAAATAAATAATATGTCTGTGTGTGTGTGTGCAGCTGATAAGCTTTAGCGCTTGTGTTCATTGAGAAATTATAGTTAGGAATTTGTGTGAAACTTCTTTTGAATAGCGCAATTAATTGAATAATATTAACAATAACAATAATAAAATATTTCGAAATTGTGCTAATGTGGTTTTGATTTACATGCAAGGTTATAGCTCTCTCTCCTTAAACAATACACATTTGTGTTATGTAGCCTCTGAAGATTTATATGCGTTTGCACCGGAATAATTGTCGATGAGTAATGATTTGTAACGTCGCAGATGTACACTGAGACCATCTTCACGTTCGCTGGAGGAGAGTATTGTGACGCGCGAGACAATCAGATGTGAGGGATTTGCCTGACTGAAGCCGCGTATAACATCGATTTCGTCACCGACATTTAGTTGCACACTTTTCTTAGCAATCTTCATGCCATTGACGCGTATTTTACTATCATAAAAGATGGTCTCTATTTTGCTAAAATGTAAAAATAATTGGATTAACTGTCTGTCATAATATCAAAGAAATTCCAACGTTTTCTATCTTACTTTCTTGCCATGTTCAATCCCGATTTGACTAACAGATCAGCACGCAGTGAGTTCACCTTTGCTTTAACAACCTTCGAATCACGTTCGTCCTTGAACTCAGCATCAATTTCCTCATCGCTATCGCTTTCTTCTGCACGCGAAGATTTCTTAACGTTTTTTTGTAGCGGCGCAGAACTTTGTAGTTGCCTTACTGCACATATTTGTTGTGTATTAAATGAATAACTAGTTGCTAATTGTTGCTTATATTTAGTTAGATTTCTTACAACATAACGTTGCTGCAGCAATTGCATTGCAGGCAGCAAACTTTGAAAACTGTATTCTTGTTAACATTTTTCACTGCACTAAAGCGGCCAAAAATGAAAATGTTTGTTATGAAAAAACATAACCTTAAATAAAACAGCTGTTTGAATTTTTTTCGCTCTATGAAATCCGCATTGCCAATCTTTGCGTTGTTTATTTTTTTAAATTTTTTTGTTTTTTCTTGTTTTTCCTTTTTAATTTATTTGGATTTGGCACAATGTGCTGTACAGTCAATGATTTGTAAATTTCTTTATTTAGAAATTCATCAGCATCAGATTCAGTATCCACTGTCTCTGCCGGCGCCGCGTTTTCTTGCTCTTTGGCAGACACAACGTCAATTTTCATTTTTTCCGGTGTTACAGTTTTTTGCATTGCAAGAGCTGCTAAATTACTTAAAGCATTTGTTAGCAATTGCGTTTCTTTAACTGAATTTTTAGAACACTGACTAATAGCGTTGTCTTTTGCTTGACTATCGTCAAAAGAAATAAAGTCTCCGGCCCACTGCTTCTGTGGCGCTTCTGCTGTAATGGGTGAGGCATTGATCGCTTCATTTGATGTTTTCTCCTTTCGTTGCGTTGCTTTATGTTTATTTGGTCTTTTTATTTTCGCCTTCTTTTCAGATAAAATTGGTCTCTTTTGCGCAGCTCTTGGCTCTTTTCTACGTTTTAATATCCAATCCACTAGTTCCAAGCTAATTGTTTCAATATTCTTTGGAAACACCAGAAGCAACGCACGTATGCCAAACAGTTGCTCAGTTAAATCCTCAAGCTTTGGTTGCGCATAGACGGGTACAGTGGCATCCTTTTGCTTCCATGTTTCGTGCTATCAGTCCGATTAGATGATGTGGCTTAAGGCTGAGTGAGATGAGTACAAACGATGCTGCACTTTGGTTAATGACACGCAGTCCGCTTTCCAGTCCCAGGCGTATATTTTTTGCTTTGGCAAACTCACGCTGCGTTTGTCCACTGTGGGTGATGGATTTTTGCAGCATGTCTTGGAACTCGATAATTTCATTTGGTGTTAGTACAGGCCTACAAATGATTTTTACAAATGTTTAGTTTTTGGCGCTACCTTTATTGTACATACATATTTACCAGTGACGCTTGAAAGGATCGCCTAGTAAATTGATTAGCTTGGGCAATGCTTGTTTCTTGCTTTTTCCTTCATTTTTCTTAATAATAGCTAAACTGCTCATTTTAATTAAATTTATTATATATGTATTTACTTTACGAAAACAATTCTAATCGCATGTGCTGTGTTCTTTTTTGCTTAGTGTTGCCAACTACATGTATTATGTTAGGCCGAGTTTATACCGAAGACAAATAACAAAAATCACTAAATTTAGACCTACTAGAACATTTGATTAGGAATTTTGAAAACATTAAAAAAAAAATAAAATACCAAGTAAAATTAAATTTTTTATTTCGTTTATTTAAATCTGTTTAATAAAATAAGTAGAAATACATTTGTTAATACAACTAATACAATTCAACTAAATCAACCAAACTTTCCGCTTGTGGTAATAGTTCAACAACGGAAATATTTGTGGTCTGTTCCGTTGTTGTTGGTTCATTTAAAAAAATTGGCTTCGGTCGTAGTATTCTCTAACTCAGAGCTTGTATTAACGTCGAATTCAATATTGCTGGGTTCTGTAGTTGTAATTTTCTCGAAAAAGTTCTCCGGTGTTGTAGTGAGTACAACTTCAGTATTTTCAGTATTGACATCCAAAATGCTTTCCGTTGTTGTTCTGTATTCTAAACTAGATATTAATGATTCATCTATTTTTGTAATATTATCTGAAGTTTGTGTTGTAGTAAGCATTTTTTCAGTAGTTTCTGTTGTGTTATCTAAAATGAATTCGGTAGTTGTTCTGTCTTCTAAAGTCGATTCATTGTTTTTGACATTTTCTGGAATTGAAAATTCATCTATTTTTGAAAATTTCTTCAAAATATTTTCAAAACTAGTCAGGGATACATTTGCAATTTCAAAATCATCAAAATTAGCCGTAGTCGTTTCAAGTATGGACGTTGTTGTTGTTTCAAAATCGTTTTTGTTGTCAATTTTGGATTTCTCAGTTGTTGCTAATTCATTTGTTGGGGTAGTTGTTTCAGAATCAGGTTTAATAATTGGTACACTGTCATTATTATTATCACTTGATAAGGTGTCTTCTAATATATTCACACCAGATTCCGGTTTGTTTGTTGGTAGTGTGTCTTTTTTAACACTTGCTAAGGTAGTTGATTCGAACAAGTCATCATTCAATTCCGGGTTATAAGTTGATATTGTGGCTTTATTAACATTTGCTAAGGTTGTTGAATCGGCATCAGTTACAGGCTGGTAAGTTGGTAGTATTTCATTTGGTCTGGTAGTTGATTCGATGCTGTCTTTATCATATTTCGGGTTTATTAGTTGGTATTGAGTCTATATTAAGACTTGCTGTGGTGCTAGATTCAATGAAGTCGTCATCAGATTCTGGCTGATAAGTTGTTAGTATTTCAATTGGTGTAATATTCGTGAATTCGATGCTGTCTTCATTAAATTCTGGTTCTTTAGTTGGTATTGTGTCTATATTTAGACTTGCTGGAGTAGTAAATTCAATTAGGTCGTCATCAGATTCACTTGGTCTGGTAGTTGATTCGATGGTCTCTCCATCAGGTTCGGGTTTATTAGTGTTTATATTAAGATTTGCTGGGGTAGTAGATTCAATTGTGTTGTCATCAGATTCCGGCTGATAAGTTGGTAGTGTGTCTTTGTGGAGATTTGCTTGGGTGCTAGATTCAATAAAGTCTTCATCAAATTCTGGCTGATAAGTTGGTAGTATTTCACTTGGTCTGGCAGTGGTATCGATGGTGTCTTCAGATTCGGGTTTATTAGTTTGTATGTCTATATTAAGACTTACTGGGGTAGTAGTTTCAATTGAGTCGTCATCAGAGTCAACTGTGCTGGTAGTTGTTGGGAAGGTTTCGGTTGTTACATCATATTTAGATTCTGTAGTTGTTTCCACATAGTTAGTAGTTGTAGAATCCGGCAGTTCCTCTGTTGTACTTATTAGTTCTGGTATTTTTTCGTTAATTGGTGCTTCCGTCATGATTGATTGATTATTTTTAATTGGTGTATATGGTATATATTTCTTTAAATTGTATATTTTTCGATTGTTAATATAGCTTTTCGCTATTTTAATCCAATCATCAGATGTTTTAATTAATAAATTTAAACTGTTATCCGGAATATTAAGCATTTTTCCAAGTGAAATTCTAAAATCTTCTGATTTATTTCGCGACAATACAGCGCCATGGCAAGTAGTAAATAATATAAAATAAGCACACAATGTAAACAGCTTCATTGTGCTCCTCTCATAAACGTTGAATTATAACTGATTTTGAATGTAAAAAAGTATTGCATTTATATGTGAGTGAACGAACTACCTGTCTTTGGTTATTAGTTTATGTGGCCTTGAATGGATATTTTACCTGAGGCCTTTTCAAGTGATAATGTTTCTTAGCAAAATTTAAGGACGTTAAAAGTAATTAGTCGTAATGGTTGGTTTTTAGCTTGAATGAGTCTATTTTCTTTTAATGAGATGTGGCTTATCATATTTCTTTGTATTTTAAAAAACGTTTTTGTTTAAAAATGCGACTTTGTTCCTTAAACTGAAGTCGACAAATGTAATTGATTTTTAATGATAACAAAGAAAATAGTTTACTAGCAGTGAACACTGGGCGGTTCATCTTCTGTTCAGTAAAAAGTCACAGAATAACGTAACCATTTTCGTAGCTTTAATTTCTAAGTCCAAAATTGTAATTATGACAACTGTGCATTTAAAAAAATTGTGAGTAAAGCGAAAATAAATACGTGTCCAAGTTTCTACAGGCCATGCGTATATCAAACAGTTGGCAACATTGTCAAACGACATAGGTGTGAGCGAGACAAATGTACTGTAATCCAAACAGCTGAGAGTCGAAAGTAGCAGCCGGCATAAACAGTTTGAAAAGAAGAAGAAAAAGTTTTGTTGAGGTCCGCGTTTTTTATTAATTACTTTTATTATCTTTTTATTTATAAACTTAATTATTATAAACTTAATTAAACCTAAAAAACATATGCAGTTTAATATAATTATAAAGTTTAAACCTTTTCGTAGTACATTTTAAAGTGTATATGTTTGCTTGAACCGCATGTTACTAGCAAACACGACGCTTCTCTAAACGTTTACTTACATTTTTTTTTAAAATTTTCAGAAAACCTATTCAAATAACAAAAAATGGATTCAGATTTATATGATGAGTTTGGAAATTACATCGGTCCCGACTTAGATAGTGATGAAGACGATGATCAAAGTATTTATGGGCAACCGGATGCACAGGACGATCAGGATGTGAGTATTTTTTTAAACTTGTTTCCTGTTTTTAATTACTGAGAATATGTTAATCGTTGCATCTTTACTCAATAGGATGATGCAATGGATGAAGACGAAGCAGAGCACGCTGACGATGAGGATAAAGAAGTCACTGCTGTAGTGCTGCACGAAGACAAACGCTACTATCCCTCCGCTGTAGAAGTGTACGGACCTGACGTTGAGACAATTGTTCAAGAGGAGGATGCACAACCACTTGATCAACCGCTTATTGAACCGGTTAAAAAGATAAAATTTCAAATTAAAGAGCAAGAGCTGACAGAGACTACGTATGATATGGAATTTATGGCAGATTTGATGGATACACCGCCACTGATACGTAATGTTGCATTAGTTGGGCATCTACATCATGGTAAAACAACGTTTGTTGATTGTTTAATACGCCAAACACATCCGCAATTCGAAAATATGGAGGAGCGCACTTTACGATATACGGATACGCTTTTTACGGAACAGGAGCGTGGTTGCAGCATTAAAGCAATGCCGGTGACGCTTGTGCTGCCGGATGTTAAGCAGAAAAGTTTCTTAATGAACATTTTTGATACGCCTGGTCATGTAAATTTTTCGGATGAGGTTACGGCGGCTATGCGTTTAAGCGATGGCGTTGTACTCTTTATTGACGCTGCAGAGGGTGTTATGCTTAACACGGAGCGTTTACTTAAACATGCAGTACAGGAAAAAATGGCAATTACGGTTTGCATTAATAAGGTATAACGCTGTTAGTTTAATTAAATTATATGCAACATTTATCATTCTCATTTATATGGCACAGATTGATCGTTTAATTTTGGAGCTCAAATTGCCGCCACAGGATGCATACTTCAAGTTGAAACATATTGTCGAAGAAGTTAACAGCCTATTGAGGTGCGTTTGTATGCAATTGATTAGATGCATTTCTAATACTAAACTTTGTTTTTCAATAGCACCTACGGCAGCGCCGAGGATAATCTTTTGGTATCACCAATTCTTGGCAATGTTTGTTTTGCAAGTTCGCTGTATGGCATCTGTTTTACGTTAAAATCGTTTGCCAAGTTATACGCAGATACATACGAGGGTGTCAACTATGTCGAATTTGCAAAGCGTCTTTGGGGCGATATGTATTTCCACAGCAAAACGTAAGCTGAACCTTTTAAAAGATTTAAAAGCATAAAACTAAAATTATTCATTATTGCAGTCGCAAGTTCACTAAAAAACCACCACACAGTTCGGCGCAACGCAGTTTTGTTGAATTTATACTTGAACCCATGTACAAGTTAATCGCTCAAGTTGTAGGTGATGTGGACACCACTCTTGTAGACACGCTTGCTGAGTTGAATGTACGCGTAACAAAGGAGGAGATGAAATCCAATATACGTCCTTTACTGCGCGTCGTCTGCAATCGTTTTATAGCCGATTTTAGTGGTTTTGTTGATATGTGCGTAGAGCATATTAAATCGCCGCTGGAGAATGCTAAACGCAAAGTGGATCATATTTATACAGGACCCAAGGAGGGCGATATTTATCGCAATATGATACAATGCAATCAGTATGGCACTTTAATGGTGCACAGTGCCAAAATGTATCCCACAGACGATTGCACATTCTTTCAGGTGCTTGCGCGTGTTGTCTCTGGCACATTGCACTCTGGACAGGAGGTGCGTGTTTTAGGTGAAAACTATACGCTGCAAGATGAGGAAGATTCACGCATATTACAAGTAGGCCGCTTGTGGATCTATGAGGCACGTTATAAAGTCGAACTGAATCGTGTACCCGCTGGTAATTGGGTGCTAATCGAAGGTATTGATCAGTGCATTGTGAAAACGTCATCCATTGTTGACATTAATGTACCTGAGGATTTGTACATATTCCGACCGCTTAAATTCAATACTCAAAGCATTATAAAAATCGCTGTGGAGCCGGTAAATCCATCTGAGTTACCAAAAATGTTAGATGGTCTACGTAAAGTTAACAAATCATATCCATTGCTTTCGACGCGTGTTGAGGAATCCGGCGAACACATTATACTTGGCACTGGTGAGCTTTATCTCGATTGCGTTATGCATGATTTGCGTAAAATGTATTCGGAGATTGACATTAAGGTAGCTGATCCAGTAGTTGCCTTCTGTGAGACAGTGGTGGAAACCAGCTCACTGAAATGTTTTGCCGAAACACCGAATAAGAAGAATAAAATTACAATGATTTCGGAACCACTTGAAAAGGGCTTGGCAGAGGATATTGAGAACGAAGTAGTTTCTATAAACTGGAATAAAAAACGTATTGGTGAATTCTTTCAAGTCAACTATGATTGGGACTTGCTAGCAGCACGTTCGATTTGGGCTTTTGGACCAGATACAACGGGTCCTAATATATTGGTGGATGATACGCTACCATCAGAGGTGGATAAGAATCTGCTGACCTCGGTAAAAGATTCAATAGTGCAAGGCTTTCAGTGGGGCACGCGGGAAGGTCCACTTTGTGAGGAGCCTATACGAAATGTAAAGTTCAAAAATATTAGATGCAGTTATTGCTAATGAAGCGTTGCATCGTGGCGGTGGACAAGTAATACCAACAGCAGCGTCGTGTAGCATATTCAGCGTTTCTAATGGCAACGCCGCGTCTAATGGAACCGTATTTATTTGTAGAGGTGCAGGCACCAGCAGATTGCGTTTCAGCGGTTTATACAGTGCTGGCGCGTCGAAGGTATAGTTTCATTATTGCATAAAGTTTTATATACATTGCAATACAAGAAATGTTCTATGTTTTTACAGAGGTCATGTAACACAAGATGCTCCAGTTTCCGGCTCACCGTTGTACACCATCAAAGCATTTATACCCGCTATTGACTCGTTTGGCTTTGAAACAGATTTACGCACGCATACACAAGGACAAGCGTTCTGCTTATCTGTATTCCATCATTGGCAAATAGTGCCTGGTGATCCGCTGGATAAATCGATTATAATACGTCCACTGGAACCACAGCAGGCATCGCATTTGGCGCGCGAATTTATGATTAAAACACGCAGACGCAAAGGACTCTCCGAAGATGTATCGATCAACAAGTTCTTCGATGATCCTATGTTGCTTGAATTGGCGCGGCAAGATGTGCTGCTTAATTATCCACTATAAAATGATGTGCTTGTACTGTAAGCGTTTGGATGTTTCAATAAATGAAAATTCTAATTAATTATACACAATTTCGGTTTTACAAATTTTGCATATTCATTATTCAAATACTTTGCCACGGGCTTAGGTACAGCGAAATTGCATTATTTAAATATTAAACATATTCAAACTTTTTGAGTAAAAAACTTCAATGGGACAATAGTGTGTAAATTATTTATTATATTGAATTAAATTTTAACATGAAAATTGCAGTTTATGTCGCCAACAATTTTAATAAGCTACGTTACACCCACACACACAGAAAAAACAAAAAAAAAGTACAAGAAAAAAATAAAAACATGGCATGGTTGTGTACACAACTGCCAGCTAAGGCAAACGTGTGGCATGCTTCCTTCCTGTCCGTTTGGGTGCAATATGGGTAGGATCAGCAGCCTATGCGCCGCCATTTTGTAACGCCTCAGCTTCATAGGCCTCGCGTTCCGCTTGTTCGTCATCGAATTCGACATCGTCGTCTGCGGTAGCTTCCTGCAAAACAGTTCAAAGCAGATTTCGCATATAAAGTTAAAATTCAAATGCAATACACATGCACACACACATACACATATATGTACTCATACATACAGCCAAACACAAAGAAATCAAACAAGCGAAAAATCAACAAAAGCAACAGCGACAATGGCAAACGAATGATATCCGCTTCCGGCGCTGTTGTCCATTTCCGGTGCTTTGATTTTTCAACTCATGCTCATATTTTCATATTGTTGTTTGCTGTTGTTTTTTTTTTATTGTGTATTTTTATTATTTTTTTTTGTTCTTTATATATACACACAACACCCGTGAGAAAGCAAGAATGTTTAAGGTTTGTAAAAATTTATGTATCAGAGACAGAAAGATCCCCCACAAAGTAATTATACTATATCAGCAATAAAAGCTGTGCTCGTCAAGCATAAATGTAGCCATTTTGGAGACTCACAAAATTTGAAAGATTGGACAAATTTAAAATAGAGACCCACATAAGCTTTGTTGTGCATGTTTTATATAATTTTTTGTGCAGGGTAACTCCCAGTCGAACTTACACGACAGCAACATACTTTCTTGCTTTGTTTTTCATACCTGGTACTGCTGGTATTCCGATATCAAATCGTTCATATTTGATTCAGCCTCAGTGAAACTCCATTTCATCCATACCTTCGCCGGTGTACCAATGAAGGAAAGCCTTGCGGCGGAACATTGCAGTGAACTGTTCAGAGATGCGCTTAAAGATATCCTGTATGGCCGTTGTATTGCCAATGAATGTTGCCGACATTTTGAGACCGCGCGGTGGTATATCGCAAACGGCAACTTTTACATTATTTGGTATCCATTCAACGAAGTAGCTGCTATTTTTGCTTTGGATGTTGTACATTTGTGTGTCCACTTCCTTCATGGACATGCGTCCTGCAGAAAAAAATAAAGAGAGTTTTGGCATATTTATTATTCCACTAAAAAGCTAAACAAAAAAAAAAAAAAAAAAAAAAAAAAAGAGCAGCGCAGTTTTTTGTTTTATTTTATTTATTTTTTTTTGTTTTTTCCTGAATTAACATCAAAAGCAAAAAATTTGCTTTGATGGTGACATCCTGCCCATACGTATGTCTTCTGATATGTCTAATCCCAAAATCCCTAAATATAAAATGCTAAACTGTTTCTAAGTAAAACGTAATGAAATCGAGGCAGCCAGCTACCTGGCTTTTAGACGCGCCCACTACGGCAACAGTTTTCGCTTTAGGGAGCCATTTGAAGTAATTTCGACTTTGTACCTTAATACAAAGTGACTCACATAATGCGCGCGCAAACAGTCCCAGAAGACAACTAAAAATTGTTTTCATTTTAATGTGTTTGTCATTTTTGTTTTCTTTTTTAAGTGCATACTTTTAGGTAGCGGTATGCTGTTTTTTAAATAATTTTTTAGTATTATTTTTGATTAATTATTTTGCAAGTGTTGCTTTTAGGCGCATGAACGAATTTTACATATAAACTGTTACCCTAAGTCACGTTCCGTTCAGCATGATTAGTTAAGCCAAAAGATATACCACGAAATTGTGCGAGAGGTTGAAGGTGTAACAATTCCCGCTGGTCTTGAAAATAAATTTCTAATTACGCGCGTTTTTCAAGTCATCAGTCAAAAGCGTTAATGCGCCTTGGCTGCTGCTGCTAACGTTTCTGTTCTAAACACACACATACAGAGAGAATGCCAAATGAAATATTATGCGGCATACTTACAAGCGTCACGTTAAATTTTAAATATGCTTAACTTTGACGGGATAAAGAAAAAAAAAAAGAAACGGGAAAAAAATTAAACGTGCTGCACACAAAATGAATCAGTCATACTTCGAGTCTTAAAACGAAAATATCTGCAGCCTTTCATTCATTTTAGGCATTCGACGCATTGCTTCATTAATCATTTTTAGTGGCGCCCATAAGTAGGTTTTATGCTGCTAATAAAATTGTCATTCTTCAAAATTGTGTGTACTCTACGCCACTACTACCGTTTTACCCAAAGTTATCTGTCGTCAGCGCGACGTGAGCCACAAACCCAGCAACATTGTAGTCAGTCAGTTCGCTTATTCATTTGCGCTTTGTTTAGGCAGGTGAGCTATGACAAAGTGCTAAAGTTTTTTGGTACTTAAGCCTGCGTTGCATACTTTTAGGCGTTTTCGTAACAAAAGTAGCTAGCTACGTGTGGAAGTGTTTATGTATTGTTGTTAAAAAACTATTTTTCTTTATTTTTTATTTCTTTTTTTTTTTTTTTTGTAAAAACTCCCCTGTCTATGTTGTCAACTGCAAACCAAAGGTCGACCGCATTTATTACAATGTTTGAATGTCAACAAAGTCAAAAACCAGCGTAAAACTTTTTGTTCTGACGTTTTTTTTTTTTTTTTTTTGTTGAAACGAGTGTGAGTTAGGTTAAATTTGTTGTATAAAAAATTGATTGTCATGTTGTTTGGGGAGTATGGGCGTTTAAAAGTCAAAACGTCATCTCAGGAGGGTTGGTGTTTGTACGTATGACGGCGTAATAGATTATTTAATAAAATACGTTGCTAATAAGCAAAAAAAAAAAAAAAAGAAGCAACAGGCAATGGGTTTAGAGCAATGATTTTAATTTAGAAGAAAGGAGGTTTCCCCAAAGAAATGCCGAAATTTCTTTTAAATACGCGTTATCCTCAAAAAAAACATTTGACTGTAGCATTCTTTTTACAGCTCTTTTTATATGGCATACAAAAGCTATGTTTCCTCTAAATTCAGCTTCAATTTTTTTTCAGTTTTTTTCTTTAATTTTTTTTTTTTTAAAGAATTTCTATTAAGTTGTCTGACTAACTCGTTGTCATTTATCATTGTCTTTGAAATTAATTGTCAAAATATGTGCACATTTAGTACGCCTGCCTGCGTTTGCTATTAGCAAAACTAGACAACTAATTCCATTCCATTTCCATTTTTTTCACTTACCACGGAAGATGCACGCACATGTCAGATAGCGTCCATGTCTGGGATCACAGGCAGTCATCATATTCTTGGCATCGAACATTTGCTGTGTCAGCTCGGAGACAGTTAAAGCGCGATATTGTTGTGAACCTTTTGCGGTAAGCGGTGCAAAGCCAGGCATAAAAAAGTGTAAACGTGGAAATGGTACCATATTCACTGCCAGCTTACGTAAATCAGCATTAAGTTGTCCAGGAAAACGTAGACAAGTGGTTACGCCAGACATAGTAATCTGTAGAAAAATATATATTTTTTTTAAATTTTTCGAATATTACGTATACGCAGCGTATTTAATTTCTGTTTTTAATTTTTTTGTATAATTTTGATTTGCTAAAAACTACTGTTTTTTTTCAATTTTTTAATTGAGAAAATCATAATGCACATTAAATTTTAATTATTTTTGATTTATTTGCCAAATAGACAAACAATTTTCATGTCAGAAAATATTTCATTGACAGCGCAAATATGGCGTTCTTTCCGTTCGTTCGTTGTCATTTATTTAATTGTTGCCTGTCAGCGAACATGGCCAAATATTTGCAAACAACTTGCCTCAAACATGCAAAACATTTGCAAAATATTTTAAATATTTTTTCTTTCCTAGAATGCAACACGAATAGCAAAAAAAAAAAAAAATTATTTGAAAAAAACAAAAAAAATAAAATAATTTTAGCTAAAATAATAATAAATTGCATTATTTTGTATATATAGAAAATTCCAATTTGAAATTGATTAAAAACAGAAATTTACCACGTATTATTTTTCAATTAATTAAAATTTATCGCCTCTAGCAAATCATTTACATTAAGGGTTATACTATATAGTTTTTATATTTATAAAATTTTATTGCAGCTAGAGTCACACACGTGTGTGACATTTCCAGTGTTATGCTTCGCTTACTTACGGACATCAAATGATTTAGATCTGCATAGGTGGGCATGGGTAAACGTAAACGTTGATAGCAAATATCATAGAGCGCTTCATTATCAATGCAAAATGTTTCATCCGTATCAACGATTAATTGATGCACTGAGAGTGTTGCATTGTATGGCTCGACAACAACTTCGGATACCTTTTTTGCCAGAACCAGAACCATGGCAACCAATCATGGGGCATGTGGAAAAATATGTAGCATTAGTTTAATAGGATAATTTAACTTACGGAAACAAGATGATTCAAATCACCATACGTTGGTGATGATAGTTTCAGCGTGCGAAAGCAAATATCATAAAGCGCCTCATTATCAATGCAAAAGGTTTCATCGGTATTCTCGACCAGTTGATGTATGGAGAGCGTTGCATTGTATGGCTCCACAACAGTATCGGAGACCTGCATTTTTTTTTTTTTTCAATAGCATTTTGTTAGTTGTTAAGCAGCATTTACAGCAGGCATTTAGCGTATTGTAAAGAAAAATATATAAAAAAAAATATATAAATTTAATTAATTAATTTTAAATTAAGTTACATTTTGTGTATGTGTGTTTTAATTAAGTTTTATCACATTAACACGTTTAATTTAGTAAATATTTTCATAATATTATATAATACATGCATCATAATTTAGCTTAAATGCGCTGTGATAGGCTTTCGATTTTTAATTGAAAATAAATGCAGCAAGATTTTGTGACAGTTCTGTGCATTTACATAATTATTAAAATTTGTATATGTATGTATTGATGTATTTATTTGTTTATACTGTATGTATGTATATGTATGTAGTACATGGAAAGTGCATTCATTCGGCAAGAGTTAAAGGCAAACTTAAGCGCTAATATATCATATAGAATATTTGTGCGCTAAAGAGCAAAAGTGATTTGGAATGGAAAATTTCGTTTATAAATTAAAGTTTTCTTAGAAAATATTTAGTGCAGAGAGATACTTTTGCCCCTTTCTGTTAGTTAATAAAATTCTAAGGCCAAGTAGTTGTTGGGATATGTATGGAATATGTCAAAATATCCGAAAAATACTTTTTCTAACAGTAAAAAGCAGTATTTATGGTGAATTGCACTAATGGCAGCATTATATTTCGGGGTATTAAAAAAAATCTCTTTCGGTTGGTTTTAAATCTCTTTTAAAATTTAATAATATTATGAATAAATTCACAATCAGTTGAAACATTTTTATTTTTATAAATGTAGTTTAAAAATAAATTATAAAATTTCATTGAATTTTAGAAGAAATTTAAAACCAATCAAAAAAGATTTTGTGTGACACTCCTGATTATAACTGAAAATAAACAGTGAAACCCTCATAATGACTCAAAGTGCAAAACAAACATGGACACCTTCAGAAACGTGCGTTAATATGGAGAGGGACAGCTGAGATCTTAGCGTATGCTTAGTACTGTTTGGATCAAGACTGTATATTGTATTTAAGCATTCAAAGAAAGAACAACACCGACTCGACTAATGCGACATAACCTAAAAAACTGATTTTGTAAAATGACAAGTTGTGAAGCTTTTTCAAACCACTGAATTTAAGAGACATTCCTTGTTTCGACAATGATTTGTTCCCCATAGTTCCCAAGGCCATAGCAAGGTGATACATAGTTTTGATAAATAGTCATAGATGCATCATTTTAAGTAATGTTAAATGACACAAACGTTTAGCGAATGTACAATTTAAAAATCTGGTATTCAAATCAATGAACATTTGTTCTTATATCAAAAACATTTGTTCTTATAACAACAAAATTTGTTCTTATATCAAGAACATTTGTACTTATATCTTATAACAAGAACATTTGTTCTTATATCAAAAACATTTGTTCTTATAACAAGAAAATTTGTTCGTATATCAAGAACATTTGTTCATATATCAAGAACCATTTTCTCTTAAGAAATGGATAGAAATAAATAATTCCAAAAGAAATAAAGCGAGCAAATTTGTAAGAGTGTAGCTCGATTTCGTAGCTTAATTTCGTATGTGCTTAAATCAAGTATAGACGTTCTTATACTATTTTCCTACAGCAGTTTTTCGCTCGAATAAATGATTAAAGAAATCGTATTTCTCTTTACTTTTAAGTAGTATTTAAATCATTATTTTTTTATACTTTCATGACCACTGTGCTATGCCTAATCAGAGTTTATCGTAATGCATGTGTACAAATGTATATTAGCTACTTATGTATATACATATGTATGTATGTATAATGTTTATCATAAATGTATATTTTCATGTATAATAATTAATGCTTTAGGCATTCATAATGTGCATTTATATGTATGTATCTAAATAGATATGTACATATACATACACTATATTTCCATTTCCAAACAAGTGAAAATTATGTTTAATCTTTTGCGTGCAATATTTGCTAAGAGATCTATTATAACCAAAATGTTATACTACTAAGTCCAGTCTTTATGAATTGTGGCAAGAAATATTTGTTGTATGTTGTACACAATAATTCGAATGCATATACTAATTATTTAATATTAAGCCTCACTGAGAGCAGCAAATGGACAATACTAATGAGCAAGTTGTGTGTGTTTACGAAGAAGAAGAAGAATGTTTTCAATTTGCAAGTTGGTTTTGATGCTTTTGGCCAAACCATTTGTCATTTGCTTTTAATATGTAGACGAGTAGTATAAGCAGGTGTATACGTGCAATAGATTATAATTTATTTGATTAGTTTGAGTTTGTTTATTTTGAAATTCAATTAAATGCGCACTATTATCTTTTTTGCTTTTGCTTTTTTTTTTTTTTTATCTTCTCAAAATAAAATAATATTCCTGCAATTTTAGTCGTTATTAACATTTTGGATTTCATCAATTTGTTTATTGCTTAATTAACCATCTTGCTATCTCGCTCTTATTTCATTCGCTCTCTCCCTTTTACACTTTTGTATGCGCTCATTTATGCGCATTACGCGGCATCAATACAAATTTAATTACATTTTGACGTTTAATTAAATTAATTCAGCGCAAAATTGATTGTCAACGACAGCTCACGTTCGTTCTGTGCCGTGCTGTCCAGTGTATTTAAGTTTGCATAGAGTTCGAGTTCGAGTTGGAGTTTTTATTTGGAGGCCATAGTGCTACGTGCAGAATGCGTGCTTGAATGCGTTTGGCAGGTTTGTTTGCTTGATTTTATAAATTAAAACAAAAAAAAAAAAAAAAATGTTTTCATACTACTTTTTTTTTTAAATATATATTTTAATTGCATTAATTTATTTGTATTTATTTTTTAATCAACATTATAAAGTGCAAATTAAAATTATAATTTTTTGCATATTAAAAGATATAAAAAAAAGAAATAAAATTTAAAATGTCATATTTCCGTTTTTAAAAATTTAATTGACAAATATGTATCTATAAATATATCTGCCTCTCTGCCTGTCTGCCTGTCTGTCTATATTTAATATGCAACTATTGAATGCAGCATGTCATTTTCCGTGTCAGCTTTGGCGCTTTCATACAAGCAAGCAAACAATGAAAACCATTCGCTGCGGTTATGTAGCATATTAGTGGGCGTCGTTTCTATTAAACACAGCGCCACAACTACAACTGATGCTGACAAGTGCGATAAAACCAATGAATTTGATAAAGGTTACCAAATACGCATATGTTTCTATGCTTTACACATCTGTCTACATACAAGCATACTACTACTACTCCTAGTTTAGAGATAATGTTATGCATAAATTTTATATCTTTAAAAATGTTGCTTTTAATATAAATTAAATAAAATAGTCTATTCATTTTGTGGTTTACTATATGCAGCAAAAGCCACAAAAAAATACGCAGCTGCAGTATATAAACTAAACTTAAGATACAGATACAAAAGTATCTATATACATAATTAATTGCTATATCGTATCTATGTGTGTGGTTAGCTTTAATGTGTGCGTGTTTTTGTATTACAACTATCTACATTTTTTTTTGTACAAAAATAAAATATAAAATATAAATTTTTTTTTTACATACAAATGCAGTGAGCCATGAAATTAGCATTTGACAAACGACATATGTATGCGCAATCGTCTGTGTATTTTTGTATCTGTATTTGTGTGTGTATCTATTTTGCTTTATGTTTAATGTCAAATAAATTTAAGCCAACTTCCGCACACACACATACACACTTAAAAAGCAAAACGACAAACGACATTAAAATTTATAGATGTCACGCCTGATTGACAATGGTCAGTGTCATTGCTCGTGTTAGTGTTAGTGGAAGGCGTTATCGAAAAAAATGCCATTTTACTAGCACATACATATGTAACTTATATATGCATACATACATTGCAGCTACACACAGACAACGCTGTAACACTTCATCATGCGGTCTGCGCTTAACTGGCTCTTAACTTATGGTTTTCTCGTTGCAAGTACTTAATTTATGTTGCAAATATCCAATTGGACAAGTCAAATTTTGCTAATATGTTTCGGTTTGCTTGCGGTTTATACGCAGACCGCATACGCTGCTGATGAGCCATCATTGAACGAACGAACAGCAGCAAAAGCGCCAGCTGCCGCTGGTTGCTGGTTTTGCGGTTCATGAGAGTGACTTTATTTCATATTTGGTTTTCAATATATTATATATTATAGAAATTATATTACTTAAATGTACATACATTATTTTTTTCCGCTTTTGTTGCGGCGTAGCTTTATTGTGTCTTAATGCATTAAGCGAAATATTATTTAAAGAATAATTTAAAGGCAGAGCATAATGTATTAAATATTGTAATAATTGAATTGAGAAAGAGCTCTCAAACCATGATACAATTGAAGCCGGTGAAGTCTTCCGCCACTGTATCTTTCTAAGGTTAATAGAATGTCTTTGACATCCCTGGAACTTATACGTCAAATATTGACTGGTTTTTGAGTCCGCTTTGCTTGGAGCTGCCTAAAAACTTCGGTTATAACGTTTGCAAAGAATTTGCATTATTTTTACGAATTCGTTGAGGATGGTCCAGAAAGGATTGGGTTAACCTCGACCGTTGAGGATCACGTATTGGCATATCGAAAGGCTCAGTAAATACAATGTTGGAAGAATGTTTTGTGTCTCAAGCGCGTAAAATCTCAATGAACTTATTTGATTTTTTGGATTTTTCGTGATTTTTTTTGCCAAAAATTCGACTCGATTTCATTTTCACAACCACCTTTTTCACCTGTTCTGGAGCCGTATGATTTCTGGCTGTTCAACAAGCTCAATAGACCGATACGGGGTCACCGTTTTGAGACTATAGAACAGATTCAAGCCGCTGCGCAGTCGCAGTATGATTAGCGACTGCGACTTGAACATCGCAGTGACTGCAAACAGTGATAAATTCGTAGTTTGCGAGAAACAATCAGCGATTTCGCGAAGAGCGATACACAAAATTTTCGAAAACTGAACATGTTTACTCAGGTAAAATGGCCATCACACTTTCAGTCGCAGTGTGACATAGCGATTTTTAAATCACTGTGAAAAAATCACTAAAAGTGATTATTTTGCTAATACTAAAACAAAGTGTGCTAAAATTGCGATAATAGCGATGCACAGCTGAATCTACTCTGCCAAAGTAAGTACAGCCTTCAGTGGAGAAGACTAAAATAAATACTTTAATTCGATTAAAGTGTTTTTTTTTATCTTTTTCAGTAACTGTGGCATCACAATGGTCCATTCTTGTTGTATACTTTATTCACTAAACTATTGCCTTCCTTACTTATAATAAGTGTCATAACCTAACTATTTCTTTGTATAGTTGGCTTAAATTGTAATAAGATTTAAATACAATAAACCATTTTAATGTTAATAATAGTTGAGCTTATGTATTTAGATTCTTATTTAGATATATGTTGTATACATAAGTAACTCTCATGCTTCATTCATCATTTTCACACTTGCTTCAAGCTGTTTAATTAAGCGCAGTAAGCTGATTTATACTTAATTTCAGTTATACTATATTTCCATAGTTACATACACATGCAATAACATTTGTGCTAACTTGTATTGTATTTTATATTGCACACACACACACAAACACACATAAAGAAAATTTAAGCCGATTTGTTTGGATTTATTGCATTCAAAACCACATAGCACATATATGTTTATTTATTTAGTTTTAATATTGTCATATTTACTCACCTTGGGTGATGGCACCACAGAGAACGTATTCATAATACGATCTGGATATTCTTCACGTATTTTTGATATTAAAAGTGTACCAAGACCCGAACCAGTGCCGCCGCCCAAAGAATGCGCCAATTGAAAGCCCTGCAAACAATCACAGCCCTCAGATTCTCTGCGTATGACATCAAGTACAGAGTCAATGAGTTCAGCGCCTTCTGTATAGTGGCCCTTGGCCCAGTTGTTACCTGTGTGAATGAAGAAAATAAAGTCATTGTAGTGTAACAATGAAATGAAATGATGTCTAGTCAACTGATATATGTGTAGGCAACAAAATTAATTTTCACATTTTCGACATCAGCCGCAGGACATTTTATAATTGCGTTTGGACGCGCGCGCGCCTAAAACGTGCAAGTTTTCGCGTCTGTTTAAAACAATTAAGATGCAACAAAAACGACGGCATATACGCAACTTATCAATTATGCCGTAATAATGTTTTGCGTTACACTTGCAAACGTGTTTGCACTAATCAAAGCAATGACAACAAAAGCGAAAATAGCAAAAACACTGTTCCCGGCTATTTGTGTCACACTGGACGGAGACCGGTGACAAAGCGCAGCATAGCACATCACTGCATGCTTTTTCGGTTTTCTATTTTTTCTTATTTACCTATGCTATGCAATAATTAAAGCCTTGAGCCTTCAATAGTGTTAGTACATACCGGCGCCTGATTGTCCATAGACAAAATTGTCCGGACGAAACAATTGTCCCATTGGTGATTGTCGCACCGAATCCATTGTGCCTGGTTCAAGATCGATGAGCACAGCACGTGGTACATATTTGCCATTGTTTGCTTCGTTATAATAGACATCGATGCGTTCGAGTTGCATATCACTCTCACCGTTATACATGCCCATGGGATCAATGCCATGCTCATCGGAAATGATTTCCCAAAACTGAAAACGAAAAAAAAAAAAATAAAGTTGTTTAGATGTTGTTGTTTTAATTAAGTGCAAAATTTTTGTAGATATTTTGATAAAGTAAATATTTATTTATTTATTTTTTCTTATACACTGCGTATGCGTAATATTTGGTATTTATGTTGCATTAAGTTTACGGCACATTGCTCTTGAAAATATTTAAATATTTCCATTGCTTACTTGCTTTCCAAAATATTTCAGTCATACTTGCAGATATTATTTTTCAATCAACATTCGAAAATATGCATTGCGTAGTTTATATGAAGGACTTCCTCACGGAAAATCGTTTTGGCACAGGTGAATGTTGTTGCTGTTGTTTTTTTAGCTGCTACTATGGGCAACGTTTTCGGGTCCTGCACTTTTGCTGTGCATTTCACTTGTAAATGTATTTTGCAAGCAGTTTACATATTTATTTTTTCGCAGTTGTTAAAACTACATGTTTCGCTTTTTGTTAACAAAAAAAAAAAATGTTCTGCACGTTTGAAGCATGAAAAAAAAAAATAATTATTCTACATTTTAGAATAAAATAAATTTAAAGTAAATATTTAGTTTTGAATTTAAAAAATTGTGCAAAATAATTGAAATCTCTCGTTTACAGGACCCGCTCACATGTGGCAGACAGACAACAGATCAAACGAACACAAGAGTTCTGCAAAATTTCCAGGCAATGCCGAGTATGCAAAACATTTTAAAATAAAAACAAATTTTTTGGTAAATTTCAAAATCAATGAATATAAAAATTGTATTGCTGTCTCTTTCAGATTTGTTGTTTTTTTTATTATTTTTTTTTTTTTTTTGCAGCGTACAATTTATGCATATGTTTGTTATACTAACTCTACCTCTTTCTCTTCCTTTCGCTCTTATTCGCTTAAAACACAATGAGTTCTCTCTTCCTCTCTCCCTAAAAAAAAAAAATTCAATGGTAGCCACTTTATATGCCAAAAGCAATTTTTGTTGCATATTTTTAAGCGCAGCGTTGTATTTCCGCTTTCATTTTAAAAACTTTTTTTTTTTATGTTTTTAGTTTTTCTTTCTTGTGTAACGAGCAGGAATAATTGAATCCTTTTAGGTGTTTTAATATTTTTGCTTCGATTAATGTTTTTTTTTTTGTATTTTATTTATTTTTTTTTAAATGCGCTCAATTCAATGTGATTTTTATTTTTATAAATATTTTTTTCTTTTTTTTTTTTCATGCTTCGTAAAGCATTTCACGTTTGCTGCGCGTATGAATTTCAAATTGTTTTTCTTTATTGTAAAGCAAAAAATAATAAATTAAATAAAAATAAATAAAAAAGGAACAATATAAACTCAAGTAAAACCGAAGCATTAATAAGCTTCAGAAATATTTTAAGAAATTTAATTTTATTTAATTCGATTAATTTTTCTTTTTGATTTGATACTTAATTAATTTGATTGTATTATATCTCATATTTATTCGATTTGGATATATTGTTATCTGCTGTTCAATAGCTGTTTTCAGCTATTTTCCGCGGTTTTTAGCTTTTTCAGCTATTTTAAGCTGTTTATTAGCTTTTTTACAGCGTGTAAACACTTGTTTTGCAATAATCAATTAAAATTTTCTCAAGAATTGATCAAATTTATTTTTTACTAATCCAAAATTTATCTACAGCCTCCCCTTACAAGCGTTTTCTACAGTTTTAAATCTAAAAGAAGTATTTTTCTCTGCAACACCTCGCATAGCGCATCATTGTAAAACAGATTTTTATTTTATTTGTACATGTATCTTTTTTTTGTGTATTATTACTTAAAAAACAAAAAAAATATTTCTTTTTTTTGCTTAAATGCCCAACGCAAAAAATGCTAATTGTGAGAAATATTTCAGGTGTACGAATCAATGTGTGCATCATTGATCTAAAAGGTTGTGGCGCGTGCTCGTTGCTGTTTTTCTTATTTTTATTTTATTTTATTTTTTTAATTTTTGTTTCCATTGCCATTTGCTGATTTTTAATACAGACTTAAAGGTATCACAAATGCCAACGGCTATGAATTAATTTATTTACAACATTTTATTATGCATTGTTATGGCAGTATATTAAAAATTTGTATTAAATTCACTCACTCACTGAGTTGCGTTCCTTGCGCACTTGAGAAGCACTTGTACCATATATTTTTATATATTTATTATACCATATGTATGTGTGTGTGTTTTTATGCTTGTAAAAATATTTGTGGTTGTATAAATAAAAAAAAATTATTAATTAGTTTGCATTTTAATACCTTACACACATATTTGTTTTAATTGGCTATACTCGAATTTCATTAATTTTATTAATTTGAAAAAAATGTCCTAATTTTAAGAATCATTTTATTAAGGTTTAATAGCAAAGGTGTTTAGAGATTTATGACATAATTATTTTTTTGTTTTAAATTGTCGTTCTTAAAAGGCTTTCCTTTGAGGGTATTTTAAAGTCGATCAAACTCATCTAATTTGTTCTTACATATTTTCAATTGAATTTTAATGAGTAAAGCCTTAGGCGCTTCATGTGGCTTCAAGCAGCTAAAACGAATATTTGAAATCAAAGTTAAGCTATGTATTTATGCATAAAACAAGTACCCGCCGAGGTACGGAAATAGTCTTTTAATATTCTTCTTCACACTGAGGAAATTTTGTTTGAAACGTGTGGAAACGAATGCTTCTGGTTGTAGTTCAATTCGTTCTTCATATAAAGAACGATTGTTGTTCTTACAAAGAACTATTTTTTTTCATTCAAAGAGCATCTGTTCTTCTAAAAAAAACGATTGTTCTTCATACAAAGAACGATTGTTCTTCATACAAAGAACGATTGTTCTTCATACAAAGAACGATTGTTCTTCATACAAAGAACGATTGTTCTTCATACAAAGAACGATTGTTCTTCATACAAAGAACGATTGTTCTTCATACAAAGAACGATTGTTCTTCATACAAAGAACGATTGTTCTTCATACAAAGAACGATTGTTCTTCATACAAAGAACGATTGTTCTTAATTCAAAGAACTAATGTTCTTAAAACATAGAAGAGCGTTTTTGATACAAAGAATTAAAGTTTTTATGCATAGAACGGTTTTTTTGGCCTTGTATCAAGAACGATTTTTAAGAATAATAAAAACGAAAAACAAAACATTAATTTCTGATTAAGTGTATAATGCTAGAGTGTCTAAGCTTATTTTATAAAACCCCTTTTAGACTTTACGAGCTGGTAAAATATTCACTGTACAAACGTGCCTCACTTTCTTTTGTGGCCCAAAAACATTGTTATTTTTGTTTTTGTTTAGAATAAAACTGATTTAATTGTAATACTACAAAGACAGAATTTTCGTTTATATTGTTTATTTCAAAAACAAACGTGCAACATGTATCATTTCATCTAAAAAAAAAGAATAAGAAAAAGAAAACAACAAAAGGAAAACAATTTACGCTTCATTTAAACGATTTTTTCTTATTACATATTTTTCACTTACATCTAAGCTATGCTTAACTACTTTATCTGGCAAAAATATTGTATATGCGTTAAAGTAGCGTAAAAATATTTTAAATTATTCATAAACTTTACTCATATGCACAGTTGCTTGCCACTTAGTGAGTGTGTACCTGTTTCTCATGCTACTGTTGGTCTTGCTGCTTAATATTCAAAAGTTCTGAATGTTGTATTCAAGTGTTGCGCCAAGAAAAGCATATTTTAATATTTACATAAAAAAAAAAAAAAAAACACACACACCGAGTTACATGTAAGCACTCACATACGCACGAGTAACGAGCAAAGGCAATAAATAAATACTTGAAAGCATTATAAAAACGTTGATGGTTTGTATATATTAAAAAAAAAATTTATATATAGATAAAAAAAAAAATGTGTGTGTGTCCTGAAACAGTAAAACTTTCAAAAGTTGTAGCAACTGAAATTTTGATAACGGTTGATTGCACACACGCGTGTATTTCAAACATATGCAGCACATGACTCCAGCCATTGCTGCTGCATTGATTTTTTTTTCTTATAGAACTATTTGCTGCTTGCTTGACTTGACACAGGCACGCAGCAACACCAAACAACATGAATGGATAACTCACATACAACTGCCCCATGCGAGTTAATCCTTGCGCCAATTTGAATATAAATATGTACGAGTTTGAGTGTAAAAAGTTTTTCCGTCGATATTTTTTTGTTTTTTTTTTTTTGCGTTTGTGTTTCGATAAAGTTGTATTTCTCAGTTGACACGCAACAATGATAACAAGTTATTTAGCCTGGTTGTCTTTCAGTTGAATGTAGTACGCTGGTTTGCTGTTTGCTTTTACACAAACAAAAAAAAAAAATATATAAATAAACTGCAAATCTAATATTTACTTCGCACTAGACTTATTCTTCATAAGAAATTTACATACGTTTTTCATGAAAAGGACATGCAGCATACACTATATTTGTATATGTATGACAGCAAAAATAGCCAAAAGCATGAAACTTTTTGAAAGTTTGATATGACGCATAAATATTTTATTTTGACTTTTTGATTTTCTTCTAAATTTTATAAAGAATTAAAAAAAAAATAATATTTCGATTGTTTTTTTTTTTTTTTAAGTTGGTTTGATTGTGTTACTTGTTGCCCATGGCTGTGAATTTTTGAAAATTTTGTTTTAAGCTGATAATTTTAGAAATAAATAAAGACATATAGTATATAGTTCCCTTTGTCAGTTGTCAGTTGTTAAACGCTGTCATAAAACAAAGGTAGCTGAAAATATTTTCTTATTTATTTAAAATAGCTCAATTTATCTGTTTTCAACTGGCAACTTTTAGTTTAAATTACTTGATGGACTGATAGACAGTTTGAACTGTGTGCGTTTCGCAAGCAAACATAAAATGAAAGTCGCAATGGAATATTAATTTTATTTTATTTTTTTTTGGGGAAATTTAATACAATTTTACAATTCAATTTTGAACATGCGCCAAACAGACAGACAGATTGATGGACAGACAGACGGACATTGAGTTGTATTGTAAATACAGATAGCATTTTTACAAATATGTACAACGAAATCGGATTACGCAGCTTTATTAATATAAAATATTGAATATAAATTTTATTTTCAGCGTAACAAAAGAAATTAAAAAAAAAAAAAAAAAAAAAGTAAATAAATAAATAAAAAACTTAAAGTTTTTTTTTTAAATTAAATGTATTTTTTAATACAAAAGATTTCAGTTTTTTACACGGTTTGTAAAACATAAATAAAGTTCTGTGTTTGTAGTTAAAAAGAAGTTCAAACTGACTAAAAATGTAAAAAAATTAATTATATTAGTTTCGCTCTTAAACATTTTAATTATTCATCGTAGTACTTTTAAATTTCTTGCTTGAATTCAGAAAAAGTCAAAAAGTGTTGCATGCTTTTAGGCTTAAGTTTTCATTTTAATTTTTATTATGATATTGGGCACATTAAATATCAATTAAAAATATTTCAATAAAGCGTATTAAATATTACTAATTTTACTAGTTCAAGAGTACTGAAACAGCTCAGAAAAGTAGACTGTTTTAAAAAGTACTTTGTAGCATGCCCAACTTGTGACTGATCAGAGCGATTGACCAACTAAATCAAAATCACGAGCAACTCTATACAACCAAACAAAGTTCAGCGTATTTTATTGTCGCAAATTCACGACTTTTTTTTTTCAAGAAGGAAAACATTAAAAGTTCTATTTTTTTTTTTTTGATTGTGGTCAACTTGTTTAATTACAAAATTGCTTAAAATGAACACAGGCAAAAAATAAAAAAATATTGAAAAGTGCAAAAAAGTCGTAGACTAAAAATTAAAAAGTTCAAACAAATTAAAAGTAAACAAAAGTGCTTTTTATGCGTCAAGAAAAAAAAAATAGAAAGAAGAATTTAAAAGAGCACAAGCTGACCGCGACGCCATTTTTTTTACTACTTCCGCTGCTGTTGTTCAAGTACTGCTTGAGGCAGTACGCTGCTTTTGTTGCCATTCTTTTTTTTTTTTTTGTTTTAGCTTAGCTAGTGCAAAATTAAAATTCCTGAAGCATGTAAAAAAATGTAATAAAAAAAAAAAAGCAGTATAAACCACATACACACACAAACATACACACACTGAGAAATTGTCCAAAGTCAAACTTCTTTTTAAAACGTATAAAAATACTTAGACAAAGTAGCGCATAAATTAATTGCAACAAAGACAAAAGTTACTAAAATCTAAGACTAGAAAAATATTATAAAAAAAGAGTTTTTCCTAAAATGTGTTCTTTTTTTTTTTTTTTTAATTCTGAATTCTTTAATACGCTTCGCTCTTAAGTTCATATATACTCGCGTAACAGAACTTTTCCAAATTTTAATTGCAAATATAAAATTGTTTAAAATTTTTTTAATTAAATAAACAACACATAACAATTAAAATCTAACATTTCGCATAATTGCACACAAAACAAATTTATTTCAATTCAGTTAAAATAAATAATTAAAAGAAAAAAATAATATAAAAATATATATTTTTTTTTTGAATAAAAAAATTTTATAATTAAAATTCATTCGATTCAAATAAAGATAATAAAAAAAAAATATTAAATTGTTATTGTGTACAATTTTTTGTTAAAAATATTTGTATTTTTAATTAAATGTTGAAAAAAAAAATAATTATTTTTTCGTTAGCAAAACAAATGCAAAGTGCAAAAAAAACGAGTCGAAACATACGAGTTCACCTGACAATGATCTCGAGACGCAACTTTCCTTTTGAATAACAGCCACCATCACCATTTTAACATCTACTTAGGCACACACAAACAAAAACTATAAATATTTACTTTAGCTATGTATGTATAATGTATAGCAAACATTTGAACATAACTAAAGTATACATTTCAGCGTATAAGCGCATATGCCAAAGCATAAATATTATTGCTATTTAGGCATACATCTGTGTAGAGGTAAGACTACATTGTTTAAACAGCTACAGATACATTTAGGCAAAGATATACATACAAAGAAAGATACATAACATATATAGTATGTATAGTTCAAGTGCGTATAAATAATTTAGCAACATTTTGTCAGCAAATAACTTTAAATATGCAACTTCACGTATTTAGGTACGCAACAACACCTCACCACAATTTGTAGATATTAAGCGGGTATTTATATAAAATTAATAAAGCCAAAATACACAAATTGCAATACACTGAAAGACAGACGGACGGACAGACAGACTGATGCATGTGTATGTGTTTTGATTTAATGTATTATTTAACAAAAATTCAAAACCATAAACCAAAATACCAAAAGCAAAATGCAATTCAATCTTCAATGGCTTGCAATAATTGACGCGTTCGCTTGCTCTAATAGCAAAATAATAAATCGTATAGATACAAACACACTTACTTATGTAGATACCTATATAAATTTGTATCTACAATAAATATAAGCAAAACAAAAACAAAAAACAACAGCACATTAGTTAAGTAAATAGCGCGCGAACTTGCCCAAATAAATATTTACATATCTAAATCGACAATTATTGAAATCTCAATTGAAATTGTTTGCAATTGTAGATAGAAAGACAGACAGGCAGATGGATGGATGGTTGGGCAAATATATATATTGTATACAAATATATGAGATACATTTAGGCAGATAACTAGTGAGGTAACAAATATACAAAAAAGGGTGTTTTATTCTATAATTATTGCCTAAAAAAAATATTAAGAGTTATGAGAAAAATATTTTAATATTTGAGTTTATGCGAGCGGAATTAACATAAATTTTTTTTGTAAAAGACAAAAATTGCACAGCGTTCGTGTCAGTCACTATCACTGTTAGCAAAGTTAAGTCACTGTTAGTCAAGTTGTTATTACTTAGTCAAGTAACTGTTAATTAAAATACGTTTACTAGGTTAAGTCTCTGTAACTAAGCAAAGTCACTGTTACCGAGCAAAACCACTGTTACTAAGTTAAGTCACTGTTGTTAAGTTAAGTCATAATTACAAAGTTAACTCACTGTTACTAAATTAAATCACTGTTGCTGAGCAAAGTCAATGTTACTAAATAATGTCACTGTTACTAAGTTAATCCACTGCTAAAAATTCAAGTCACTGTTTCTAAGTAAAATCACTGTTTCTAAGTTAAGTCACTGTTACTGAGCCATATAGCAGTACAGTCACTGTTACTAACAATAAGCAAAGTCACTGTTAATAAGTAAAGTCACTGTTACTGAGCAAAATCACTGTTAAAAATTAATCCACTGTTAAAAATTCAAGTCACTGTTTCTAAGTAAAATCACTGTTTCTAAGTTAGGTCACTGTTACTGAGCCATATAGCAGTACAGTCACTGTAACTAACAATAAGCAAAGTCACTGTTATTAAGTAAAGTCACTGTTACTGAGCAAAATCACTGTTACTGGTTAAAAAAAATTAAAAAAAAAAATGCAAGATTAATAGCTCTTAACAAAAAAACACCCTCTATTTGAGAAAAAAGTATTCTATATATACAACATAATTATGACAATCATATTTGGTTATAAAATTCAATAACAATGGTTTAACATGTACATTTACCAAAGAGTAAAATGTCAACGGCCAAATTTTGTGACCTTTTGCAATCTACTACAATAGAACAAAATATAAAGCTGATTAGTTTCATTAGAATTTGAAACAAGTGAATTATAAAATATTTTTGAGCAAAAAATATAATTAAAACTGTCAATATTCGTTTTATAGACAAATATTAAAAAATCATTTAAAATTTTAAACATATAACAGCGTTAAAATTATTTAATTGCAATAAGAAAAAAAAATTTAATAATAAAAAAATAAAGAACAACAAATAAACAAATATGCAACGTACTCGCACGCTGATAATGACAATTAGTGGCCACATTTAAATTGATGCACTCGACGATAAATGCATTTACAAACAAATATAAAATATATACATGTACACATACATATATATGCATGTATTTGTGTACATAAATATGTGTATGCACGCAAAGCGTAATTTGCAGCAAACAAAATTGCATTTTTCTGGTGAACCAATGAGCCACCAAATTCACACATGTACAAATGAAATTATATACACAAAATGTACAAAAGCAAAAAGAAACAAAAAAAATGGTTTTCGAGAGATTTTTGATAAGTTTTTGATTTGAAAAAATAAGTGCATACATAATTTATATAATAAGCATACAATGAGTACAACTGAATGTTTGCTGTGTACTATATTAACTCATTTCGCATTAACAAGCGGTTTAACTAGACCTAGGAACATTTAATAATGAATAGCATAATAATACTATTAGTACAACTCTCTAAGCTGTATTGCATAAAATATTTTGTATATAAAGTTATAAATTGTATTTGTAAACGAATGAACGTACGAAAGAACGAACGATCGAATGAATGAATGAGTGAATGAGTGAATGTATAAACGCACGAATGCGAGGCATTTAAATTGCTTCATTAAAAATGCGCAAAAGGATAATTATAGTCACAGCGAGAATGTGAGAGGGTAATGCGTGCGCCTAAAAGTAGGCAATCATTAAATGCATTGCGCGGTTTTAAACTGACTCAATACAACAATTTATTTTAGAAGCGCAAGCGGACAAGAGAATTATGTAACTTTGTAATAAAAAATAAAAAAAATGTAAAAGCATAAAACATTTTTTTTTTTTTTTTTTTTATTTTACTTAAACATTTCATTTTGTAAATGGTACTCAAATAGATTGTGTGTAAATGTGTAAGTGTGTAAACTCAACCACAATTCAGCACAGCATCAAAGAATGATGGCGACAGCGGCGCTTTTAGTGTTATTGAAATATTTACATATACATAAATATCATACACACATACATATGTACATACATATGAAACTTTATGCAGAAGCAAATATTTACTTGTCAACATTGCTACATGCACGATCGTCAATAAAATGTAGTTTGGGGTACAATTTGTAAAAATTGCATTTTTTTTTCGAAAAAGTATTAAAAAAAAGGCAAACGGCAACAGCTGCGTCCAATGTCAATTTATATCTCGTATGTATATAGTTTACCTGTACTGCTTCATATGCTCAATATATGCGTTTATGCTTTATTGGTTTGAGCGCATTCAATTCAATACGATAAAAAATAATAATAAAAAAAAAAAAAAAAATGGTTTATTGCCCACAAAACGGCAGAAATATGTCGTCACAGTTGCTTAAGTTGTTCGTATTATTATTAAAAAAATGGGGGAAAAAAAGTGAACATAAATTCAACAAAAAAATAATTTTTTAGCTATACGCTTTTCGTTGAAGCTAAGCTCATTAGTTTAATGGATTCAACTTGAATTCGAATGCTAAACACGCAGCATGTAACAAATTTAAATAAATTAAGTAAAAACGAATGTTATAGAATAATAATATTAGTTATAATTATCATTATTATGACTATTATTATCAAAACAAGAACTGCACTTGCGCCTAAAATTATGCAACGCATTATTTCGCATTTGTATAATTTTGTCGCGCGCAATCCTGTTTATTATTTTCTAATTAGAATAATACGATTCGAATTCAATTGAAATTCAATTTTCACAAAAATGTAAAATGTAAAATACGTGAAAATTATTTTACCATGATGGCAGCTGACATTAATGCACAGAAGTATTTTTTGAAAAGCACAACCACAACAACAAAAACATGTTAAAAAAAATAATATTAGTTATAAATGCTGCAAATAAGTCGCAGTCATTTTAGAATATTTATTTTGTTTTTATTATTATTTTAAAATTTATTTAATTATTTTGATGTATTTTTAATTATTTATTTTTAACACATAACTCTATGCGTTTTGTAATAAAATCATTTAATTTTATTTAACAGATTTTCTGCTGCTGTATTTTCAGTTTTAAATCTTAGATTTTTAGATTTTAGTACGATGGGAGACATGTTTCCGATTATAGTTGTGTAAAACTCCTGGTATTTCGATCAATTTCATACTCTCAAGACCATATGCAAAGTTCATTCACATAGTGTGAAGGGTATTATCAGTTTGTCGGAAAGTTTCTTAAGCATCGAAGGAGACGTCGTAGACCCCATCAAGTATATATATTCTTGATCAGCTCGATGAGACGAATCGATCTAGCCATGTCCGTCTGTCTGTCTGTTTATTTCTACGAATTTTTTTAGGTGAAGATATTCAGCTGAAAATTGGAACTTAAGGTTTTCTCGACAACGACTACTTTGTATGTTAGGTACAGCCCCATACAAACTTACTTAATTTTTATATGAAAATACTTTATATTTATGAATTTATTCACTTCAAATTGGATAAAAACACTTCTCATGTCATCCAATATCAAAACCAAGCAGCCACGCCCATATCTAGGTATAGTCCCCATACAAATATACCGCCCATTTTTGTGCTTTTGTATGAAAATAGCTCTAGTTTTTGAATATTTAAACTCCAATCTGGGTAAAATCACTTTTACTGTCATCCTATGTATATATAACCCGTACGACAAGGATCGGGTCACTATAACATATAGACCCCATACAAACATACCTTCCATTTTTTTAAATTTTTTCCAGAAAAAAAGTTGTTATATCTTCATTTAAACCTAAAAATTTTATATTTATGCTTTTAATTTGAGCCCCAACTTGAGTTTTCTCCACCCAACCCCTTTGCGGAATATAATCTACGCCACTGATGATCATACATGAACTAATTAAAGTTTTGTGTGGCCGGTATTTGAGCTTTGGTTCTACCGAAGTTAACGTTTTTCCTTGTTTTAATGACAAAAATTATTATTAATGAATTTAATCAATCTATATTGGGTAAAAACTATTGTAATGTCAAGCAATGCTAAATCCTAGATGCCACGCCCCATACAAACTTACATTCTTTTTTCGAATTTTTCTAAGAAAATAGTAATTAATGTATGTATTCATTCCAAATTAGATAAAAACCAAGGCTGCAAACCGTTTTTGAACCGAACCGGCTTTTGAACCGAACCACAGCAATTTCGAACCATGATCCGAACCAATTCTTCTGAAAGAAAATGGTTTTGAACCAAAAACCGAACATTATAAGAGACAAAAGTGGTTCAGTTCGAACCGGTTCAACCGAACCTAACAGTGGGTTGACACTGACTAAAAACTAGCGGTTCAAACGCATCGCGAACCACTGAACCAAACCACAGCCAATTTTTTAGTGTCATCCATTATAATATTTTTTTTAGCTTAAATTATGACTACATTATTGTGTCTCAACTTGGACCATTGACTCCCACTCATCCCTTCCCAAAATTTTACCTAACCTTATGATCATTAAAATATTCGTGCAACATGTATTTGAGCTTCGGTTTTAGCAAAGTTAACATTTTTCATTGTTTTTTTTGTTGCATTTCTTGCTTACAGCTTGCTACGCTTTGTTGCATTTTGCAATTTGTTGTTTAAAATGATTACAAATAAACAAATATTTTTCGTTAATGGAAAATAAATTGTTTTGTAAACAGCTGTTTGCATGTACGCTCGACTTAGCTTCAGTTACGTTTGAGCAATGTAAAATATGTTGAAATATGCAAATATGCAACTAGAATAACAAAGTTTTCATATGCTAAAAAATGAAATAGGTAAATAATCTAAAAAAAAAAAAAAAAAATACACTACATGTGTAAGTTACAAGAATATATCTGTAAAAAAAAAAATATATATTTATTAAAAAATAATAACCGAAAGTGCTATAAATATTAAAAGAAAACAACTCAAGTGACTGTGAATTGTTGAGGCAGCGAGTGAATGGATGTTTGTGTGCATGGGTACAATATATGCCAAAGAGCAATGAGCAAGGACGAAATGTAATAAAATACTGCATTGCAACGAAATATCGAAAATCCTTTGATACCAAGGTGAGTATGCGCTTTTTTTTTTTTTTTTTTGTGAAGTGCACCACTGCACTATGTATGTGTGTGTGTGTGTGTCCATCATATCAATTTACAAAAATATTTTCACGCGTCATCATATCAAAAATGCAAAATGAAAAGACGATAGGAGACACTGACAAAGGACAACAGCAATAGCAACGGTAGAGAGTGCATGCAACTCTTGAGCCAGCAACATAAGCCGCTTTGAGGCATCAAGCATTTGGTGACTCGACTCAACACAGGACTCTAGTGGTCAGTTGAGTAGAGGTGCATATACCTTTCGACACATTTGTGTATGATATGCAGCAAGCTCACAGAGATATTTTGCATTGTTACAATAAAATAAATGAAAGAACTTTATGTACTTTTTTTTTTTGAAAATTTATACAGGGTGTTTGAATAACTAACATATGCCTTTTAGGTTATATGAGAAAGATTTTAAATAAAGTAAATCTTAAAAAAAAAAAAAAGCATGATTCTTCACTAAAATAAATTCAAAATCGTAGCATAAGCTTAGGTGTAATACGACACCCTGTTTATGTATGCTTTTGCTTCCATATGTATGTGTTCATTTCTTTTATGTTGGTGTGCATTTTTTTATTTATTTAACACTTTTAAAAAGCATTCCGTTTGCTCATTAATTTCTCATATTGCTTTTAATGCAAACACAGAAACAAACAAATGCATTGCATACTTTTGTGCTTAACATCTACATATGTACTTCCTGCTGCGCTATATAGTATATATAGTGTATATATAATATGTTTATATAGTTGAAATTGTCCTATTGTATTTCTGTACATTTTCAATTACTTTGGTAATTTTATATTATTGAAATTTTATACCACAAATTGTAATTATTTTGGTTTAATGTGAACTCTTTTTTTTTTTTTTATTTTTATTTTTAGTTTTATACAATATATAGTGTGTATGTACATATATCCTCGCGCTATAATAATGAGTGTAGCCTGTGTACGCCGACATTTTCACACTACAATGAAATATGTTTTCGCTTTTGTAATCTGGTATTTACAAAATTAATAAAACAACAATAATAAATGAAAGAAATACATATCAACAGCAACAGCAACAACAACAATAATAATAATAAACGAATTTTAATTTAAGTATAATGCGCTGCATACATACATATGCGTTGCTACGCCCCTTTAAGTATGCAATGCATTTATTTTTATATCTCTACTGGTTAATAATTTTTTTTTTTTTATTTGTTCAATGAACGCGCAACGCACAAATGCGTGGCTACAGTTTGTAAATTATTTATGTAATTGAATTTGCAATTACAAATTTTTCACTTAATGCAGTTGAAATAATGCAACAACAGCAACAACAATGGCAAAGGATGCATGCATGCATGTCCTGTGTACTGTGTACAATAAGCCGACAGCTGTTAAAATTTTTAACCGATTGATTTTTTATGCATGCTATGCATTATGCATAAAGTGCAAAAGTATCAACGAGAAAAAAAATTAATAATAATAAAATAAAAATAAATTTTATACTTTGCAGCTAATTTTCTGCTGCAGCAATAATAATATTTTGAGCTATAAATGACAAATAGCAAGCCACAGCCAACTGCCTGCCTAGGCGTATATAATTAACTGAAATATAAACTATGAAAATAAACTTTGAAATATTTTACGCTTCAAATTACAAAACAAAATAAAAACAAAAAAAAAAAAAAATAAAAAATTAAAATAAAATGTATTGCGCGTGAAAAAACAGTGTAAAACCTCATTAAAAGCCAAATGTGGTCAAAATATTTAACACACACAAACATATGCACACAATTTGTTGCCACAACTATTGCCACATCCCTCGTTCTTTTGTGTGTGTTTTTGTTTTTATTTATATAATTTACATACGCACATTCTTTTGTGTCCTTGAAACATTAGCGCTGTATTTTGTAATTTATTATAACTGCATTATAGGAGCAAACTAAAATAAAAAAAAAAAAAAAAAAAAAAAAGGTTTGCATATTTTACAAAATATTTATTTTGTAATGAAAAAAAATTCCACTTTATACTTTGAATTTGTATTTATTCTTTTGAATGCTTTACTTTTTTATCAATTGATATCTGATGCTTTGTATTAACAATCAAAATGTTTATAATTTTATGAGTTTTATGCGAACACATCGAGTTAATTTGCATTTAAATGCACAACACAAAAAAAAAAAAAAATGGTTATACTTTGATTGCGTTTATATTAGTTTCTGCTTAAAGTTGGTAACATCAATGGGATTTGGTTCTAGAGAAGAATACTCGTGTATATGTTTATACGACTCATGGATACAGTGAGTGTTTTGCAGCTATAAAATCTAGCATTTTTTATATGAACTCAAACATTGATGAGCATTTTTCAATTTCTTAGCAAGCATGTTACGATTACAGAATACTGCTTGCGCAACATTGCCACATATACACAATAAGCTTTCTTTGTGTGGCTTATGTTTAGGAATTTATTGTTAGCTGGTACACATACCAGCGTAATATATTGTTGTTGAGTTTGCCCACCACTGAAGGAAAAATTGAAAATTTAATTTTATTCCTATTTCTTTAGGTTTTTGCTGTTATTTTAGTTCTCATTATTGTGTGTCTGTGATATTGCCTGTTGACTTCGGAAGTGATGCCATTTTAGCTTATTTAAGCCTAGATTTAGCTTATTTTAAAATTGGAAAGCTTCAAATTTATGTTTAGCTTATTTTTAAGTCTATTTTATTAGAATTTTTAGCTTATAGCAGCTTTTTGAATATATTGGGTTGTTCAATAAGTAATGTCGTATCTGTGATCGAATTTTGACGCTTTATTTAACATACTTAGAATTATCAATTTAAGTCAAATATCCACCGTTTTGTTCGCAAACTTGTTGCCATTTAGAAATCAACTTCATTATGCCCCCCTTATAAAACCCCCTCCCTATTTGCAAAAAACTCAGACAACCAGTTTTCGCAACTCTTTTTAAGCTAACTGGTACCTCCAAGAGTGTTTTGCATGGCCCGGAATAAATGGTAATCACTTGGTGCCAGGTCCGGACTATACGGTGGCTGCGATAGGACATCCCATCCGAGCTCCCGTAGCTTCTGGCGGGTCATCATAGATGTGTGAGGCCGAGCGTTGTCCTGGTGGAACACTACACCCATCCTGTTGGCCAATTCTGGCCGCTTCTGGTCAATCGCCTGCTTCAAACGGTCGAGTTGCTCGCAGTAGATGATCGAATTAAGCGTTGAGCAGCTCATAGTGGATGATTCCCTTCCAATCACACCAAACACACAGCAAAACATTGGTGGCCGTCAATCCGGGCTTGGCGATGGTTTGGGTCGGCTCGCCGCGCTTCAGCCCCGACCTTTTCGCTGGACGTTATCGTAAGTGATCCACTTTTCATCTCCAGTCACCATCCGCTTTAAAAATGGGTCGAGTTCGTTCGGTTTCAGCAGCGTATCACAAGCGTTTATGCGATCCAAAAGATTTTTTTGCGTTAATTCGTGTGGCACCCAAACATCTAGCTTTTTTTAGAAATACAATCTTCTGCAAATGGTTCCAAATCAACCGCTTCCTGCGACGTTAAATATATCTGGATTGAAATGCATCGGAACAAAATTGTATACTATATTTTGAGTGCTGAAACAGTTTTCTGTTGGACCCATTATTAAGTGTAAAATTTTACAAAATGAAACTACATCCTTTGTTTGTATTTCATTCTTCCCGGAATATTTTCAATTTCTTTGTCATTTAATTGCTACTCTGACATGGTTTTATCATAAACTGATATTCCATTAAAGTATTTGAGGAGATTTTACGAAATTTCCGGTATTACATATTTAATAGAATTATCTCGCTTTTTAAAGCATATTAAAGCTTCGCTTTGGTCGAATTATTATTAATATTTTTTTTTTGGAAAATATTTTACATTGCATAAATTCTTTTTATTTATTTAGCCAGTAACATTAATTGGATTTTTCATATATTTTATTTTCATTTTTTTTTCTCGTTTAAATATGCGCAAAAAAAAAGGCCAATATACAAAAAAAAATAAAAAATAACATTTTAGGGAGTGTTGGGCAAAAGCTTGATAAGATAAAAATTAATTTAAATGTCATACTATAAAAATTTGAATAGGATATTGAAATGAAATTGCAAAGTGTTATCAGCACAAAATCGCCTTTGATTAATGCAGCGTGCGATTGCGTGTATATGTATGCAGGAGTGTAGTATATATATGTGTGTGTGTGTGGGTAGAAATTTAATAGTTGAATATAAACATAACAGCGCGTTAGTGTTAGTATGAAAACTAATTTTGATTTGAATACTTGAATATTAAAAATTTTCTAGGAATTTTTTGCGTTTGTTGTTTAATAAAGAATTTTCAAAAGATATTGAATTGGTTTTAAACAGAATTTCCAGCGCTATTTGTTTATTGGGAAAACGATGAAAAAAATAATATCCTTTAGCATTAAAGGATATTAAACAAATTTCCATATGCATTACATACGTCAATGATGAAAAACTGATATAAAATACGTCAACTAGAAATCTATTTAAAGCAATTTCAGTTTCAGTTGAGTTGCAAGACTTTACGCGAGTGCTATATAGACTATAACCAGAACAACAATGACTACAATATTTATTTATGTATTTTCGCGCTTGTTTGCATAAAAAAGAAATCCATTTACCCAACCAAACTATTTTGCTGGATACTATTAAAAAAAAAAAAACATACAAACACTCTGCCTTGCTTGTGAGAAAAACAAAAATTGCGAAAAAAAAATTGGAAAAAATTACATTTGCATATTGCAAGGCGCACAAAGAGCGAACGTATAAACGAAAGCGTGCAAGTAAAAAAAAGGAACAAAGAAAAATATATAAGCCAGCCGTACATGCATAGGTCTGTATCGTATATACGTCTTGCCTAGCCGTTTATCAAACGCTCTCGATCATTGTCTATTCATCCGTCCGTCCAGTCTGTCTGTCTGTCCTTTAGCAGTTACTTGGCTAACCATAAAGAAATTATTCGTGTGCGCCATCATCATCATCATCATCAGCTTTGTTGTCGTCCTTAGTCGTTGTCGTCATCATAGCTATCGATAATTCAATTTTGTGTATTATTTTTGGCACAATGTATCCCTGCCATTATAATCTAAATAAATGTATCCTGCAGCTATGCATATACTTCAGTGTGCAATGTAAACATATCACAAGCACAGGCATAAATACACATAAGATATGCATTTTGCATGCGCCTCAGTTTATGCTACATTTTTTTTTCGTTTCGTTTCGTTTTTCATTTTTGCAGATTTCCGGTTTTACTTTTCATTTTTTTTTTTTTTTCAATTTCATTCTTCGATTCACTTAAAGCTTTGAAACATGGAGTTAGTGGTTATAAATTTTAACTTGCAGCAAAGGCAGAAAATGAATTAAGTCACAAGCTCTTACTTGCTTGGCATTTGTCCTTAGGATCCTTGTTGTTGTTGTTGTTCTTGTTCAAAAGTGATTTAGAGAAAATTAGGTTTATGTAAATAATGCCAAAAACAAAAAAAACGAATATGCAATCAATTTTCATGCTAAAGCCAAAGAAAGCAGGAAGTTTATATTGAAAAATTATATAAAACAATAAGCAAATCGCTTAAGTTGAAAAAAATATTAAAGAGTTTTAGGCGCTTAAAAAAAATTATGTTGGCATATTTAAAATTTATTAATTTTATATCAGAAAAATATAAAATTAATAAAATAAATATTGCCATTTTTTATTTATTTTTTATTTTTATTGCAGCGCTGCATAATTTATTCTATTTATCATTGTTTACTGCAACAATTTATAAATAAAAATTTATGCTTACAAAGCCAAAAAAAAAAAAAAATAAGAGAAAAAATTAAGCGCTTCATGTATTACATAATAATAATTCAGCCTGGCAGCCAATTAATCAAATGGGACATTCAATTAAACTACAAATGATGTCATGTAAAAAAATGTTATATTGTATTTAATATTTTATTTTTTTTATTTTTTTTTACTTTTATTGTTTTATTATTTTTATTATAATTTATTTAAAATTTTTTATCTCGTTTTTATATTTGCAACAAAATTTATCAATGCGCGATAAGCGTAAAAATTTTCTGACAAATTTTAAAATAAACTTGCAACAAAATACAACATATAAAATATTTTTATTTATATTTATTTTAGTTATTTATTTGAAATCTGTTTTTGTGTAGATTCTTTTTTGTTTGTTTTTTTTTTTTTGGTTTGCGTTTTAAATAAAGTGCTTGTTTGTTTTTTTTTTCTTTGTTAACATAAACAATATGACGTGAAAAATTTGAATAAAGTAATTTATCCAGTGACAGTTTTTGAAAAGTTTTATCGAAAATAAAAAGAGATAATATATTAATTTATGACAAAATATCTAATATAATAATATTTTAGCGGTGATAAGAATTTGATTCATGCTCCCAAATTCTATTATTCAAAACATTGTTGGCATGCGAACCTCAAAACAGGCATTAGGAATGCATTAAACGCTTGTTTCGCTGCATATGATCCATTAGTTCTCTCTTTAGTGCCGATATGCAAGAGCTTTGTAAAAGAAAACTGCGTCTGTTCAATAAGATATTCTCAAAATAGATTGATCATCTACATATTATATATAGTACATAAAATTGAATCACCTTTAATCACCGAGCTCATTCATTATTTTTTAATTCATTTTTCTAATACTTTGCGAAATAATATCAGAAATGAAAATAAAAATAACAAGCTTAAAATTCCAAGATTTCAAAATACGTGATAGGAAAAAATAAGGACATGAGCAAGACGCAATTAAACCAGGTGACGTATATCGCCACAGTCTCTTTCTAATTTGTTAACAAATTTTGTTGAGTGTGCATGTTATGGTGAATTTCTATAATTTCACCTTAAAAATGTTAATTTTTCTACTTCTTGATTTTGAGTAAACAGCTGACAAAATTTAAACAGTTTTTTTTCTAACAACTTCTTTATAAATTTTTAAAGTTTATATATATTATTTTAATTTTAAAACAATTTGTTTGAAAAGCATCAAAGCAAAAGTACAGAAAATATAATGTTTGCTTACTATCTCTTTCTTAAAATATTTAGTATACTTCTCTCTTGACGTGGTGAAATAAAATATTATGCACCACAAACCTAGGCGACAAATTTATGTAACCAAAGATTTCTGGAGTACTTCACCTGATATAATTGCATTACGGGACATGAGAAAATTTTTTTTATTTTCAGTTAAATTTTGATTCAATTTCATATTTTTTAAGTTGAATTGAAAGCAATACAAACAAGAAATAACGCTGAAGTCGATTTTAGACTGCAAGTTACCCTGTACCCAATAAGGTAGTCATATCTTAGTACCTTACCTCATTGTATTGGATTTTCATACAAAAAATAGGGTACATTTGTATGGGGGCAATACCTACAATTTTTTTGATTCTTTCCATATTGGAATATTTTATTGGGACTATCATAGGCGTAATTTATATCAAGTTAAGACTTCCTAGAATTAGAAAAAAATTACGTTTTTATGCAAAAACCCAAAATTTTGGGGTAGATTTGTATGTAATGGGTAGAAAAACCGTTTATAAGTGCACACTTGACGGCTTAGGAGTGTCAACGTTTCAAATATGGAGATAATCGTTTTCATATGGCAGGCAGCATGACGGACGGACGAACGACCGACATAGCAAGATCGACTCCCTTTCAAATGCTGATCAAAAATATATATACTTTATAGGGTCTATCTAGCCTACCCTTTGGGTACAGGGCATAAAAATATACAGAAACTGGGTGGGAAAAAATGAGCGTGAAAAGAAGAATTAAAAGTGCAGCTAAGGAAAGACAGACGGACAAACTTAGTTCGACTCGTTTGGTGGAGCAGATGAAGGCTATATACACTTTGTGGGTTGTAGGATATCTTCTTTAAGGCGAAGCAAACTTTCCGACAAACTGATAATAACTATTCATACTATGTGGCAAGGTTAAAAAAATATGAAACTTTCCGTTAGACGCCTAAGAAATCTTAAAGAAAAATAGACATTATCCAATTATACCAGGTGCGTATTCGTATTCTGTATCTTTCTATTTTTCTCTCTTTCGTCTCTTTAAGATATCAGTTTGTTTAAAAATGTCTCTATTCTGTTTTTACGCTCTCAGCATTCTTTCAGCTGAGTTGACAATTCAAACTGAGAGTAAGAACATACCAGCTGGTATAATTCCATCATGGCTAGATCGACTGCCCAAATAAATTTGCTGTACAATTTCAAAAAAGAAGGGAGTTTTGCGTAATTCAAAGCACTTGACAACAACAGCATAGTTTCTTGTTTGTTATTTTGCTTTAATGTTATATGTACAAATCTAAATCAGTTTAAATGTTTTGACAAAAATACAATAAATAATTAAATAAATAAATATTTAATGCTTCACATAAACAAACAATTCATTAAAAGAGCTTAAAGCGGTCTTCGTCATTTTAGTTTGTTTGTTTGTTTATTAATTTATGAGATTTTTATTTGCTTAGAGCGGCAATGGCGGCCCTAATCAGAAAGCACTTATCTATGTACAAACTAAAAAAATATTATTTTTAATGCATTTTGCATTACATCACATGAACTAATAATAAGAAAGCATAAGATTACTATAATTTTTTTTCCCCCATTTTCTGTCATGCCAAAAGCCAATTAAAAACCGCAACAACAACAAATAGCATTAAAAAATTCATTCTAAATTAATTTTGCACATTAATTTGCACAATTTGCTTGCACAAAATGTTTGGCGCACAAAATAGTTTGTGGTATGCTCCGGGCGTAACCGGGTCTTGGTATTGGTGTGGTACAAAAGCAAATACACTTTACTGCATGCCAACAAAAGTCGTTGACGTTTGACATAGTTTTTGTTTCTATTTCTTTCCCGCTTTAAAATAACATAAGCATTTCACAGCGTTTTTATTTTTTTTTCCATTTTGTGGAATGAGATTTTCCCGCGCGTAGTGAATTCTCCCTGTTCTTTGGTAATAATGTGATTTTTTTTATTTTTTTCGCTGTTTTAATTTAAATGCTTGTACCTCTGCAGTAAAATGCATTTTTCTCATTAAATCGCTTTACAAGAGTTTATGAAAGGGCAATTAGTCTTGCTGTTTAATGTTTAAGCTGTAAATTGATTAATGAATTGTTACACACAGACAGACTGACTTTGTAGTCGAAATTTAAATTGAAAAAAAAAAAATCATAAAAAGTAAAAAAAAATATATATATTTGACTGCATACTCATTAAACTGCCCTCGCTTGTATATAGCTATTTACTCTCTTATGATTCTTCTGGCATATTTTGCTCTTAATTATTTATTGTTTGCATGTGTTTTAAGTAGTCTACCGGTCGGCTGTCTGTCTGTCCGTCCGTCCGTCTTTCTGTCAATTTGTCGCAAAGTCTATTGAAACGATTTCTTTTTACATAGAGAAAAAAAAAATATATATATATTCCAATAAGAGCGTTTTTTCTTGTTGTTTTCTAATTTGTTGAAAACTTGTTCATTTTCCGCTCTTTTCTTTTAGTTTTTTCTTGCAGCATTTTCATTATTCTTTTGCATTTCTTATGTTTTCATTTATGTTTTGTTTTGGTGTACCTGAGAATTGTAGAACTTATAGGTTCTACCTTTAAATGGAGACTTAAAAAAAATAATGAAAAACTACAAAGAAAACTGTTAACTACGAACCGAAGTTTTAATAAACGTCACACGAAACTCTACACATTGCCAGGTACACAGGTTACACTAGTTTACACCAAAAAAACTTCAGGTTTCTCATGGACTCATTTCCATGAATTTGGGGACGTAGACTCCAAAAATGGCCACAGTAGGACCGTTCTCCAGATATCGTCAAAAAAACTGTTTTTTGGGACTTATATCTATTCTAGATATCTTGAGATTAGATGCTAAGCAGCTAACCTGTTCTACGTCAGCAGCAAATAGATCGACGGACTTGGTTAGACCTCATGCGAGTTGTTCAAGAATATGGTACTTGAGAAGAAGAATTCGTTTGATTTTCAATAGAACGAAAAATAGGTAGTGTAGTATATTCTAGACTCAATTAGACTGAATTAGGTGTTTTCTTTTGTTATAAATTTTCTTTTAGTTGTTGTGTAAACAAGTACAGAAAAGACAACAAAAGGTAATGATGACGACGCTAATGTAAATTTAGACAACTAAAGAACATGAGAAGAAAAAAAAAAGCAGAATAGGTACATACATATATGCATGTAAAATAAAATAAGGCGAGCTGTTTGCTGACCTTGCTAGTTATTCTACAATTGTTGTACACTTCTTTAAAGGTGTAAATTGGATATGATTAGTTTATTAGGATGTTTGGAATAATACAACGAGAGTGAGAGACAGATAAATGAAAAAAATCTTTGATGTATATGTAAAAAGAAATTTTATACTATGGGTCTATAGTAGGGCGGGTCGTTAAAAATTTTTTTTTCCAATTTGGGACGCTTGAACAGGAGCTCAAAAGCTGGGTTCACATATCCAGAATTTGTGTACACAAACTGATTGCTGTACGACGATGCCTTCCGTCTGCGCAAACAATAAAACTGTTCAGTGATTGGTGATTTTATCACTCTTCTCGATCACTCTATTCGCATGAACACCGAACCTGTACAAATTCGTTAATACATTTGACAGTTACTTGATTCGTCTAAAATCGACTCAAAAATCCCTCTTTTGGCCAACACTAGTTTCTATCTCTAAGATCATACAACACACAGTAAGACGGATAAAAGTAGGTTTGCCACGTTCACTTCCTATCTACTTTCCCTCTACTGCATGTGACAAACATGACGCACAGACCTGCAACTGCTTTGCGCAAGTATTAAGTCGCGTCACCTTTACTTATTACAGTAAAAACTGTTTAAATTGGACACAGTTGGATCGAGTGTTTTTTATTCAATGCAAACAATGTGTCCAAAATACATAAAAATTTATTTTGTTTTTGAAAGTTGTTGTGCGCCTATTACTCATTTTTACGATCGACGAAAGACGACATAAAAATCCGGTTGTATTTTATGATAGTTTTATTTTATATTTTAAAGTTTTTGTTTTATTTTTAATGCTGAACTAATTAGAAAATCCAAAAATGGTGTACGCTGCTGATATACGTTTGTAGTTTTTATGATAAGATAAAAATTTTATGTGAAAAAAAAAAAAAACAATTGTCTCTCCCAAATGCTGACAACGAGTAGCAGCATTGCAAAAAAACGTCATAATTTGAGAGAGAGAGAGAGAGTTAATAATAGAGAGAGATTGATAAATAGAATATTCGAGAGAAAGAGAGAGAGAGAGACAGAGAAAAATCGCGTGTTTTGTTGTTTTATAATGAAAATAATTATTTAAGGTTAGAGTATCTTTCAGATACAAAAATAAAAAGAAAAAAAGATAAAATTGAAACTAAAAATAAACGTTTTATTTAGTTAAAGGAAAATTTAAAGGAATAAATTTAATACAAAAAATATAATTAATACGCACCTTGGAACCAATTTGATTGCCGCATTGACCAGCTTGTAGATGTACAATTTCCCTCATGTTGCTGTTGTTGTTGTTTTTGTTATATCAAAATAATACACAAAACACACAAATCGAATGAACTTTTGTACTTTGACTTTTCGTTTTGTTGTTGTTGTTCTTGTTTAATAGCAAATTTATTTGCACTAAAATTGAGCAATTGGATTACTTTTTATTTGATTTTTCACAAAAAGATATTAACTAAAATTTCACAATAAGTGACGATGACGACGACGAATGTACAGCAGAGCGGAACAGTGGAGTACAGAAGAATAAAACAACAACACAGAACAGAACAGAACGGTGCGGTGTGATATAAAGCAAAAAAAAGTATGGAACAGCAGCGTTAAACGTTCGCGCACGTTGAAATATAATCAGACACTAGCGCACTCTTTCAGAAACGTAGAAACTAAACGCTGCGGCCGCTGCTGCTGCTGTCGCTACTAATTGTAAACAGCTTTAAAGCGGCAGAGGGGCAATAATAGTGGAAAATATATGATGAGACGACATATAGACGAATAGCATCGAAACGAATGAGCGTGCGAGCGTTGTAAAAAAAAAAAAAAAAGAAAATCAACCGATAAACGTTTTGAGCAAAGCATGAAAGCTAATAAGTAGGCAAAAGACAGAGTAAACACACCAAGTGATGCGATGCGCTTAACGAAAATAATGACACAGGTACAAGCGGCAAATGACAGAAAAGAAATACAATAATAAAATGCATTGTTTACCGGCTGCATTGCAAGAGAGCGAGCGAGAGAGAGCGAAAGAAAGAGAACTTAACGTTAACGCTCTATTCTTATTCACTATCAATCAGTACACATCTGCCTATGCTCTTTTTTATGTTTTGAGTTGTTTTTGTTGTTGTTGTTGTTGCAACTATAAGCATTAAGGTCGCTCGCAGAGTGTTCATTCCATTAAATGATAAGCTTGTTTTCGAGGGGGTTTAAATTGTTTTGTATGTAGTTTGGCATGAAAGCTATTTTGAGACATAAGCTATAATGGAAAAAAAAACCTGTGGCTAAAAATTATTGCAATTGACTAGTATCTAAAGCCGTATCTGTCTTAGATCCATCCATCCCTTGCATTCTCAGATCTTAGGGACTATAAAAAATCTTAAAGAGTCTATAAAAAAATAGAACCATTAAACTTGTAACCGTTGGAAAGAGCCACGAAATATATCAATGACAAACAGGTTTTGTGCATAGTACGAGTACGAAAATTGTTGCAACATAATTTCCTGAGTTATATCATGGAAAAAATAATTGGACATTTGGACATTTTTTATGAAAATCTATTTTATTTGTTTACGTAAGAAGATAATAATTGGTACGGACCGTTTTTACGTTTATGCAGCCAATTACACTTTAATTCGGTTATAAATGATTCTCAGTACATAGTTGCGTGTAGGCTTCAATTGTATTTTGTTGCTTAAAAAACAAGTTTTAAATAAGTGAAAAAAGAAAATCATTCTACATTCTTTTCTTGTAGATAACAAAATTGTGTTTAGCTTGTCAAAACCGGATGGAAATCAAAATGATTAAGCAAAAAAAAAAAAACAAGGAAAAACGAATTTACTTCGGTAAAACAAAAACTCAAATACTCGTCACACAAAATTTTGATTAGTTTATGTATGATCGTCAGTGGCAGATGTAGCTAAGTTGGAAAAAAAAGTTTTTCTCTCCAAAACTGCAAAAATAAAACTGGGTTTTCCCCGATTATCCGTAGTTTTCAAACAAAATAGGCTGCCAGTTAAGATTGAAAATAATAAAACTAATTTTCCAAAACTGGCCAAAAATTAAAACTCGGTTAATAATTTTCTGAGTTATGGCCCCATAAATGAAAAAAAGAGGGGAACATCAGTTTTTGGCTATAAATTCAGATTTCAGTGCGTGGCCCTATAGTTCTAAGTATGTAGTTTTAATTTACTTGAAATATTCTCAAGTAACGATTTATTTTGGTACAAACGTCTAAAATCTTATTGTTGCTCTTTTATTCTCTTTTTTCATATACTACCTTATTGTTAGATGTGAGTGACTATCTTGACTTACTACGACGCAACACAACTCATAAAACTCATTGCAATCATAATTTTATTTGGATTATTAAGCTGAAAATAAATTATTAGATAACTCAATAAGTCCAACACAAATAACAATCTCATATATTAATTTTTTATTTTTGTTTTCTTTTCAACCAATTGCATTCACAATTGCACTTTAAATAATTTTCCAAAATACGAAATATCCAACCAACAAAAATATAAATATTTGAATAGCAAATTAAATGATTTGCAAAATATTTCACGAACAAATAATTTTCATGCCAACAAAAGAATCAAAATATATAAACTAGCATTTCCGCTTGAAAACGTGATGCGATCTATTTTTCCCAATGAAAAATCGAATAAATGAAAATGAGAACAAGTGTATGGTAAGAATAAGAATCAACTCATACAATCAGAGATACAATAACAACAATACACAGGGGCCGCATAAAATACTCGTACATATATGAGTGAACAAAACGTATGAAAATTCTACAATACAACAAAAAAAAAAAAAGGATATTTTTCACATTATAATAAGAAATGAGGCAAGTACAAAACGCGTAGCGCATGCCTTTGCATAAAGAAACAGGACAGCATTCAACCCCATGCACCAATGTCATATTGTATCTTATAGATACATATGTATCTTATTCATTTTTTTTTTTTTTTTTTTTGGTTTGTATATTGTAGAAAGCGAGCCACTTTAAAATGCAGAACAGCTGAAAAATCATATAAACACAAATAAAATCGACAATTTGGCAAAGGGCATATTACACAAATACAAATAGACTTATGCATATACTATATGAGTAAAATATTCTATGATAAAATTTCAGTAGGTTTGTGTGTGTGTGTGTGTGGTGTGTAAATCGAGCACATAACCGCAAATATACTGACAACTGAACGTGAGCCGATTGCGTAAATAGGCTATGATGAAATGTAACCCCAAACCCTTTCTGTTCTGTTTTTTTTTTATTTAAATGGAGTACAATTGGCATCTTAGCTTGATGTATGTATGCTTGTATATAGTATGTTAACTGTAACAAAGGACTATAAAAAATATTCTTAAAAAATACAAAAATACAAATGAAGATACTCAGATTTAATGGCGCCAAGCAGCCGCAACCAGTTTGAAATATGCGCGACATAAAGATATAAATAAAATCATTTACACTACGCTGTACTCTGTATTCGAGTAAAAAACTGAATATTCCAATTGGCCAAATAAGCTGTTTGCGTTTAATGCGATTTTAAGCATTTAGTCGATTGTTTTAAACTAGAATTAGTTTATTGAAATCACTTAACGAAAAGAAAATAAAAGAACCGTCTTTAACCCAACTTTTCTTGAAAACCAGACGTGATGGGCACTTTTTGGCACCAGAATAAAGTTCTGCGCGCAAAATAATTCGGAAGCCAGTCTCTTATTTAAAAAGTCAATTTTGAAGATTTAATTGAAAGATTTTTTTTAAAGTTCAATCAAACCATAAATTTTAAAGCAATATTGATTCTGTAAAACACTTTGGATCTAAAAATATTTGAAATCTGATCACTAAAGTTGATCACCAAAGCTGATCACTAAAGTTGATCACCAAAGCTGTTCACTAAAATTGATCACCAAAGCTGTTCACTAAAGTTGATCACCAAAGCTGTTCACTAAAGTTGATCACCAAAGCTGTTCACTAAAGTTGATCACCAAAGCGGTTCGCTAAAGTTGATCACCAAAGCTGATCACTAAAGTTGATCAACAAAGCGGTATGACTAAAGTTGATCACCAAAGCTACTAAAGATCAACAAAGCTTATCACTAAAGTTGATCACCAAAGCTGACCATTAAAGTTGATCACCGAAGCGGATCACTAAGTTGATTACCAAAGCTGATTACAGCTAACCGCATTGGAGTTTGTAAAAGCAAACAAAGCTTCTGAAAGATTAAACTTGTATATCCACGGCAAATATCGGAATAATTAAACCGGAATAGATTCAAAAGTTTTTGAGATTTGTCCGTTCATGTGCCACACAGCAGAACTACAGATGAATTGACGGATGATTATGTATATCGACTTAGCTTTCTTCTACGACTTATTTTTTTCTTACTATTTACATTTTAAAAGCTGAAAAACGATACCCGATACCAGTATCGATATATTTGAAAATGTTAATGAATTAAGTTGCGAGTTTTATGTTTTCTACTGCAACGAGTTTTATATCCTAAACATGTAGTACTAATAGGTAAAACAGTTTGGACTTTATGGATCAACGTTGTAGCATTGCCATTCAATGAAACTGTTTGATTAAAAAAAAAGAACGGAGAGATGTAGCTACTAAGAAATAAGATGGATAAAACATTTGCCCTCAGCTAGGGCTCACATTTCACAGACTGTACAATTCTAAAAGGAGATTTTTAATATAAATACTTTACTGTGAATTCTATTTACTCCATAGATTTACTTCAAGAAGTGTTTTCACGAAAAATGATTAATTATTATATTTATAGATTTTTCAACACTGAATACGAATCTGTCCTTAAAAAATATTTCCACTACGTCTAAAATGTTGTGTCTAAAGTTGTTTAAAGTTATTTTCCTGAACTTTACATATTAGCTCTATGAATATTTATTTTAAATTCAAATTTTTTTTCATACGCCTGAAATGATATTTCCTGTACTAGAACCATCCGCTGTCAACTGACTCAGTGTGCTGAGTCGTCTGACTGTCGTCCTGGCTTTATGCAAATATTCGAGTACAAGTGCCAAGCAAATAAATAAATAAATAAATATACATACAACAAATTTGGTTTTGTATGACAAGCTTTGCAAGTACATTTTATTTAAAATTTTTGCAAACAAAATGCAACACGCTTCACAAAATGTTGTTGTCCTCGTGCCGAACATGCTCCTTCCATTCCGTTTATTTTTGCTTCAGCTTGCTTTTATATGTGTACTACAACATGAATCACTTATTGCATTTGTAGAGTAAAATATTTTTTAATTGCTCATTCATTCGAAGCGAGTCGTCGTTTTATTAGTTTAGTTTTTGAAATTAAACGTATTTGCATGTCAGGCTGTCACTCACTTGAATTTTTTGAAAAATCGCATGAAATTTTCTACTATATATGAATTTCTCTATTTATCAAATGGGTTTTATTTTTTTTTCTATTTTTCTATTTTTTTTTTTTTTATTTTTTTTTTTAGTGTCATTTTTATTTCAATGCATTTTGTATTATTTCTTTTTTTTTTTTTTAGTTGTTTGTTGTAGTTGTACAATTTAATTGCTTTTTCAGTTGTCATTTTTTTTTTTGTTGTTGTTGTTGTTGTTGTTTAGCTTTGACAAAAATATTGTATAGAATAGAAAATAGTGTTGGGTGATGTTGTAGCAGTGTTTGTAGCAGTGTTGTGAAATGCTAACAAATAAAAGGATCTATTCGAAATGAATTTTAATGCCCAAAATAATAGAAGAGAGAAAGGAGAGAGAGAGAGAGAGGAAGAGATAACATTCAATGCTTGTATACAATATTTTGCTTTTAACTAAAAATGTTGACGTGAGGCAATTTTAGTAAAAGTGTTTGGTGCGCTGGTATGCACAAAATAAATAACACTCACATACACACACAAAACAACTATGCACACATGCAACAATGCTACAACGATTGTCCTTTTGCTCCTTTTTTTTATGCTTCAATGCTGTTCGTTTCTAATGTCAACGGGATGTGTTCATGTTGGTTGCCAACGAAATTCCGGATTTAACAGCAAAGTAACCAAAATGCAATTGTTTTGCAATTGGCATTTTGACCACATTCTGACACCCTCAATATGTGTACTTGATAGTGTTCGAGTGCCCGCACACATACACATACACACACACACCAATGAATATATATATTTTTATAAATACACCATAGCCATATGAGGTACATACGAGAAGTATGTAAGTGAAGAGAAAAATTTTGCTAAAATTCATGTGCCTGTGTAATTTATTTCCAATTTTATCAAATTCCATTTGCATTTGTGCACTGAAAAAAAAAATGAAGTTAAGCAACGAACTTTGGACTTACAAAAATATCTCGAATTTAAGTTTAACAATTAGGGTATTTACTAAGTTTTGCAAGATCGCAAAAACAGTGCTCAATAACAATTTTCATTAAAAAATAACCATGACCAATAAAAATCTTTGCAATCATAGTGTTGCAAAATAAACAAAACACACTGCAATTTTGCATTTTTGCATTATTGCAAGACTTTTACAATATTTTACTTTCATTTTATAATTCATGTTTTACCCATTCACTTTTAACATCCAATTCATATATGGAATGCATTATAAAATCACGATAATAATAAACATTCGAGTGTATATCAGCCACTTGACCATTTGCACAACCGGAATTTGCAAACCAAATGATGACACCACATAATTTACCATTTATAACAAGCGGACCACCAGAGTCACCTCTACAAATGCCACGCCGCGTACCATCGTACGTACATATCATGCCCGGATGCAATACACCATGATCCGGTAACATTTTCTCTTTACACTCTGCATAACTGAGCACGGGCATTTCAAGTTTTTGCAACACTGTAACTCGATCAGCGCCCGATTCTCTTTCGCCCCAGCCGAATGCTATTGCTAGTTCCTCGCCTTTAAATTGATGCGAACAGATCGGTATAGGATTTATATATTTACCAACAAGTTCATATTTTAGCATTAATACGGCAATATCATTTTCAGCTTCTTTGGCATCAAATGCTGGATGCAATTTAATGCTATGCACCGGTGACTCTTGACCATTTTGCGTAATATAATTGCTGCCCGCTTTAGCCATCCAACTTGTTGCATTATCACCATCATGTATTATATGATGTGCTGTGAGCACGAATTTTGGTGTTATCAAGCTACCCGCACCAGCAAAGTGTCCTGAATAGAATAGTTGTACTATAAACCCGCCGTTTTCTTCAATGGTTGTATCATTGCCATTATAAATGCAGTTAATGCAAATAGATTGTTGGAATAAAAGCAACAGCAATGAAAATTTGCGTATATTAGTCATGCTAAACGTAAACTTTGTATTCCAAAGATTCCAATTTTGTATTTGTTAAAAGTTTTCCACACGTTTGAAATTATTTTAGATTTAATTTAGCGATTTGTTGCACCAAATGTGAAACTAATTGTGAATTATACGAAACAGTTGAAAATTTAATGTAAAAGTAAATGCATGTTCCGAAAATCGAAGTAGCAAAAATTTTGAGTTTTGGATTTGATAAACTTTTTTTTTTTTTTTTCTTAAGTCGCAAAATATTTGGTATAACGATTCACGGCGCATTTTCGATAAAAAAAACCATATGGAAAACATTTTAAAAACTGGAAGTGATTTGGTAAGTTTGGAAATCTTCGGAAATTGAAAACTGGAACATGCACAAAAAAATCTAAAATTATTTAAAGTTTTTTTTTTTTTTTATATTTTAAAATTTTTAAATTAATTTAGTTTAATTTTTTTCTTTTAAATTTACCTATTTTAAATTTTCAGCCAGTTTCAATACTTATTTTTAAAATCTTCTTTTGAGAACTTTGCATTCCACGACGTCTTGCAGCATGGTTTATTAACTTAGAAAAAGTTGCTTTTAAAAATGGTTTATAGTAAAAAACGTTGGTGTATATATCAGGCAGCTCCGTATTGCCACACATTGCTGTCCATATTGCTATGCCGCAAAGTTGATTATTATAAACAAGCGGACCTCCGGAATCTCCAAGACAGATACCACGTATATCATACGCTGTAGCGCATATCATGCCCGGATAAACAGTACCATAATCGGGTCCTAGCTCGTTTTGACATTTTTGACTCGGTACCACAGGAATTTTTATGGAACGCAATGTATCACCATCTGGATGATCTGTAAGACCCCAACCAGCAACATGAACCGTTTGACCACCTCTTAAGCCTTTATCACAGAGTGGCACTGTTTTTATATTTCGACCATAAATTCTTCTTTCCAATAGTAGCACCGCAATATCATTTTCCATAGTATCAAAATTGAATTCGGGATGTGTAATATATTTGCTGATTTTGAGAAAACTATGTTTATTATATAATACTGTTTCTCCGGCCATAACACCCAAACGTGATGTTTTATTACGATTTCGAAGACAGTGTGCTGCGGTAATTATCAGACGCTCCGAATAGAGTGATCCAGCACAGAAAAATTGATTGTTATAGTAAAGTTGTACGATAAAACCACCGAATTTTTTATTGTAATTGGATCACCACCGTAAATTCGGGTTTGTGTCGTTTCTCTAGGCTTGCAAGTGCATTTGCCTGTTTGCGGTATGAGTGGCACGACAAAACTTATTGTTAGCAGACAAAAATAGAAAAAATATGTTAGATACTTAAGCGTAGACATTTTTTTATATTTTAAACATTTATTACTAAGTAGTTTAAAATTGTATATATTTATATATATTTTAATATATTTGATTTGACATGCTTTGTAATTTATTGGATTTATTAATTGTTTAATTAGCGTAAAAATATTAATTACGCTTTTTTTAGCAGCGTAACAAAGCTCAGAAACACAGTGTTGTATTGCAGAAGATAATTTTGTTTGCCCTACGCACCAATTCTGAAGATCATCCATAACCAACTAGTTGAACCAAAAGAAACCACGCCCATTTTTAGACCTAGAATTATTTTATTTGTAAATACATTTTATTTGCCTGCAGCGAAATTTAATATCTTTAAATGAGGGTCAATAGTCCTTGACCTGAGAAATTTTTCTGCATTAACGGCGATATTAACGACTCACAGAATTGATAAAACATTTTAAAAATAATTTCGAATAATATAGAAATCCTAGTAATATTATGAAGTATTTTTGGTTAAAAATTCTATTGATATTTTTTCTCTAAAGAGGGTTAAAAAAAAATACTCAAAAGTGATTTTTTCCTGATTTTTAAAATATGTGGATGGTATTTCAAAAAATATTTTAAATCATTTTTACTCAAAATACAAGTAAATGTGTTAACAGCGCAGTTAGCCATCTGTTGTCGGAGTCGCTGCCGCTGCTGCGCCATCTGTGGGCCAATAAAGTATTTCGCCGGGCCAGTTCCGCCATTCTTCCAAAATCATTAAATCCAATTTAGCGAGTTGGGATGTTCCAGAGTTGATACAAAACCCAAGATTTTCATCATATCTCGGAAATACCATTTTAGCGATTAATGACAACTTTCGTAAATTTATACATTTTTTCTTCAAAGTGTATTAGTTGGCATTAAAAAAAAAGAAAAGTAAAATAAAATTCAAAAATAAAGTCATTTAAAATTTTAAAATATTTGTAAATTCTACCACAAAAATTTTAAAGATAGTTTCTACTTTTCAAATGGAAAATATCAAATGCTTGCATTTAATTTTCATGATAAACCGATCGGTTGTGTGTGTGTGTGTGTTGGTCTTTTTTTTTTTTTTGTCCGTCTGTCTGTAAATGTTTTTGCGCCCTTTTGTCGTATTTGTAGAATTGCATTAATTGAAATCGAATTTGAAACTAGCAATTTTTTTTCTGTTTTTGCTTTTGTTTTTGATGTGCATTCTGCGTTGGCTTAGTAGATTTTTTTTTTTTTTTTTCAAAAATAGAATTTTCATGTATTTTCCAAAAATTCTTGTTTCAATTTGACAAAATTTATTTCCATGAAGCTTTTGTGTATGCAATTGTTTTAGTCATTGATTTGCAATGAAAATCCGTCAATTTAATTGCATAGAAACAGCAGCTTTAAGGCGTATTAAGAGTTTATTGCAAAGTTTTAGAAACTTTTTTAAATGAATTTTTAGCTTAAATATTTTTTTTTTTGATCTGCTTGGTATATCTACCTGTTCGTCCGTCTGTCCATTTGCATTTTGTAGGCTATAAAAACTGCGCTTTTACTGAAGTTAATAGAATTTTATTTTTTTTTTTTGCCAAACTGTTTCAAATATTTTCGATGCATGTCGTAAATGTATTTTGGCATGCATTATTTTATACCTAATTCGATTTGTTGCACTGCGCCGTGCATGCAAATTTCGCTAATGAATGGCATTGTTGTAGGCATGGATGGAGAATGATTGGAAGAATAAATGGATAACTGAATGTGTTAAAGGTGAGATATATGTATACACAACATAAAGAAATAATACCATGAATAGATAGTTTGAGTGTGTTCTTAATTAAGGATTTATAGCCTAGGCAATCGGAGCAAGGATAATAGCGTTACATTTGCTATAATTATTATTCTGTTGGAATATGTCGGCAAAGAACTTAAGCTATTTACATGAATTATATTTAATCTTGCATTATGGCAACAGCATTCAAATATATGAAATAGCTTAAGGCTAAACAAACTCAAAGAGCATATTTAAGTTTTAAGACAAAAAAAAAAAAAAAAAAAAAAGTTAAATCTTCTACTTAAATTAATATTTTAGTAAAAAAAAAGGCATAATTTATCAACAACAAAAATTTTATTCAAAAAAATAATTCCTTTTTATCCTCAGGACTAAAATAATTCAAGCATTGCTTTTTGTACTTTTTCCATATTTCTTGCACTGTTGCGTTTGATTTTATTTCTTGACTTTTCTTTATTTTTTTTTTTATTATTATTTTCATTTCGTTTTCTTAAAAAAACTATTTAAAAAAGCAATTTTTTAGTTAATTAAACGACAAAGACATGCAAAGAATGAGAAAAAATATGCCGCAGGCATAGCAAAAAAAAAAAAAATAAAAATAAACAAATTCAAAAGAAATGACAGAGCAATACGTTAAGTCTTATTGGTATATGTATGCGAGAGGAATAAAGGAAAAAAGGAGAAGCAGAAATTAAGTATTTATGTTGCCACTTTTGGTAAAGAAAATTTCAGAAAAGTAATAAATTTGTGGCACAGCAAGCGCACAATAAATTAATAAATAAAAATAATACTAAGAATATAAGTTCAAAGTAAATTTTATTTAAAAAAAAAAAAAAAGAATATATTTTCAATTTAATCAGTAAAATGAGTTTAAGATTTTACATATATGAATGGAATATACCGCATAAACCGTTACCATTTCACATAAAGATAAAAAGAACAGCAAATAGTCTTTGAAATACTTCAAAAGTGGTTTAATTTTGAGTTGTGAGTTGTTGCAGAACGCTTAAAAAATATTAACTGCTAAAAATCTAGAAGAACGAGAGATGCTGCGTTCTTTAAAAAAAAAGGAAGAAGGAAAAAAAATATTTGCATTCATTTTTCTCTTATTCTTCTTGCTTTTGAGCTACTTTTTTTTTTCTTGAAACCGCTTTGTCTTTGTCTCTAGCTTATCCAACCATAAGAAAAATTTGGAAAAAATAGGAGCTCCATTATATAATATCAAAAAATATATCTTTCGAAGATTGTTATCTTTTTTAGATCTTAAGCTTCAGTTTTTCTTGAGTCCCAAAACTGTATTATCCAGGAGACAACCCTAGGTGACAATACGAGACGAGAGGAAAGAGGACAGGGATAAACACTACAAATAGTGAGATTCAACTCGAAGTTCACCAAAATATTGGTTCGGTTAAGCTGAACAGAACCGGACTAAGAATCATAATAGGGATTCTAACGGGCCACTGTAAACTGAGGAAACCCCTGCCTTGTAGCAAGCTCTCCTGAGTGTAGATTCAGTATTTGGTTGATGGAGAAAACACCCATCCATATACATTCAGAATGTGAAACTACAGCTAGAAGCAGTATGTCAATAGACTACTTTTAGATGAAGAAATCTAATCAGTAAGGGCTTACAATATTCCTTGTAGTTAGCAGTACACTTGCCCACCTTAGCACTTTTCTCGAGATTTTTAAATAATTATTTCGCTTTACCTCATATACGACTCAAAATCTGGCAGAGATAGAAGGTTCACTTTTGTAAAAAATGTAACTAGAAGTTCAGAAAACGTTCCCCTCTAATAATGTAGCTCCCATCACTTTTAGTTTTTAAGACACTGTTATTCATCTCAAATTTTCCGAGTTGTTATTTTGATCTTTCTATAGAACAGTCGCTTTAGCATAATTTAAAATCCAGAAGAGATGTGAGGTTGCTTGGTTCACACAAATTGTAGCTAAAAGATAAAAAATATTTCCCTTTTAGTTTTTAAGTTTTAAAAAATATTAACTTTTAAATTAAAATATATATTTACTCTTTGAAAACTTATAATAAAGTTGTAAAAAAATTATTAATATTTTTTTAGTTTTTTCAGCTGTTTGCTCATTTAAATGGTGAAATTATATAAATTCACCATAACATGCATACTCAACATTTGTTACCAAATTAGAAAGAGACCGTTGCGGAACACGTTACCTGCTATAAATTACATTACGATTTCGACTAGTGCTGTGTGATTGTTAAAAACAATTGACTGTCGGGTATTGTCCTAAATGAAATACACGATAATACAAAATAAACGATTAGAGATTGATTAATCGATTAGTCACACAGTCCTAATAGCCACCTCAATTCTAAGTTTGAAAGAGATCTCCATATAAGAAAAGAAATTGTTTTTTTTTTTTAATTGTTTAATTCATTGCTTTTTTCCACGAACCCTTTTAGAACTCGAAATCTAGAGCAGATAGGAAGTTTGGTACTTTACACAAATTGTTGCTAGAAGGTTGGAATATATTTTTCTCGAAAAACTTAGTCATATATCACTTCTTGATTTTGAGAAAATAGGCTCAATTTAACTGTGCCAATTTATTGTGGTCAAAGAGAATCGTATTATATTGTAAATAAATTCCCATTAATAATATTTTAATAACATAGCTACTAATACGAAAGATAAGAAGCAGCTTTTCAAAAAATAATCCTTTCGATTATTGTTGTAGCCCTTGGCATGTCTAGGACTGCTGAAAACTTAAGCATTGCAGATATTTAAACTTGTTCTTATTTTGTTTGCATTTAATTATTTAAAATTCGTTAAGCGGAACATAAAATCAGCTAATGCATGCTAAATATGTTCAATGTCCTTTTTTGTTAGTTTTCTATTGTTTTTTTTTTATTATTTTAAACTTTTGTCGCATTTTGTTTAACCTTTTATTTGCATTAAGTAATTTGAACTGCAACTGCATTGTTGGTTTGTTGGTTTTTATTTAATTTTTTTTTATATCATATAACAACCGCAAGGATAATGATCAGAAAATGTGTAGCAACCATGAGGAAAAAAAAGGACCAACCGAAACAACCAAAACAACGGGATAAGCAACATTTTGCATCTGGTTTTTATGCATACAGCTGCTGTTATTATTTCAGTTTTTACTATTTCAGCTACTAATTAAGTGAATTTTCTCTAATGAGCAAAAATAAAAGTAAAGAGTATAAAAAAAAAAAGAAAAACTAAATAAAATCGGACAGAATTGGTGCAGCGCAAATTTTTAGTGTTGCTGTTTATTTAGCTTTTTAACATGAATCGACATTGCTGCATAAAGATTTTGTGGCACAATTCGAGATGTATGCGAAAAAGAAAATTTGGAGTAAAATTTCATTGCAAATTTTAAAAAATAAAATTTAAAATTTAAATCAAAATCAATACAAAATGCCATATATCAAGTGTTTCCGTTTTAAAGAAAAAAACAGGCGTGGTCATTGTACTTGCATGTTTTCATTTTGTTTTATTATTTTTTTTTTTGACTATAATACTTTGACCTCACCTAGCGTCTAACTTAATTAGAAATAGAGCAAAGGACTTGTAATTCTTATTGCTAGCATTTCAGTTGCTCCTTTTTTAGTTTCTTTTTTTAAGCAAATGAGTTGAAATTTTTGCTGTGCATAAATTAAAATGCAAATCCTTCACAACGAAAAAAGGACGAAATAAAAAAAAGTCTCCCTGTAATTAACATACATTAGCAAAAGGAAATGCAAACATTTCTCTTATGCTCTTTACGCTATTTTTATTTTTCTTTGCCAACAACGTTCAATGTTTTTTTTTTCAATGCATATGGATTTTTTTTTGGATAGGTAAAAAACTTTGACTTGAAGTGAAATTTTAGGTAGTCTAACATTTTATAAAATTTTTTTCTCAAAATAAAATGCAAAAACGTTGCAGAGACAAGCAACAAATTTAAGTTTTAGGTCACCAAAATAATGTTTAGCGTTGAAGTGTTTAATTTATTTAGAAATATTTTTTGTTATTAAAAAAATATGTCGAAGAAGTATTCTGTTCGTTTTAAATTGAAAATGGAGAAAATGTTGCTTGATATCTGAAGCATTGAGATGAATGTGATGAGGTGAGTAAATAAACAGAGAGCCTGGATAAGAAGCTTAAAAAAGTAATGGACAGACGGACATAAGTTTATAAAATTACCTGGACAGACGGACATACAGTTGTGTAGAAAATTAGACAGACGAACATGCAGTTAAATTGACAGTGGGATTGATGTATAAGAGCTATTTATAAATCACTTTCTATGCTGTCTATTAGTGTTGCCAAAAAAATCACTTTCGGTGATTTTTTTCACAGTGATTTAAAAATTGCAATTGTCGGACTGCGTCTAAAAGTAGTGATTTGTGATTTTTTTTGTTGCCCTGTGAAAACGTTTAGTTATCGGCGAGTTGTATATGTATCGCTCTTCGCGAACAGTGAATTTGTTGATTTTTGAAGTGATTGGTGATTTTTTCACTCTTCACGAATCGTTCATATTCACTTGAAATTTAAATTTTTACAATAAAAACAGATTTTAAAAAAAAAAAACTGTTCAGTAATCGATGATTGTTTATTTCTTCGAAACTGCGATTTTTTCACTGTTTGCAGTCACTGCGATTTTCAAATCACAGTCTTTTATCACACTTCGCCTCAAAAATAACTCTTTTTGTCAACATTACTGTCTATTGTGTCTTTAAAAAATGAATAAAGTTTCTGTACAAAGCCGAAATTATTTGTCAATTTTTTATATGACAAACCTGACAGTGTTAGATACTCATACATATGCATTTTTTTGTTGTTGTATAATAACAATGCTTTTAGGGATTTTCTATTTACGAAAAAAAAAGAAAGAATATATTTGCTAATTTTCAGACTTCATTTTTTTTTTGCAGCATACTTACAGGCGCCACAAGACAAAAAGCAGTGCAACATGCCGTTCGCTTGTCTACACACACACACACACACATGTATGTATATAGACAACACAACATTTACATAATACGAATAATGAGTAAATTACACAATGAGGTCGCGCGAGCGTTGCTTGTAGAGGTCAGCGTTAAAATGGTACTTTTTAATTTTGTTTTTTTTTTGCAATGCCTTTTCGACATTTCGACGAGTGGCAGTTTTTTATTTTTATTTTTTTTTTTTTTGTTTAATTTTTAGTATTTTCATTTGATATTGCTTTTGTTGTTGTTGTTGTTGTCGTTTGCTTGAATTTTCCACATGGAAAATTATTTGATTTATTTCCACTTGGACAAACTGGCACTGCAATAAATCTTCGTTCAATATGGCAGCAGAAGACCAAGCAGTAAAAGAAGAAGCAGCAGCAGCAGTATTTGCAATTGCACTTTATATATTGTATAACCGAGTATGTAGCGACAGCGGTCAGAGCAGAGCAGAGGATGTCCTGCATATGTATCCTGCTATCTGTATATGTACAATGCATGTGTTTGCTGTTGATTTGCAGTTGAAAACTAAAAATTTTATTTAGTGTTTAGTGCAGTTTTTGGACAGTTTTTGAAACAATAAAAAAAGAATAAAAAAAAAAAAACAAGTAATAAACGAAAGATATTTCGTTGAAGAAAAATGCTTTCAATTTTCTTTTTGCAAACTGTGAAAATTTTATAACAATAAACAAAAAAAAAAAAAAAATAATGAAAACTATAAAAGAGAGAGGGAGCGAGTGTGGCATGGTGGAAAAATGGAGGCTGTAACTGGTGCTGCTGCTGTTGCTGGACGAGTTATTTCTTTTTGAGGTTAGGTGCTGCTCACACATAACAAGGACAACAAAAGCAACAACAAGAACAATAACAAGTCGAGTTGGCAGTCTATAAAATGGACTTTATTAGACAGACATGCATGGCTTAACCACATAAATACATATAGCACATGCATAGTAGCTATATCGTGTACATATTTAGATATATATATGTATATACTATATGTATTTATATCTGTCTTTATATAACGTAATTGAATTGTTCGGGTTTCCTTCCTTCCGGCTGCCACAAAAACATATACAAACAAACACACTCACATACACACTATCAAAAACCCAAAATGCAAAGCCGCAACAAAAGTAGTGTGAATAGTGTTGCGTGGAATTTGCATGCCATGTGACGCTATTTGGCTTGCTTATTCGAAGAAAAAAATTTTCTATCTCTTTCTATCATTGCAATAAGCCACTTGTCTTCATTTTCTTGATAATTTGTCTGAAAATTTTAACAAAATTCATGTTAGTTTCAAAATTCATACTCTATTTTAGTAGTTATTTTTTTTATTATTCTATCTTTGCTTTTGTTTTTGTTTCACTTTTGCATTTTCTTTCTTTGTCTGTTTTTTTTGTTGTCCTTTTTGTCTTGCGGCTTTTTGTGCAATTTAATGAAATTTTATTATTACGTATACGCCCATTAAACTTTATTATACGACAAAGTATTCAAATCGACTTCAAAGTATTCTCTTTTTAACTATTTTTTTCTTCTTCTTTCTTTTTATAGCTTTCTCGCTCGTTTGCCTTTGCATATGCCTAACACGCTTATTGCACAAAGAAAAGTTAGTGCATAGCTTTAGGCGCTACTTACGCTTTGTGTGTGTGTGTTTGGCAAACATTAGGCTGGCATATTTTGAAAACATTTGATTGTGTGCCTGTGTCCTGAAGTATTTACACAATGAATAGGAATGCGTTTTAGTTGCTATTTTGAAGGCATTGAAATAATTAAAAAAAAATCCTTTGAAAAAGCTTAATGATTTTTTTGTTTAATTAAGAAATTAATTAAATAAAATCGTTTTTTTTTCAGCAAATATTTAAAAGTTAGTAGCATATTTTCTGGACAACAATAAAAAATCAGAATTTATAAGAAAAAAGATTTCTATGTCCGCTATGTATTTTGAAACCATTCAACCGATGAGTTCCAAACTAATATCATTTGAAAGGAAATATCGCAAGTATGATTGTAGACCACTAAAACAATGAATTAGTATATTCGGTTCACTCATGAAGTCGATTTTCTACACTTCCATTACAAAATTTTTTGCTTTTTTGTATGTTTTTATACTAGCCCCTGCATAAAGTGATATAGTTTTACCTCTGATACGGTAAAAATTGATTTTGTAGTAGTTTCTTACTAATTAAAAAAGAATGGCTGTGTATAATCTTTAAATGATCGAATGTCGAAAACATTTTGATATGTTTACTTTGCAAGAGCACATTTTTTTTCGAATATTAAAGCACAAAGAATAAATTCCCCTTAAAAAAAAAAACTTTTTCAACAGCCCACATTGTGTTACGAATGCCAACATATATCAATCTGATTTATATTGAAAAGTCAGCAGCAGCAGACAGAGAGAACTGTATGTATTTTAAATTCCACAAAGGCATGCATCATTCATGTGCGTAATGCCGTAAAGTATGCTTCAAATAACAGAGTGCAAAAAAAAAATATATAAAAAAAAATTTAAGTCAAATCTTCGAATATGCCGAAAAGACAATGAAACTCAAATTAATGTTTTAATTTCACGCTTAAATTAACTTTTAATATCTTGAAAAATGTTTAACCAGCAACAATAACAATAACAACAACAAATGCAAACAACCCTCATGCTACATAAAACCAAAAAAAAAAAAAAGAGAAAAATATAAAAACTGACAGACAGACCGACAAAAGGATATACATGCATATACCTAACGACAGCTGCTTAAATACAACATTTGATTTCACTTGATGCCATTTCATTTGCGGCTGTGGTTTATCAACAGCAACAACAACAATAATAACAGAAACAGCAGCCAAAGTATTGTAACAATGCCACAAGTTTAAGTTAAGTTAAGCGTTATCCTGATCCTTCGAGTCCGTTTGGCTCAACGGTTGCTTTCACTTATCAAATTCACAAAATCATAAAACAAAAGTTTATAACTTCTGACATGATATTTTTTTTTTTTTTTTGTTTCTTGTTGTTGTTGTTGTTGCTGTTGTTCTTCTTCCTTTTCATCTTCTTCGAAAATCCGCTTCAAATATTTAGCAAACTGTGATGCCTGAATAAATCGAACGAGTCGAGTCTTAAGTTGCGCGTTGCATTGTAAAAGTTTTCGAACGAATTCTTTTTTTTTTTTTTTTTTTTTTTTGATTTTTTGTTTCGCTTGCTCGACTTGAGCACAAATACCGGAAATTGTTGTCAAGATAATTATTGTTATTTGTTTTACCAACAGAAATAAAATAACAACAGCAACAACGCAAAAACTTCACAACTCTCATTTCAAGGATATGTTTCTGTGTGTGTGTGTGTATTAAATACCACAAAATCTACCGCCATCAATTGAGGCAGTAGAGCGAGGCAGCCGTTGCTCCTTTGACTTCCTTCTGACTGCGTTCATCAAAAATGTTAACATCAAAATTCATTCCGTCTTTAAAGGAATTTATGCACTCAAGTATAAATTGCTAGCAAATACTTATTCAATGGTTGTGTGTGTGTGTTGTTCTACGTAGAAGGTGTTTGTCTGAGGCGTTTGTTTGAGGCACATGCTCGGGCACTGCTATAATTTGTGGTTTTGGTAGCCACTTCAAAAAAAAAAAAAAAAAAAGGGGGGAAGCTATCGAGTTCAAATTGAGTAGGAGCATAGTTTATGTTATATTAGAATAGCATAAAGCATATATAGTATCCTTGCTGTGGTTATATTTTTTAACACTTCGAAGCGTTTGCTTCAAATGTTTAATTTAAAGTTTCAAGATACTTCTTGTATCACTTGCAAAATATTCCATTGCACACACACTTTGTGGTTAAGCAAAAAATAATCAAACGGGAAATTTTTTCAATTACTTGAGAAAAACAAAAAATAACAAACTCATCTTACTCTAGCGGTAGGCAAGAAAAAAAAAAAATATTTCAATAGAGAAAAAGCAAAAATTCAAGCTCTTCATTAAGCTTAACTCTGATTTCTGGTTCAAGAAAAAAAATGTATAAACCATATTTTTTTTTGGATAATATACTAAAGGCAAATTATAATTAAAACGATGCACTGTGGAATAAAATTCAAAAAAATTTTCAAAGTTAGTATGAAGTAATGAAGTTACCCCGCGATACTAAAGATCGAACAATATCTAGTCAGCTAACTTGCCTAGCGTTGTCAGCACTGTCCTAGGAGTTAGCCAGTAATAATGTTATTTCTCTCTCCCAGTTTGACCAACACTGGGCCGAATATGCAGCAGTCGTGAACGCCCATTGACAAGACAGCGTGGGGTCAGTCACTGACTGGCTCATGTGAGACGTTTGCTCACCGACCTATGTGGGTCAATTACTGACAAACTGTCAAGCACTACCGTCTCATGTTTGACTATCAATTACTGATTTACTTAAAGAGGTGCTCATATACTACAGTTGCTGAGAAGGTTTCCATTGTAAAAAAGGTCTCAAAGTTAATTTAATATTTGCTTTATAGTGTCATGTTTGACAATTAAAATGTCCCAATCTAATGCAAAGACGACCTAGTGCTGGCCAGCATCTGTCCTACGCTATTAGCTTTTATAGGACATTGTAAAGCAAAAATGGGTTAGGAACAAAAGAATAATTACAGTTGACTCGTCGTGAGTCAATGGGTACTAGTGTAGGCAAAAAGAGTGATTTTAGAGACGAAGTGTGTTTAACGACTGCGACTTAAAATCGCAGTGACTGCAAACAGTGATAAAATCGCAGTTCGTGGAAAAACATTCAACGATTTCCGAACAGGTTCACTGTTCGAGAAGAGTGATATGCAAATTGTTGCTAACTAAACTGTTTTGCTGCATGAACACTTTGTTGATTCGCGAAGACAGCTAAAAGCACTAATCACTGATAAATGAACAGTTTCAGTGGTTGCGAAGAGCGATAAACAAAATCACTGATAACTTAACATGTTCAATGAGGAACGAGAAATCAAAAATCAAATCACTACTTTCATTCGCAGTGCGCCATAGCTACTTTTAAATCACTGTGAAAAAATCACCGAAAGTGATTTGTTGGCCAGCACTAGTGGGTTCACTCACACACGCATGCCTGAATAGTAACAGCTCTGACTAGTCAGTGACTAACTCCGTCAGATGAAAGTTAAGCAGAGACAAACAATTTGTTGGTGTAGTGTGTATCACTCGTGCTGAAAAGATTCTTATTTCAAGGGTCAAGTTTTTCTTAGATCAATACATCTCGAAAGATCAGAGTTTTTTTTGGATGGCTGGGTAGACACACAGACAAACTGTCAGACAGATTAGTCTCGTGTTGAGGACATTTTCATAAGTCAGTGAATATGATGTGATGTGATGTGTCTCAAATAAATTTTGTTTGACGAAACCAATTCAAATGAATACCACTGTGCATGCATTGCGCATATACTTAACTGAAAATTGTTATTGTTTGCTTCGATTGACCTTCTATGTAGTATCGAAAATACTTTATTCTTGTATCTGTATTTATTTTGTGTTTTTATTTCTTCTTGGTAAAAGTTTTCTTTTGTCATGTGAACCCGTTTGCTGTACTTGACATTTCAACTGCCGCTGCAGTTGTGAGTGTAAAAGTGTTTGAACATATGTGTATGCATGCATGCGTGCATATCATGGCAGTAAAGCTGACAGTTTGGTTAACAGAATCATGCTACTGCTGCTTCTTTTTTTTTTTTTTGTTCTGTGAAATATGAACACGCCTGTGGATAGGCAATACTTTTTTTTTTTTTTTTGGCAAATTTGCAATATATCGCATACAATATTGTAAGCAACGTTTTCGTCCTTATTAAGCAAGCTCAGTGAAAGACCGCAAGCATTTGCTTTTAATTAACCTTTTTGTTTATCGTTTTACAGCAGCAAGTTTTCGAAAAAAATTTCGCATGAAAATCAAGATTGCAATAAAGAAAAAAAAAAAAAAAGGGGGGAAAAAAAAAAAATGAAGAAGTCTAAAATAAAACTTTGGTAATTAGCAAAAGCAGTTAACTGATTTTACAGCAGAAACATGCAGTAACAAAACTCATTTCACCCTCTCCAATTGTATAAACAATGCCAACAGCTAGAACCAAAGTAGTTCTACTCGTATGTGTGTGTGTGTGTATGTCGTCGAAAGCTAATGAAGCCCAAAGGTGTAGAAAAGAAAAAAAAACTGAATGGAAAGTCAGGACATCGCGTTGCACACGTAGCGCAAAATGGTTGCGCGCGACATTATAAACAAAAAAAATAGAAAAAATGGTCATGCATGCAGAAAAAAAAAACAACAACAACAACAACAAGAACAAATATGAGATAGAAAGAAATTAAAAGCAACATATTCACATGCATAAAGGTGCACAGCAAGTATTTAGCGCATTGCGGTGATTTTTATTTTATTTTTATTTTTCGTAGATTTTTAGTGGTAAATAAAACAAATAAAAACAGTAAAAAAAAAAAAAATACAAAAACGGCGCAGATGAAAATATAACGAAATTAAATTAATTACAATCATTATCGCCTTGCATGCAGCTGTTCAAAAGTCGCGCAAGGACATTCTACAACTCGAAATTAAGTCGAACTCAAGTATTTGTGTGTGTCTGTATTATTGTTTTTGTAAGTTTTGTTGTTGTTGTTGGCTTTTAATGGCTTAAATGCGCACTGCCTGAGATAATTTTGCTTCATTAGCGAACGATGCAGCAGCAGCAGTAACAAATAAAAAATGTAGAGGAGTGTTACCCTGACAGTTTATAGCTAGAGAGAGATTACAGATTTTAGTGCTATAAACTTGAAAAAAAATTGTTCGAATTCCTTAATTAAAATTTATTTGATACGAAATTTAGTTGAACCGTTTGAAGCGACACCGAACCTCGGTTCGACTCTGACTAAGAAGGGAGTTTGTGAACCGAACTGAAGCAGAATTTTTACCAGTTTGCAGGCCGCAGCAGATATTAGAAGGCAGATTCAGTATAATTTTGTTTTTATCAAGAAGAATCGTTTTCTATTTCTATTCTATATCAAGAACAATGGTTCTTGTTCAAAAAAAAATCGTTTTTTTAAGAACGACGAAGATTACATATTCGCGAAACACAAGCATATGCATATACAATATTGCTTTGTATCATGAACAATCGTTCTATGTACACTGAAGAACCATGGTTGTTTTTATCAAGAAGAATGGTTCTTGATTTTAATATGAAGAACAATCGTTCTTTATATGAAGAACAATCGTTCATTATATGAAGAACAATCGTTCATTATATGAAGAACAATCGTTCTTTATATGAAGAACAATCGTTCTTTATATAAATCGTTCTTTTATGAAGAACAATCATTCTTTATATTAAGAACAATCGTTCTTTACGTTAAGAACAGTTATTCTTTATATTAAAAACAATCGTTCTTTATATTAAGAACAATCATTCTTTATAATAAGATCAAATGTTCTTTATGTGAAGAACAATCGTTCTTTATATTAAGAACAATCGTTCTTTATATTAAGAACAATCGTTCTATATATGAAGAAAATCGTTTAAAATTAAAAAAGTTTTTAAAAAAAAGGTCCTCTTATATAAAAATAATGATTTTATATCAAGAATAATCGTTCGTTCTTAAATCGAGAACAGCTCGTTCTTTTCATACCAAATGAGATTAAATTAGTTGTCCCACAGCTTCTGAAAATTTATTTGTCTGTCTCTTTATCCGACTAGCTTTCTGCCGCATGAAGCTATTTATTTCTGGAACTATATACGATTATGCAATAAAATTGGTAACAAATTTAAAATAAAATTTCTATATAAGCACAAAAAAAAAACTTTCGCTTACACACTCGCAATATATAACAGCATAATTGAAAACCAGCTTGAAGCACAGATTGCATACAAATAGAGTGCAAAATTAATTCGCTTTTCACAGAAGGATTCGCTGATTACTACAGTACAGAACAGTACACATAGATACATAATATCTTATACTTTGGACTATATACAATAATAATATTGTTGTTGTTGTTTTTGTGCTTTTTATAACATTTGCTTTATTAAAACTTATAAATCAAGAAATGCAACTAATTAAATCGATATTTTTCAAAGCGAACTATATCATTTACGTTGTTGTTATTGTTGTTTTTTTTTGCAATGAAAGCAAAGCATATATATGTATATTTTAAATAGAAATTGTATAAAGCAAGGATACCACTCTATACGTATACAGTTGCAAAAGGAACAGCTTGTTATGACAACGCCTGAATGCATATTATACTATTTGCGTTCTTTGAAAATTATATGTCCGAGTTTAATTAAAACTACACAAATACAAATACAAATACGAATGCATTGCTTTGACTTATTTGATAGCAAATGCTATTTATTTATATTTTATAATGTCTGTATTCTATACATACAAGATTGTTTTATGTTCATTATACTTGTATTGTATCTATCTTAGAGATAGTTTTCTATATGTGTTAAGTGCAAATATTTTCATTAAATAACATTGATAGCATTATCATATTATTAATATTTATACAAGAACAACTAAAATAATTGCTGAAGTACATAAATAAAATCTCTATTTAAAGTAAGTTTACATTAGTTTAAGTTGTTGTGTCGAGAGACATTTATCTTAATTGTAAATTGTGTACATTTAAATTATTAAATAAATCTGAAATAAATTAAAATAAATTTCTTAGTTAAATATATAAATTCTTGTTTAAAAAAATAATATAAATATATTGACACACAAATGTAATTAACATAAAATGCAAACAAGTGCTTGGATTGATTAGCGTATGTCATGCAAATCGATAAAAAAAAAAATAAATTAAATGCAGCACTGTTTTAGGCGCAATTGCATGAAAAAGCAATTAGCAACGAGTGCAACTGAAAGCTTTCATTTTTTCTTTTTTTCTGTTCAAATTTGAATTCATTTTTTTTTTGCGTAGAATGTCCATTTCAACATTTCATTTTGCATTTATTTTTCATGCATTAACAACTTGTTTCGTTTTCCGTTTGGCTGTAGGCGAATTGTGTTAAACGTGTAGACACGCCTAAAAGTATGCAACGTACATATGTATGTGTATATGTATAAAAGATGCAACATGAAAATGCATGCATATGCTATTTCTAGATTTGTCTAACTACATGCATACACATCAATATACCCTACACAAAAAAAATTTATTTAGTTGATAGGTATAAGTGGATCTGACAGACGTTGTTAACAGTTTCAGTATTCAGGCAACTAAAATCTTTAAAAAGGCTTTGACATTTGCTAGATAAATGATGCCATTGAGTGTCAAATCCATTCTAGTCGTTTAAGTTAAAGATCGGCAAAACTGTCACGCAAGGCTTTCAAAGAGATTAAAGACAATTCCCGATAATGGGTCTAGCGGTGAAGGAGAGTAAGAGTAGTTTGGTATCTACTCGCAGCTCAGCAACACGTCCTAGAGAATCCTTGGAAGTTCACTATAAGTAATCTTCGTACTTGGGAAGAGACAAACAAGAACAATTACACCAGTCTGGAATCAGAACAATTTTTGGCTTAACGTTGCTAATTTGGTCTCGAAGTAGAGTTAAATCCAGCACAAATAAAATCAAACTTTATAAGACATTGATTATCTTAGTCCTGATGTATGTGGCTCAGAATCATTGGTCATATCAGAGGCGGACAAATTATCGTTGGCAACGTTTGAGAGAAACATTCTTCGTAAAATCGTTGGACCTGTCAGGGGAATGAGTACCGGTCAAGAATGACGAGCTGTACCAGCTTTAAAACGTCTTGAGCATTATGTAGAACGGTTGCACTGGACTGGTCAAGGGCTTCGAATGGAGAAACGTGCTTCGGCGAGACAAATGTACGTAAAAAGGAGCGAAATCAGAAGGAACTACAGCGAGGGCAACCGTACTGCATTGGAAGGACCAGATCTTGGAAGACATCCGCTAGATTGGGATCCGGAATTGGTATTAAGTAGCATTGGATCATCCTACCTGGGTGAATACCCTGAGTGGTGTCCAGGCTTTTATTAAGCTGTAATGGACAATATCGTGCATGTCGTCGATTTTTAGAAATCTTCATTTTTCGGTTGGTTTCCATTCTGAGCTTTCCTGCTTAATCTTTCAATGGACAAAAAATTTTAAAAAGCGCGAGTTTCAAAGAAGTGCAAGAAGGTGGAGCTATTGGAACCTGCTCTGTGAGTTTTAGCTTACATAGAATTCGTTTAAACTATTTGTGAATTATAAGCTTTATAATAAATTAATACTATGTTTAATTAAAAAATTGCTTTAAATAAAGCGTATACAAAATTCGGCTGTGGATTCATCTGCATCCGAAAGGATTTTCGTTTAGTTTGCAAGCTAGTTTGTGTCGCTGCTGTTGTTGCTCACACGAAAAGGCAAATTCAAATCTGATAATACAATCTACGCCGCGCGGCATATGAGCGAGGAATGCAAATGCAAATACATGTTTTGAATTTTTTTTATTTTTTTTTTTTTTTATATAAATAAGTAAAGCGACATATAATACAATACGGTTGTGTTTGTAACACTTGAGTGCATGCAATACGAATAACAAAAATTTAGCACAACAACGACAACAATTTTAATTGCAGTGTAATTATGAGCACGGCACTTTGTGTTGAACATGGAATGCAGCTTTGTAAAATAAAATAAACGAAAAAAAAATGTATTTTATTCTGAAAAAAAAAAAAAAATTAATTAATCAACTCAAATCAAATAAAAATGCATAAAAAATAAGTTAATTCATATTCAATTTTCATTTGGCTAAACTTAAGAAACGAGCCATGAAAATGAAATCAAATCAAACAATGTCTGAGTGGCAAACTTCATTCATGACATTATGTGGGCGTCTTTAAGAAGGCGAGAGTCTGTCAGAGAACCTGTAGCGCGTATCCTTCAAGCAGTCATGAAAAAAAAAATATGCTACAAGCAGACGACACAAATAAAAGTCAAAGGCTCTAACTGCACTCATTGAGGTGACAACAACGACGACGATGACGACGACGATGACAAAGAGCGAGCGCGCATAAACACAAAAGGATCAGCAGGATTTTAATTCATACAAACAAAGACTGCAGCGAAGCGTATGCTTGTTGCTTTCTCTCTGTCTGTCTGTCTGTCCCTCTATCTGCGTTTATCTCGCTTTGCTTCCTTCAAAATATAATCTTGAATCTCGCGCTTTGGCATGTCATTCGCATTTTAAACCCACCTAAGCTGCAGCGATAAGCTGTGAAATGAGATTGAAGTGTTTGGATATAAACTGTTGGACGACTGCTGAGACAATTACTAGCGTTCCGATGACAACAACAGCAGCAGCAGAGAATTGTAGCCGTAACATTTGCTTAAATGTCAGCTGGGGCGCATTTGGCGTATTATAATATTACACGGAATAGTCAGATAGTCGACGACCAGCGTGGTGTTGTGTCTGTTTGGCATACATCATCATCATTATCATCATATTCTCCATACTGTTTCTTTGCAACATTATCCTCTTTTTTTTCTTATATTGCAGCCGTTATTTACTTTGCTGTACTTCACCCGCTTTACTTATTTTCAATTATTTCGTTTGGCTGCTGCTGCTGCTACTGCTGCGCTTTAAATATTTATCAATCAGAAAAGTTTGTTAACTTTTGAACAACCCTCAAAATCAGTCAACGCATAAATATTTTTGTAAAAATATTTCGTTTGTTTCACCCTCTTTACTTGAGTTTTGAATTGTAGTGGGTTTTTTTTTGGATTATATTATTCTTCTTCTGTAGTCTAAGATTCTTTTGAAATGTAATACGTAGTTTCAAATACATATTTTTTGATTAGCATAAATAATTGTCTCCTGAAATAAATATTACTAGTCTAGAAATAATACACACTTGGGGGGAATCTTTTAAAGAGACCACCGTGTAGCTGTTAGTGTGACATTTGCATATAACCTTTTTCCTCATTGAAAAATGTTAATCAGCTAATCCAAAAGCTGTAGATTAAAGTTATTAGTGAAGGCATAAAGAGTGATTTTTGAGTCGCAGTGTGACTAGCGATATCGCTCCAATAGACTGCACTTTCAGTGAACGTACCAACGAATTTGTGCAGGTTCGGCGTTCAAGCGAATATGAACGATTCACGAACAGTGATAAAATCACCAATCACTAATAAAATAAAAGTTGCACTGTTCGCGAAGAGAGATAACCAAAATCGCCGATAACTGAACATATTCACTGAGGAACATGAACATAAACACTGAGTAAACCACCGATCACTACTTTCTGTCGCAGTGTGACAATGCGATTTTTAAATCACTGTGAAAAAATCACCGTATGTGATTTTATTTCCAACACATATAGTTAAGGCTTTAATCAAAAGCCGGGAGTATCTCAAAGATCTTTCATACGTTAAGATAAACCCATATCGCGGTGAAGCGCTTCATTACGCATGTATCATGGCGCGCACCAGTAATACGTCACAAGTCCTTTTAATGCTGAAACCAGATTGGCACATACATCCACATACACTAAGGGAGAGTTTAATAATATTTTCAATTAAAAAAAAAAAAAAAAAATGCTGTATGAGACAGACTCATCCGTACTATTTAAATCAATAAATGGATTGATGAACACAGCCAGATTAGGAAATTTAGTTAAGATTTAAGGATTTAATTCCAAATTAAGTATTTTTAGGTTAAGTACCGAATGAAATCTCAAAAATTGTATGTTGGTTTTTTTTTAAAATGTTTTTATAATTTAACAAGACAATTTTTTTTATTGGATCTCAGTCGAATGGAGAGATAGATGGAAAGACGTAAATGGCTGCATCGACTCGGCTTCCAATGCTAATTAAGAGTATATTTAATTTTCAATGCCTTTTTCTGCCATTCCCAAATTTACCAAAGATGCAAAATATAAAAATTTTGAAAGCAATTTCCGTTACAATGTGTAAGTAAGTCTTAAGTTGTTTTTTTTTCATAATAAGTAGCTTTATTGCTTAACTGCAAATATCTTAAGATTTTAAGCGCTTCCATTACATTCTTATTATTATTGTAACATATTTTGTGGCGCATACACCCCTTAAAGTGCACTGAAAGCAAAAAAAAAAAAAAGTAAAAGTAAAAGTACGCAACGCATTGCACTGACACAACAAAAGCAACTCAATTTTCCACTTATTAATAAATTTATGCAGCACATTAGACTGAATGAAATATTATTTGGCAAGTCTATTGCATACCTTATGGCGTTAAGCATAAATGAAGTTACAGGTGAACTCTGGCAGCTTGAATTGCCTTTAAGAATAAGCTTTTGTGCTAGCAGCTGTGTGTGTGTGTGTGTGTGTGTGTGTGTGTGTGTATAAAAGTGGTGTGTGCGGTAGCAGTGGTAGTGGCGGCAGCGGTAGTTATTCAAGTTGAACTTAAGAACTTCCTGTTTGATCGGAAGTGCCTCAGGGGAAATTGAAAAAGGCTGCCATCAGCACCATTCCATGCCACATTCATATGCCACCATCATCACTAACAACAACAACAATAACAACAACAACAACAACAACAACGAGCAACATATGCCCGCACACAGAGCGCTTGTTAACATTGAACGCAGCCATGAATACTCGTTTATCAAGTTGAATCGTTGTGAGTGCTGAGTGGCAGGTAACGCAGGAAAGCTGGCAGCCAGTCAGCTAGTCAGGCAGTCAGGCAGGACGCAACAGGATAAGGCATTTCAAAAATTTACGTAATTTTCTTGTGATGTTGTTTGTCTTCTTTCTTTCTTTTTTTTTCCTTTTTTTTGGAAGTGATTCGGCATATACTATACGTGTACCTGTGCTTAGTTGGCTATTGCTTGTAGTCCTGTTTGTAGTCCTTGTTTTGTTGATTTTTCCTTTTTATTTTATTTTTTTCTCTCAACAAAAAGTACTTCATTTGGTTTTTTTTTTGTTGTTGATTTGCCGGAAGTATTATGTTGCGCTAAGCAGGAAGTTTACAAGGAAGCGCAGGTGATTTGCTACTCAAATCTATTGTTTTTTTTATTATTTTTGTTGTTATTGTTTTAGGTGATATGCATGGTGTATATGGTAGTTTTTTTTGCCAAAAATAAATATTTTTCAATAGTTTTCTAATTTTATTAAGCTTGCTTCTTCTAACTCTCTCTCTCGCTCACTCATATCAAATACAACTTTATTAAATCCGAAATAGAAAATTTAACATAAAATCATGTTGTCAACTATTAGGCGCATCTGCTGCCATTTGACATTTTATTTCCTTGCCTTGCCTTTTCGATTATTATTTTTATTTTTATTTTTATTTTTTTTGTTTTTTTTTTGTGCTTGGCAGCTTATTAAAACATTTTGCTTGTGTTGTCATTTGGCCTATACGACCAATTTTTCTGCTGATTTAGGCAATAATGTCAGTTTTCGTTGTAGTCCGTAACTGCTTTTAACTGTGTAACTGTGTGAATATGTTTTGTTTGCCGCATTATTGAGACATTTTATGCGGATTAGCGGTAATTGCTCTGACAGCTGAAACAAACTTCAAATGTCATGATTGTCTGTCTGTCTGTTGTACTGTTGTTGTTGTACATTTAATATCTGTCCGTCTGTCTCTTTGTGTGTGTTTGTTAAGCTGTGTGTGAAATTGAAAGTTTTAGTAAGTCGTTAATAGTAGTTTAACTGTAGCGCTAATGGACAATGTCATAAAAATTAGACACGCCAATTGCATATGTTATACACACATACATAAATAATGTAATACTTTGACAAATATATTAAAGCTTTAATAAAATTTTTCGGCAGTGCATAGAGACAACTACTAAGAAACTACCTATTAAATAACTTAAGTTAAGACTAAAGACATAAACTTGATTATTTAACAAGAAAGAACTCTGAGGTCGAGTATGCTTGACTGCAAGAAACTTTGTACCCAATTGTTATGTGCCTTACAAATTGGGGTCAATTTGTATAGGGGTTATGCACATTCTTGGATTTTTCAGTTGGACTATTATAGGCATAATTTATACTAAATTTAGAGTTTCTAGATTACATAACACAGAAGTTTTCATGCAAAAACTAAAAAAATTTGGGATAGGTTTGTATGGGGTCTCTAAAAATGGAGGTAGACAAACTTGATTGCTTAGAAGAGGCTATGTTTCAGTTATGGTGACTCTATCTCTTATAGTCTCCGAGATAATCGTTTTCATACGGTAGACAGCAGGTCGGACGGACAGACATATACTTTATATAATTTATCAAGCCTCCCTCTGTCTTTTATATTCATTTGCACAAATTAGTATACCTAATATTCGGATATTGTGTTTAGAAAGGGGCAGGTGATCTTGTTTCTTCAAAACTTGAACTTTTTTTCACTTACTTTTCGAGATTTTTATTTATTGTATGATTTTAGGGTCGCTAATTTGACTGATCATTTTATTCCATCACTTCAAGTTTTAAACCACTCATTCACTCACTCACTCACCCTCACTCCTCAGTCCTACTCTCTCCCACTCTCTCCCACTCTCTCTCACACTCTCTTTCACTTTCTCTCACTATTTAACACTCTCTCTCTCTGCACTCCATCTCATTCTTTCTATCTCTCACTCCCTCTCTCTCACTCCCTCACTCTCTCCCACTACCTCTCTCAGTCTCTTTCACTTTCTCTCACTATTTAACACTCTTTCTCTCGTACTCCATCTCATTCTTTCTATCTCTCACTCCCTCTCTCTCACTTTCTCTGATTCTCTCTCAGTCTCTCTCTGAGTCCTTCAGTCTCTCAGTCTCTCTCAGAGTCTTTCAGTCTCTCAGTCTGTCACATTCTCTCACTCACTTTTCTCTGTCACTCTTCTCACTCACTCTTCTCTGTCACTCCTTCTCTGTCACTCTTCTCTGTCACTCTTCTCTGTCTTTCTTCCTCTGTCACTCTTCTCTGTCACTTTTCTCTGTCACTCTTCTCTTTCACTACCTAACTTTTTCCTAACATACTCGTTATATTACTTACTAACTCATTCACTCACTCAGTCACATTCAGTCTCATTCTCTGTGCGTATGTGTTGTACCTTAATCACTCTGTGTGTGTTTGTGTAAAATAGTATGCAAATTTGCATGTGTGTTGTATAATATGTACATAATTATTAGAAATCTGCAAGATTCTACATCCAAAATCAAAGAGTATTCTATGTGTGAATCTGCTTACAATGCGAAATGAGTAAATATAGTACACAGCAAACATTCAGTTGTACCTACTGTATTATTATTGCAATAGTCTGTTTTTATTCATGCTCTTTTGATTGTGTGTTTTGAAACATAACATGTAATATGTTTTCATACAATACACTACACTCAATCATTCGATTCATACGCTCAAATTCACACTTTACAATTTAAGAGTAAATTAGTGTCAACTTCTTGTATATAATTAGTTTTTAAACTGTATATAGCAGAAATCGAAAAATTAAATTGTAATACTTTTGTTTGCAAATTAATGAACAGACATTTTCAGTACTTTAGAACTTAATAAGCCGATTAGGCTTGTTCTTTGCTCTTATGTTTTTGTATTATTATTACTGATGCAAGTACGTATGCATGTGTGTGTGTGTGTGTTTAAAAGGACAAAAAGATTAGAAACATTATTAAAGTTTTTGTTTATTTCTTGTTTTTTGTTGCACTTTGACCTTTGATCAAATGATGCTTACGGTTATGTCTTATAAAGCAAACTTTTTGAATGCAAACATGGCTTTAAGGCAAATAAATAAATAATTAATTAGATGAATTGATTAATAAACGCTTATATTAAAATAGTTAAACAAATATCAAAAATAAAAGCATATTTTAGTTTATTGCATACATTTAGGCGTTTTATTATAGAAAACTACTTACATGCATGAATATTTAAAATGTTTTAAGAACTTTAATAATAATGCAACAGCTGTGCTCTCACTCTCTGTTTTTATGTACTAAATCAAAAATCCATTATCGATAACTACCACAAAAAAAAAATGAAAAGGAAAAAGAAATAAATAGAAATTATTTCCTGTTAAAAAGCACTACAACCGGAAGCTCATAGATCAAGCACTGCGTACATACTTAGCCTTGCTCAAACTGCTGACAGAACTTTACGCTCCTGCTGCGTTTGCTGTTCAATGCTGTGGCTGCTGTGCTGCGGGCAAAAAGCAAAATTTTTTTTGCATTCTTTTTGAAAAAAAAAAGCGATAGAGTTGATTAAAAACAATAAAGCAGCATGGCACGGCATGCTTACGCGTAACAACTTACCAACTTACAACTACTGAAACTGCGTAAAGCTGCTGACTGACTCATAAATAAGCAATTTATTGTGTGTTTCCGTTTAGAATTCGACCAAGAGTAGCAGCAACAATAGCTTTTCTAATAGACAAAAAAAAAAATGGAGTACAAAAAAAAATCATTTCCGTAAATGCCAGAGTTGATATTTTATTTCTTTTAATTTCTTTTTGTTTGTTTTATTTAAACATTTTTTAGCTTTATTAGCGAATATAATACGCCAACAACAATCAGCTTACCTTCTGCAAACAAAATACAACAACAACAACAAAAAAAAAAAAAAATCAAATCAAATAGAAAAGCTGAAGCGCGTTTTCCCAAGCGATTTTGTGCCACTTATGATTATTTTTTGTTTAGACTAATCTGTACGCATATAGCTGTCTCTTTCGTTTATTGCTGTTGTCCCATGTCCTTGTTGCAATATTTTCAATTTGTATTTTATTTACGTTCAATCGCGCGCACCAATGACCACAAATACAAATGCAAACATATTGTCACGTATGTGCACAAAACAAAATAAAAAACAAAACAAAAGAGTAGTGAGAGGAGCAAGTGGATGCAAGTGATGTTTGCAGCAACGAAGCGACCACAAATGCAGCAATTGCAACTGCGTCACGTACAATGCACAATTTTTGTGTGCCGCACATAAAATCTTTCTCAACTTAGTCTAAAATTTTTATTTTTGCAATACTTCATTGATTTTTTACTTTAGCGTATTTTTATTTTGTTGTTTACTTTGTAACGCGAAAAAAAGGGTTTGGGTATTTGCAATAAGCTTCATTAACTAAGTAAAATGAATCGAATAAAAATAGTTCATTAGGCAGCTTATAGTTCACAACTAGTTTTACATTATCTTTTATATTAATTGATCCTCATGTCCCTCGTTAATTAATTGGTGGTATTTTAGTCCAAGTCGGCTTGTGAGTATTCAGCTTGTGTGCTAGAAGAAGGAGCTCGAATTTCGTTTAGTTCGTGAAAAAGATACACCATAATGCAATTATACAAGGTGATGCTAAGCTCTCTTGCTCTCTCATCGTATTGCGTACCAATACCAGTCATATTTAAAGACTGAAAGAGGTATCAAAGTGAAGAAAATAAAATAAATATATCTTTATCTCATTCACACTCGTAAGACTAAAAAAAACGATCATATTTTTACTCATACTCTTTCATGCGCTTGCATTGCTAGGTACCACTTGACACTCAACTTCGTAGATGTATTAAAAATGTTAAGAGAGCTTTTGACAAGAGCGTACATTGTAACGGTTTTGATGCTCTCAGCATTCTTTTAACTGAATTGACACTTTAAACGGATAAAGAGTAAGAATACACCTCCTTATATTATTATAAGACAAGGTGATGTACTTTTACTCTTTGTCTGTTTAAATTGTTAACTCAGCTGAAAGAAAACTGAGAGCGTAAAAACCAGAGACAAATTTCCATGCAAACTGACAACAAAAGACAAAAGAGAGAAAAATAGAAAGAGACAGAATACGAATACACCACCTTGTCTAATTGCACCATGACCTTATATAATATCATCAGTTTGTCGGAAATCTTGTAATGCATTAAGGAGACATAGTATACCGTACAAAGTAAGATGATTTACTCTCTTTGGCATTTGGGAATGAAACTTAAAGCTTAAGATTTTCTCCGTTAAAGGTATTTTTTTGTTTTGAATTCAGATTGCCACGCCCTTTCTAAGGTGTAGCGCCCTTTTTATGATTGTACTCACTCAAAATTAGGAAAAACTTTTCCTGTTTTATGTTATCCTTTATATACACTACTTATATGATAAGGATCAGGTCACTTTATCATATAGCACCCATAAAAATTCAACTCCGATTTTCTTATTATTTTAAAAAAAAAAAATTTATGACTTCCACTCATCCCTTGTCGATATTTTACCTAAGACGCTGATGGTCGTAAAAAATTATAAAAATATTCGAGGGACGTGCGAATATTTCTTATAGTAACCTACACAGTTCACAATTGCATCCCTGGTTGAAATCGAACCACAAATGAATATAGCCTCGAAATAAAACTTTCGCCCTTTTTTTCTTCACTTTTTATATAAAAAAAATATTTATATATGATGTAATTTATGGAAAATATGGTAAAAATAATTTGTATCTCCAATTACTTCTATTTGTGGCAATGCAAGCTGTCGCGAATTAAAGCTTTGGTCCCAATGAAGTTTAAATTTTTCCTTGTTTTTAATGCGGTTTTCTATTACTTTTAGTGATTTTTGTTTTGTTAAAATATCTTCTCTGTTTTTTTTTTTTGGTAGCAAACGAATGAACGAACGAACGTGACAACGCAAATAGTTTTCCAATAGTTTCATTAAAATTATATTTTCCCTATTGGACTTGTGTGTACGAGTATGTAACAAAAATAATTTTGCTGTCAGAATAAATTGAACTTGGGAGGCGCAATGGTGCTCACAAATGGAGAAACGATTTTCACAACAATTTTCTAATTAAATTTTGATTTTCGCATGCGTTTGGCATAAATTTTGTCAATGGCAACAACAACAACAACAGATGAAAGATTATTATATTTTACAGATTTATGTAATACGTTCAGATTTTGAAGTAAAATTACAAAAATATATTCTGTATTTTATTTTTTTTTTCTATGTTGTACGAGTGTATTTATTAAAGCCATCAGAAAAGTTCATATTCGATTGAAACGGAAGTTTTATGCAGCACACAGATTACAAACTTAAATGTGAATGTATCGATTGTATGTGTATGTGTGTCTTATTATATACATTATATGTATGCGTGTGTTTGTCATACATAGCCTAAAGCATAAATGTGTTCGTTATTATTTCTGCTGTTGTGTATACTCATTTGAGATTAGCAAAAATTGAAAATCTTACGCCTGAGGTTAGACAACAAAAAAAAAAAAAAAAACAGGAAAACAAAAGCAAAAACATGCACACTTTGTTATAAAACTTTGCACATGTCCATTAAATTATGTACATGTATCGATAATGATAATAATAATCCTAATAAAGGGAACGGATGGCAAAAGAAGCAGCAATAATACAACTAAACATGAAACATAAAAGTAATTGGCATACAAATATGCATGTATTTTATATTTTAAACAACCAAAAGTATGCTATAAATATTTTTTTTTAGTTAAATTTAAACATTTATTTTGAAAGCTAATAAAATTGAATTGTTAAAACTTTTAAATTATGTTGCAAATAATCGTCAAGCTGCTACTCAATTCATTTTTTTTTTTTTGCTTTCGTTAGTTGCAAAAATTGCAAATGTCGCTATTAAAAATGTCAATTTCGTTAGGGATAACGCCGCCAATGATAACATTTTACACGATTCAATTACCTTAAGAATGTCGCAGTCAAGTGGCTTCGTTCGTTCTGTTTCGTGCTCTTCCGGCTCTTCTGGCTCATCGAATGCCATAAGGCAACTAACTGCCTTTGGCGTATTTGTTGTTTTTGGCATTTTAAATCCAACATTTGATGCGTCTCCAATGTCAACGTCGTAGTCAATGTCTGCTGTGCTGCACGTTTGTCTGGTTGCTGTCTGCTCTTATTCCTAAAGTCTACAGTGGGTCAAAATGCAAGAAATAAATTTGAACAAAAAAAACAACTGCAAAATTTAAATTTATTTTGCCCCATCTGAAGTCTAACTTTTTCCATAGTACCAAGACATTGCTGCTGTTACCCATCTTTGCATTTAAATGTCATTTTACTTTACTCACATTTTACTGTGTTGCGCACAGCTTGATTTATTGCGTATCCAATTGAAACGGTGTGTATCTTGCTTGTTATAAAATTTTAATCGATGTCGTACAATTGAATATCATTTGTTGTAGCATACTCTAAGGCGCTAAAGCTTTGCACTGTCACACAAAGCAATTACAATTTAAAGCTGTTTATTTGCATGACAAGAAAATATTGAAATAAAAGAAAAGCATGCTCCAAATAAAATAGCATAAAAGTTAATTTGCATTGCATACTTTTGGGCACATAAGTTATAATAAAGTGAAAAAACACTGAACACTGCATTGCCACAGGTAAAGGCCGCAACAGCTGCTGCTATAAAACGGAAAGTGCAACAGACAGGAAGCAACAGATTCGCATATTCTAAAGCAAAAAAAAAAAAAAAAATAAATAAAAAAAACGTAGATAGAAAGTAACAGCTTGCTGCTACAACTACGCATAAACAGCGTTAAAATGCGCTACAAATGAAGTGAAATTCAGTTCGCTTTTATGCTGCATACTTTGTTGCGTTTTAGCTGTTTGCCGCAGCTCAAGGATTTACAAAAAAAAAAAAACTTCGAAAATAAAAGAATTTCATTGTAATGCATAAATTTTTATTATTATGCTTAAATTAAGAACGGAAATGAAAATGGCAAATTGCAAATTGTTTTCACATTTTTCATTTAAGGATTTGCTGCGTTATTATACAAATGGCATTTGCTATATGCAAAAATACCTTGCATACTTTTAAGCGTTAAATTAAAAATATGAAACTTATGAGAAAAAAAGTTAATTTAAAAGCGTTCTGAGGCAAACAGAAGAACAATTTAATAACGAAAAATATTTTTTTAAATTAAAAATAAAAGCTTTGAGAGTCAAAATATGAACAATAAATTTGTGTCAGGATATACAATTTTTTTTTTGAAATTAGTTAAATAGGCAACAAATACTGATCTTCTTTTTTTTGAACTATTATTCGCCTGCTTCACTTGAATGAGAATAATCGCTCTCGTTATGCTTTTGAGCATTGTTTTATCGACTTCTTCTACTCCTCTTCTGCTTAGTGCACTGCAAAAAAAAAAAAAAAAAAAAAAAAAACCAAAAACTTTAGTTGATTAATTAATGCCCAAAGCGTTGCTCTATGCTGCTTCTGCTGCTGCTATTCCAGCAACTACTTCGTTTATGCAAATGATAACTGGAATTAAGTAAGCTATTCTGCTACGCTGGCAGTGAACTCGTACATTTTGCGTTTGTTTTGAAATGCAAAACAATTTACAAAATAATTTAACGCTTAATAAAAGCACAAATCGAATAAACCTTTGATGCTGTCGCTGCTGCTGCCAGTGCTGCTGGTGTTGTATGCTGCGGCTTAACACAGACATGCTCATTGCCTGCAGATGAGAATGAGAAAACAAAATATAGCAGCTATTGTTGCTATTGTTGGAGTTTGTAGTTTTTAAACAAGACAAAGCATTTGGATGCCTAAAAGTCGGCAACATTTTTTTTTTTTTTTTGTTTTGTGTTGCTTTTTCGCTGTAATTGCATTTACAATATTTGTATAAAATTTTGTTGAAATATTATGGTTAATTTAACTTTTCTGAAATAGAATTCATTTCGTTTTGTTTCGTTATTATTTTATTTTATTTGTTTTTTTATTTTCATTTGTTGTTGTTGTTGTTGTTTTACAAAATTCAATATAAAGCTTACTTAACCTTCTGTGAGTTGCAGTAAACTAAATTAGTGTTTATTTTGTATACATTTTGTGTGCAATTAGATTATGCATAAAACATTTATTTTGTATTTAACAAAAAATATTTGGAATATTAAATTAAAGTTTATAATGGAAGCATGCTGAATTAAAGCCAGCTGCATTGTGTCATAATTCCACATAAACAGGCGACAATGTAGTTTGAAGCAGCTCATTAACGCAGTGCCTAAATCCGGGTTTAATTTGCTTTACTTTGTGCGCTGCGTGTTTGTGTGTCTGAAGCACAAAATGCATTGCATACTCTAAGGCGTTGCGATGTCAGTGGCAGATTTGCGTTTCTGTTATTGTTGTTGTTGCTGTCGCTTTGTGTTCTTTAACACATTATCACATGCGCATGCAATGGACTTTTGTAAAACGAAAATTTTGACAGTTCAAGGGGGCTAACATAAGTTTTGTAAGTTAAATTAACTGAAGTTCGAATGTGAAAAAGGTAAAAATAACAAAGTCGAAAAGGAGAGAGAGGTGTAAAGCTTTTGTTAGCTCTTACGTTTTACATGCAGCATAAATTTCGCTTTTTAAAAATAAAAACAACATAGCATAGCTGTAGGCGTATGATGATTTTTTCTCCATTAACCATTTTTTTCTTGGTTAATTGTGCACTCAAAAATGTATTTCTTTTTCTTTCAGTGTAGTCCTTTGCAAATTGTCTTCTGCAAGCATTTCGCGTTTCATTTTTCATTGTTGTCCTTGCTACTCTTTAACATACACTTTTGGGCTAACAATGCGCATATCCTGTTGCTGTTGCGCGTTTTTGTCTAATGGCTTCCGGCAAGTGTGCGAATGTCCAATAACGGTAACATACTTTTGCCATGTACATTTGTAGAGGTGTGTGTGTGTGTGTGTGTGTGCAAGTGATCCTTTGTTTTTGGACAATTTTTTTTTATTTGGTACCAGCGAAGGCTTTTTCAGATTTTTGCATTTTTCTTCATTTGTGCTTCTCTTTTTTTTTTTTTTGCTTTGTGCTCAGCAGTACAAAGATGCTTTCAAGTTATAATGGAGTTCAGAGAGTGCAACAACAACAACAAAAAAAAAAAAACAATGTACAGTTTCCCTTTGCATTAAAAAGCTTTGTATTTTGACTTCTTTTCATATTTTATATTTGTATTGCTTACTGCCCAAAAGTTTATGTACATCTGTGTGTGTGTGTGTGTGTGTGCGTTATGGACAATATCCTGCAGCAACAATTAAAATATTTTTACAGTGCACATCCGTTCAGATTTACCCTAAACATGGTTTGGATTTTTATTTTCTTTTGATTGTACTTCACTTTTTCTTGACGCGTTGTCCTAGTTGACATTAAACTTAAAATTGTCAAAAATATTTCAAAGCGTTTTTACGCTCGATTTTTACTATGCTACACAATTTTTCTTTATAGATTTACTATTCTTTTATTTTTCTTATTTTTTTGTTTTACTCTTTTATCGCTATTCTTGTTGCCTGTCAAAAATATTTAGAAAGCGCATTTCAAAAGCGTTGCATGCAGCTGCCCAGCGGTTGTTAAGATTTTCAAACGCTTTTCACATATTTTTTTTTCATTGCATGTCAACTTGTCAGAACTTAGAAGAATGAACTGAAAGTTGTTTTTACTGAAAGTACGCTTTCAAAGCATTTTGATTTTGTTTTCAAGCAAAAATCAAAAAATTTAAAAAAAAAAAAAATTGAGTAAAGAAAAATTTAGCAAAAGATAAAAAAAAGAAATGGAAGAAAGAACGATTTTTTTTTGTAATTTATACATTAAAAATTTGCTAGAACTGCATTTAATCAATTTTATTGCTTCAGCTTTTTTAAAAAGTACAAAAAATACTAGAAGGCATGTTTCTTTTAAACTTTTTTTTTGCATTAATATGATAATTTATGTATTGCTTGATATTTTTTAACTTTATTAAGAAGGAGAATTACCAAAAAAAAAAAACGGAATCTTTTCATGCGTTTTGATTTATGCGGCATCATCGATAAATGCTTCATTGAGTCATTGCCTTAAAGACCAAAATTAAAAAGTGGTAGAGAGAGAAATAGCGAACAAATAAAAAGAAAAAGAGTACACACAACTATTTGAAGCATGGTTCAAAACAAGGTGGTGTTAAGCGCTCTTGCTCTCTCAACGTGTTGCGTACCAACGACACTCGTATTTCATTGTTTTGGAAAAGAAACAATAACCAAAGAGAAAACACAACTTTTCTACTTCATTCATTTGAAAAGCGGAGTAAACATTAAAAATAAGCTATCTCTCTCACACTCGGACTCTCGGTTCGCATGGTACCATTGTTTCGCTGGACATCACATTTATAATTCTGGAGTACTGACAGGGTGAGACGATGCAAAATTTTCGTAAAATATTTCTAAAAAAAATTCTTACAACAAAAAATGTGGCAACACTTTCGAACATTATTATTCTGATGAGACGAGTAGTCTTGCTTTGTCTGACATTGCCCTATGTAAGAACTTTAGAATACAATCCAAAGTTTGCGACTAGGACTATTAAGCTCATTCGAATCTGCAGCTTTTTGTTAAATAAATGTTGGGGCTAGCATGAAAACATATTAAAAAATACCAATATTTTTTAATACTGCGCGCATAAAATATGTTAGAACGGGCATCAAAATATATAGAAAAGCACTAAAAAATACCTGTTTTTTACCTATCACACATAGTGTTTGCCGGTAAGTTTGTAACGCAATGAAGTAGACATCGCTTTAAATTTTTATCTTTCTTAAAACTTAGCTATGTCTGTCTGTCCGTTTGTTTTAGTGGTATTTTGAAATATTTTAAATGAACCAACGTTTTAGTGGACTCATTTTTAAATAACACGGCTTTGGATGGTTTAAACGTTCATAGCGGACATAGAAACCTTTTTGCCCGGGACTTTGAGATTTTAATATTTGTTTTCTAATGATGAACCGAAGGACAATAAAAAGATCGATGTTAAGAAGGTAGTGAGATGTGCTTGTATATGTATAAAATGGCATGCAGCTATGAATACCCACTATTTTGGGGAGCAAATTAGAATATGTTCAGCTAAAAACTCAGAAATAAAATAAGTTATTTAAAAAATTGCTTGAAGCGGGAAGTAGGGTTGTATGTAAGCTATATGCTGCATGTTAATTTTTTTATTTCAAACCATATTTCATTTGGATAAATTAAAAAAAAAATTCATCTTAAAAGTGGAATAAATAATAATACAACAACAACGACAATAAGGAAAAAAAATATTATTATTTCTATGAAATTAAAAACGTTTGCCAAAATCGTTTGTTCTCTCATATCCTTTAGCGCACAGACGCATTAGCTATAAATTTACGTTAATTTAATGCCACAAACATGAAAAAGCCATAAAATCATTTCATTTCTATACTTACCATATATCTAGCTAGCAATGGTAGCATTGCTAGCAATGTTAGCTATGAGTGAAAGTAGTTTCTGCGTACGTGCAGTTGCATAAGTTGATGAAAATGGCAGTCAGCTAGAGAGATATACAGAAATATGTATATGGAATACAAAAGGGAATTCAGAGAAGCAGAGTAGCAGCAACTAAAATGAACATTGTTGGATGAGTGGAACTTCTTAGCGTAAAGATAAACTACGCGCTCAAGACATAAAATACTGTCTAGCAGTGAAATTAAGCCGAAAAGTAAATCACGACGCGCTGTGCGTGAAATGTAAATAAGCTAAAGCATACCAACAGGGGCACACAAATTGGGTCGCTTTGCTTTGCAGGTTGCAGGTAAGGTACGCTCAATAATTTAGCATAACTTTGAGTAGAGATGGACAGAATAGACAGACGATGACTCAAATTGAGATAACAACCAAAAAATTCACAATGAAAATCATGCACACCTCACAAAAAAAAAAAAAAGTTTCAAAATAAAAGTGAAGTCTTCTTTCTTTGCATTTGTTTTTTTTTTTTTTTATAGCGCGCTGCGGCTGCTTTTAAATATTTATAGAGCAAAACGCTAGCAGGAGTAACTTGCTGCTGCTGCTGTAAATGGAAACAAGTGAGCGTGCGGAAAAACTTTAGTGATTATTACTGACGTTGTTACGTGACTGTTTTGGAAAGTGTCGAAAATGCGGCACACGGGATCCCATTTTTTTTTTCAGTTCGTCTCTGAAGCGTATAGCACCCCAAAAAAAAAAAAAAAAGATGCCATTGTTTTTGTTGTTGGTTGTGATTTGTTTCTGCGGCTGTTCTGTTGCCTCATAAAAATAAATCCACTCGCTCGATGATGACGATGAGCCGATGGCAACAACATGGATACAAATATTATTGACTATTTATGAACTTGTAATTGCATTAAGTTACTTCGAAGAAATTTAAATTTTTTTAAAGCTATAAAATTCTGCTACTTCTCGTGTGTGTGTGTGTGTGTGTGTGTGCGTATAGGTTGTTAACACACTAATTCATAATAATTCGTCGCTGACAGTTAACCCCAAAGCGTGTTTTATATAAAAAAAAATCCAGACGACAGCTGCAGAAGGTTAAATTAAAAAGGATGTGTGAGTGTTTTACAAGCAAATGGCTACGAAACGGCAAAAGTGGCTGCTGACAATGAGTTTTTATTTTATTTTATGCTATTTTTTTTTTTTTTTTGAATCTTTACTAAAAGTTTTGACTGTGGCTTTGTCTATATAGAAACAACTATAGATACCCCAAAGACAGACAGACAGACAGACGGACGGACAGCTAGACAGCTAGTAGCGGCTGCTATTGCTGTCTATGACGCTTGCTAAACGTTGTCCTTTTTTTAAAAGTTTTTTTTTTGTTCTTCTGATGCTGCACTCCTTTGCGCGCTTACTTTGTTCGCTCGTTCGTTCGTTTGCTATGACTGGGCGGAAAGCTGTCATAAGCAGATAAGCTGGCGCAATAAGCCTGGAGCTGGGCTATATTTGCACTGATTTACGAGATTCGCTTTTGCATATGGTAATCATGGCAAACATAACCGCACAAACACATAAAAATTTGAACAAGGATCACAGCGACGACTTGTGTTGAGGGTGAAGAAGACGAAGTACTGAATTTTTTGCAGATTTTTTATTTTTAAATTATTATTTTTTTATAGAAATTTTGAAGTTTGAAAGATTGCATATATTTCGCGATTATTAAAACTTGATCACCATAAATAGCAGTTACTATAGCACGAAAGGGTAAAACCTTAAATTTTTGAAACACGAAACCACACGAATACGTATTAATCAAAGGTCCGCGGCGGTCCATTACAAAAGTCTAGCTTATTCCCCATCCCCCCCCTCAAGTCAAAATAGTAAAAAAAAATATGTTCAATAAGAAAGAGAAGACTTGCGTCATATCCGAAAGTTCGAACAATCGAACTAAATGGTTAACTTCGGTCATATAACCGAAACTACGGATATTCGATTTAGAGATAACTCGTTTATTCGAGTTAAAATATGAGCTAAATCGAAGCGATTCGGTTATTCGACTAATCGGCTCGAGTAAGTCAAGACTCGATTATATCTGTTTGCGAAGTTAATCGATGCAGGGCTCTAATAGCTACGTCAGATTGTTTGGCTGTCTGTCGTCAACTTTTTATATCATCCCGTCGGCGTCTGCACGCACAATGGTGTGTACATACGAATGTCTATATAAACATTTTTATCACGAAATTCCGAAGGAACGAAAAAATAAAATAATAATTATAAAGAATCAAAGGAAATGGTATATCAAATAATTCCATGGTTTTTCTTTACAAAGAATAAGTTTGTAAATTATTTGTAAATTATAAGTTGTGTATGGCAAAAATTTTAATTTACGACTCGCACGAAATTTCATACGATACGTAACGAGTGATATGTTACGTTACGAGTGATACGCAACGTTACGTAACGAGTGATGCGTTACGTTGCGAGTGATACGTTACGTAACGAGTGAAACGTTACGTTACGTAACAAGTGATACGTTACGTAACAAGTGATACGTAACAAGTGATACGTTACGTTACGTAACAAGTAATACGTTGTGTTACGAAACGAGGGTTACGTTAAGTAAGTAACGAGGGTTACGTTACGTTACGTAACGAGTGATACGTTACGTTACGTAACGAGTGACACGTTACGTTACGTAACGAGTGATACGTTACGTTACGTAACGAGTGATACGTTACGTTACGCAACGAGTGATACGTTACGTTACGCAACGAGTGATAGGTTACGTTACGCAACGAGTGATACGTTACGTTACGTAACGAGTGATACGTTACGTTACGTAACGAGCGATACGTTACGTTACGTAACGAGTGAATACGTTACGTTACGTAACGAGCAATACGTTACGTTCCGAGTGATACGTTACGTTACGTAACGAGCGATACGTTACGTTACGTAACGAGGAATACGTTACGTTACGTAACAAGGGATACGTTACGTTACGTAACGAGGGATACGTTACGTTTACGTAGCGAGGGATACGTTACGTTTACGTAGCGAAAGATACGTTACGTTTACGTAACGAGTGTTACGTTACGTTTACGTAACGAGTGTTACGTTACGTTTACGTAACGAGTTACGTTACGTTACGTTACGTAACAAGAAAATAAATTTTTCCTGCTATTAGTCTGCCCATAATTCTGCTCATCCGTCCATCATTTTGTAAGTCTGTTTCTCAGTCACCACTAAATATATTATTTAGTAAAAATATTAACCTAATTATAGGAGGTATTCCATACGTTATATTTTTTGTAACCTAATACACGATGTATGCATTTTTATACACAAAATTCTCGAACTAAATTTTATATCCTTTTTTTTTCCTTAAAATAGAACAAAAGTATATTTGCTTCAAAATAAAAACGAAAAAAGAGAAAAAAAATTAATCAAGCAAGTGTTTTCATACGCTGCGCTACATTTGTATCTTTTCCTTAGCGAATGTAGCTATAAAATGCACTTTATTTTTTTCTTGTTTTTTTTTTTTTTCTAATTTCGTTAAAATGATTTTGTCACAATGTAAAAATGCAAGTAATTTGTTTAGTGCCAAATATTTTTATTAATTTAATTTTCATTTTGTTTCTTGTTGCTTTAGTCAAACAATTAGATTGGATTAAAAATTCCATTTTTGCGCTAAAGTGAAGCATAAAAAAATAGCATAAAAAAGAAAAGAACAAAAGAAAGAAAAAAAGCAGCCAAGCTGCAGAGGGTACTCTATATGAAATGAAATCACAGTGAATATTGTTTTTAAACATGAAAAAATATGTGAAATGCTTGGAAAATTCCTGAATGCATATGTTGAAATGTGCCATAAACACGCAAGTAGAAAATATTGGCGTTGAAATTTTTGCATCATTGCAAGTGAAATTGGTAAAAGATATGAACAGGAGTAGAAAAAAAAAAATATAAAAAAATTGAAAATAGAATAAAATAAAGTAAGAAAAATAAGAGTAAAAATGAAAATGACTTGCGCAGCAAACTAGATTTTCAAGTTGAGTACGGTTGCTGGCATGCATGTGTTTGTGGGTGTGAGTACAAAGTTTTGTTGGTTTTTAATTAACTTTTGGCTGCAGGATAAAACATATTGTGAAAATTAACACTAACACACACACATAAACATACACACACACACAAACACAAATAGATGGGCAACGCCGTCGTAAAAATGAAGCTTGCGGCAGCTAGCGAAGCATGCATATAGTTTGAGTTGCTACAAGTGTAGTGTATATGCTAACTTATAACTAATAACACCAGCAGCAGTAGTAGTAGAAGTAGTAAAAAGCCACACTTCGGGGTCATTTTTAACAGCACTCAGGAGTGTTGCACCACGCAATGCAATGCATTGAGTTGGTTTGAGTTTGCTTATGAAAACAAAAGCATAAATTGAATTTTCTTCTTCTTTACAAACACAAACACACACATACACAGGCAAATAGATACATACACGTACACAAGAGCTACTTGTATTTAAGTGCATATGAGTTATATACTAAGTAAATGTGGCAACGCTTTTCTCAAAACTGCTTTTAACTAAGAAATTTTCGAAGTTTTGTTTGAGCAAGTTTTTCTTTTATCTACGAAATGCTGCATAGTTTGCTTAATCATGTTTTGCTCACTCGAAATCAAATGCAAAGGCTAAAAGTGTCTCAAGGCAACACTTTAACTTATGACAGTGTTGCCACACATATTGGTAAATATTTTGCAAAGGCACAACCTTGGCGCTAGTTAAAAGAAATTTATAAAATTTAGTTTTTTTTTTTTTTTTTGGGTAGCAGCAGCAGAGACTGTAATCAAAACTTTTAATTATTTTTTGCATTCACATATTTTTTACTCTGTTTTTAATAAAAAAAAAAAAAAAAACAAACAGTACAAAAAAAAAAAAAAAAAAAAGAAAGCACTTGCATTCTATATGTGCAATATGCATGAACAATTGCGCGCAATAATTTTTAAATATGACCTCAGCATGTTATGTATTTGTGTGCTTAAATATGCCAAAGGGGTACCAAAAAACATTTTAACAAAAATGAAGAGCAAAAAAAAAAAAAAAATAGAGAACTAGTTAAAATCTAGATTCTGTATAGTCGAACTATTTATAACCTTTGTGATGTAGTATAAATGTGCGTTTATGATCAGCATTAGTGTTGGCAAAAAGAGTGATCAGCGAAAATCGCTGTGACTGCAAACAGTGATTAAATTGCAGTTCACGAAAAATGATAGAACTACCAAATGCACAGGTTCACTTTTCGCAAAGAGTGATACGCAAAATCGCCGCTTACTAAACTCTTTCGCTTTACCAACACAACAAACCGACTTGGTTTTAATAATAACATCGCAAAACACTACTTTCAATCGCAGTACGACATTTTGATTTTTAAATCACTGTGAAAAAATCACCAAAATTGCTTTTTTGCCAATACTAGATAGTATGTCAATGATTGGAGTAAGGTACCACTGATTTTTCGTATGTTAATGGAAGAACTAATCGAAACGAGACCAATCTTTGAATAGCTATTTTCAAGTAAAACTCAGAACAGAATCATCGTTTCCATTATGGATCATGGATTTTGAAGGCCTCAACGACTGCTAATGCCGGGAAAACGGTTTATGATAAAACTAAACAATTCCAGCAACACATCCTGACACTTTAATACTAACATGATCGCAAAGGAAAAACGATGTAATCAAAAGGTTGCTAGTAAACATCTGCTTGTAAACTAACTGGTTTCGTCTCCAGATTTAGTCCTATAGACCAGCGCTAAAAGCTAGAATAAATAGGAAATAATGATCCTCGAGAATAGTCAATTGGTTAAATTTTTTCAGATAATTCTATTGGTTAAATTTTTTATAAAGATCTCAACTTTCTAACTCTTCGATTTTCCAAATTAAGGTGTACATAGGTTTTTTAAACCTTTTTGTATTCGTTATGGAATCTCTGCAAACCACCTAAAAGTGTAACAAACTTTGTAAGAGAATTAATTTACTCTAGATCATATATAAAACCTATAGAAAGTGTTTCCTAAAAAAAACGAAAAAAAAAACTTGCCAACCAACAAAACGCAACAAAATGGCGGCGCAGCATTTAACTCAGCGTGGCAACGCGACCGCATATGACGTAAAACTGAAAAAAAAATATACAAAATTTCGCGTTGATTTCCTGCGGTCTTCAATTTGTTACAGTTTATTTTTTTCTCTTTCTTTCTCTTTTTTTCATTTATTTTCTATCTCACTTACACTCACTAGTAAAATAGTTTTGTTAGTTTATAGTCGAAAAAAAAACTCAAAAAAATTGGACGAAACGAAAAGAAAAATATGTTTTTGACTCAAATAATAGAGTTTGGGGAATTGCATTTGTTGTTTGGTACACTATTTGCTGTTCATATTGTTTTTGTTGTTGTTGTTGTTGCTTTGTTTGGACTAACAAAATATTTATGCTAGTTGCTTGTATTATTTTACTGTAACATTCATTTTGTTGTTGTTGCTTTTGGGTTTTTCTCTTTTGTGGTTCGTAAAACAAAAGTTAATTAATTGAGTTTCGTAAAGTTGTGTTAAACAATAAATTTTAATAGTTATCGTTGTTGTTGCTGTTGTTATTGTTGTTGTTGCAGTAGTGATTTAGCGCTATAAATTGTATTTAGTAGCAAAAAAAACAACAACTTATAACAAAAAATGACATTTCAGTTGCATTTTTCTCTTTTTTTAATAGTAAAATTATTTAATAAAAAAAAAAAAAAAAAAATATTTCGTATAGGTACATAATATTTTATTTATTTAAAAAAATAAAAAAAAAACAAAAATACTGAAGACATTTATTTATAATTTGATGCTAAAATTTACGATGAATGCAGCAGCGCAGAGCAGCATTTATGCATTTTTTATGCCGTTTATAAATTAATTTTCTTTCGTTTTGTGGTTTTAAATATTGCGCATACGTCGCGTATGCCTGCCTGCCTGTCACACACATTCACATGAGAATATGGAATAGTGAAATGGCGCTGATGCTGCTGCTGCTATTGCTGCTGCTGCTGCATTGTCGCGAATCTGTCACGTTCAAATCTTTATTTATCGTTTTCAATAAGTTTGCCGCAATGGAAATGCAACTTTGAAACATGCAAAACCATTAAAGGAATTACTTGCGTCGGTTTTAACCTCATCGGCTGCAATTTGTTTGTTATTTTTTTCTTGTGGTTTTTATTGTTGTTGTTGTTCTTGTTGTTATCCTTGTCGCAGCGCTGCGGCAAATTAAAAACGATAAATTTGCGCCGCAATGTGTATTTCGCGAGCGTTTTTCACGCTGTAGCAACACTAAAAACAACAACAACAAGAACAGTAGCGGCAATAAATGGAATAAATGAACGAATATCTGTGAGAAATGCTGCCATAGACAAATCCGCGCACATCAACTTGCCGCAAAAGAATAAAAACTTTGCCGAAAAAACAAAAATATATAAACGAAACATTTACGAAAAAATCCGCAAGCAAACAAATTGCATAATAGTTTTTTCAGTGTGTGTGTATGTGCCTCTGTATTCGCGTGTGTGTGTGTGTGAATTTGAAGCATCAACCACGACAAATTGTTTGCTAAGTCAAAATGCTCGAAATAATAATAAAACTAAAGCAATAGTTTGCTTCATATGAAGATGATCACAAGCATGAAACAAGCTTAAAAAAACTAGAGTATTTTCATTACAGGACATAAGAGTTAAGGATATTTTAGGCAAATAAAGTAAATGCTTACAAGCTTAGTTGAAGTTTTTTATGTTTATTTTATTATTCCTTTTTTTTTGTTTAGTTATTCTTCTGGAAGCATTGGCGAATATGCAAATAATGCCATCGACGAAGAGAAGGAACTGGAATCTCCAAGCGACAGTGTGTCTCCAGTAGAATAATCATTCAATTTTTCAGTCCTTCTAAGTAATTTGAAGAAGAGTTTTTAGAAGAAAATAGTCTTTGCAGTCGAATCGTCGAAGATCTGAAAGCAAAAGAGAAGAAAAGTTCTGTCGATATAAAAACAAAAATAACAGCGTTGACTATGACTACATCGAATAAATCAGCATTACCATAGAGGTTATGGACGCAAAGGGTTTGGGTAACCCAGAGCGTAGTTCACTTTTTTATATTATATTTATTTCTTTTCATATTCTTCGGCTATTTTGTTTAGTTTTTATTAGAAATAAACATTAAATGGATCAGTAAAATAATCATCAAAATGATCATTAAAAAGGAATTCTTCTCGCAAATTATGGGTGTTAGTTCAAAATGTATAAAAAACAAGGAAAAACGATAAATTTTAGTGGAACCAAAGCATAAATAAACTTTACATTTAGAAATGGTAGGAATCAATGGTCTCATACAGTCAGTTTTCACTGGGATATATGTAAAACTGGTCCGATCCAAATCAACTTGGAGTGAATATATATAAAATCAGTAAAATTGGCTGTAGATTTGTATGGGGATGATACCTAAAAATGGGCGGGGCACATTCATTTTCATACTTGACTTAGTCGTGGAGGAGAAAAGCTTAGGTTCAAAATTTCAGCTAAATATCTTTTAAACTGACCGAATGATCTGACAAGAAATCTTTCGTCGAACTGTTCAAGAATGGGGTCTGCTACGTCTCCTTTAATGCATTATAAAGTTTCAGACCATTTCTTCCGTTACGTTATTTTTCATACAATCGAGAACGTCGTTCTTGCTGCAAAAAAAAAAGTTTTGTGGCATACATAAAGCTCAAATTTTATTTATTTTTATTTTATTTTTTTTTTACCAAAACTTTATGCGTTATAGTTAAGCCAAATATTAAATAAAATATTTACTTTATTTATTAGTTTGGGTTAGCAAAAAATCTAAAATATGCCAAATCTTTTTGTTTGGCCAAAGCACCAAAGCGTTTTGAACGAAAAATCCACAAAATGTGTACCGCAACAACGTATCAATTGCGCGCCAAATGCACGTTTAAAGCTGCATTTTAAGCTATAAAGCGATATGTATGTGTGTGCGAGTGTGTGTGTATGTGTGAGTGTAAATAAACACTAATAAATGGTAACACAAATAGCCAAAAACAAATATGAGTGTGCGAGTGTGTATGTGTGTGTATGTAGCTTAGAGTTAGTCCTTGCTGCTGCCATTGCTGCTGCTGCTGTCTGTCACCAATTTTGCGGTTGCGTTGAACTTCGTTTAGCTTTGAATTGATACTTAACAGCATCGTTTGCATGGTCAACGCCAATGAAAACAAGAACGATAACAATCCGAATATTCGAGTATGTTGTTGTGGGGGGGCTAAGCGACCGCAGCATCAGCTGGCACCGAAAATTCTAAAGTGGTTTGGCTTTCTATTTTAATATCGAACATTAGCCAAAATATAAACAACGAAAATGTTACGACTGCAATTGATATTTATTTAAAGCGTCGCTGCATACTAGTAAGCTTATAGATTGAAACTTAAATTGTCTTATCGGGAAAAACATAAAACGAAGAAAAACTTTGCAGCTTGTTGCTTTTCGAAACTAATTTTGATAAATTTTTTAACATTTTAGAGTAATTTAGCGGATCGCTAGGAAAAAAAAAAAAAAGAAGAAAAAGGGGAATAAAAATGAAAACGAACGCAATTGTAGATAAGGCACGCGGCAATGACAGGCGTTGTCTACGCGCACATTTCAAAAAAAATTCAACAAGGCCAAGGATACGCTTTCGCATGGGCATGTAGCAAACGAGCGGAAAATCAACGTTTACGCGAAGACAGGAAATTACAGCAGACAGCAGCAGCAGTAGCGGTAGCAGCAGACCAATGTCATTCGCAATACCTTTGCAATAATTTGCGTGCGTCTATCTGTCCGTCTGTCTGTGTCTGTCTGTCCTGCAGAGTCTAGTCTAGCCACAGCGTGTTATCGTGTCAATGGCAATTTGCCTTACTTGAATATCTTCAGTGAAGCGTTTGGCCACGTGCAGCAGCAGCAGCTGAAAATATAAAAAAAAAAATGAATGGAAAACTCACGCAAAACTTTACAAAAACTCATTGGAAAAATGTTTGAAGAAAACTAAAAGAAAAATCAAAAAGTGAAAAAACATTTTTTTATTTTACCTCCTTCAATTGACTTTTGTGTGAACACTTAAGTTGGAGTTTGCTATCGCTACGCCCTTCCGCTCAACGCTAATGGAGAAGAATTGTTGTAGTTGTTGTTGTTGTGTAGAAAAGTTGCCAAAGTGTGTTCAAGTGTCTTTAGCTTTCGATTTGACTTTACTGTTTATTGCTGGTTGTTGTTGTTGCCTGCAATTGAATCGCTTAGAAATTGCTATTGAAATGTTTGAACGAGCGTTGAAGCGGTGAGTGAGCGAGTGAGTGCGCGCACAAGACTTATTGTTATTGTTATGTGCTGATATTGTTGTTGTTGTTGTTATAGCAAATCATTGTCCTTCGTTGACGCATCAATAGCGTACAAAAGTCTTTTTCATTCTGTCTTAACGCATAAAAGTTTGCTTACACTTTAGCAACTGTCACGCTTTGCTGCTCTCGAAATTCGCTGTTACAGCTGCTTTCTTTTCCATAGTCTACTTCACGGGTGCACGTTGTTCTGTTTCTAAGGACATTGTCTGCTGTGCAGCTATGCGTGTACGAAAGCGCAAATTGAAAATACTCATAATTTGGCTGTAAAAGATTTCAATCGTAAAAAGTTTACATTGATTTTGCACTCGCGTTTATTCCGTTCATTCCGTTCGTTTCTTTGTTTGTTTGTTTGTTTTAGTTGATTTTTCGTCCTTGTTGATTTTTCATTCATTGTTTTAAACATTCGATAATATCTTGTTCTAGCAATCGCGCAATTAATATTTTACATTTTTTTTATGTTTTGTAAAATGTGTTAACATAATTGAATTTTGTAGTCAAATGAATATTTCTGCGCATATTTTAGCTGTAAAAGTATAAAAATCGATCAGTCAATATGTTCTGACGGTTGTCATTGCATTAAATATTTAGATTTGTAATCAATTTACTTGGGGTAATAGATTATTGCAGCAGCTAAGATAAATTTTTTAAAAAATTGAAAATTAAATTCTGGGAAACTTTGGAAGCGGAGTTCATGTATAATTCGAAAGCAAAAAATACCAAAAATAATCAAAAAGAATTCGAATACAAGAATTTTTTTCGATTCATTTAGATTAAAAATAAAATAAATTATACACTGGTCTGCTACCGTAATCATTAAATTTTGTGATTTACGATTAAAAAATTCGTACGATTGGCGAAAAAATCATTTTCTGGGTGTATACCTCTGAATGGACCCATTAGCCCAAATTGCTGCAATATAACACGTTTAAGCAGTGTGATAGACTTCAACAGCTTGTCTTTGAATCACCGGAGCGATGAAGACCTGACCCACTGCTGCTATGCAGGCGATCATTGGTCTAAATCCTCTGCACATCTTCACAATGTCATCAGCCGCTATGGATGCTCTTCGAATCGAAGCTTTGAACTGCGATGTACTTCATGATTTTGGTCTTTCAAACATTTCAAAACTGATTACAGGCAACGAGATCTGCAAGATAACAGATTATATGGCCACAGTTTTTGCTTTGGAAGACGCCTTTCGTTGGCTTCCACTCGGTCAGATTGGACGGGTGGGAACCTAGGTTTCGAACCATCAACCATTAAATGGTATACTGATGGCTCGCTCACCGAAACAGACACTGGTGCTGGTATATACGGTCCCAACACCAGGATCTCTGTTGCAATGGGTGCCTAACCCACGGTCTTTAATGTCTGAGATCCATGTCATTGAACTTTACACTTCAGGTTCATAGTTTCTCGGATAGCCAAACTCTTATTGGCTCCCGTCCTGTGAAAAAGATTATCTCGAAGGCTGTAAGAAATAGGGTCACCAATATTTAAAATTTAAACTCTCCGGAGCCGTCAAGTGCATCAAAAACAAACGGTTTTCTCTAGTCCCATTTTAAAAAATAGCCCCCATACAAATGTAACCCAAATTTATGGGTTTTTTCATAAAAACTTCTTTATTTTTTTTTTTTCTAGAACCTTAAAATTTAATATAAATTATGACTATGTTAGTACCTATAAAAACATAATATGTTTAGGATCAAAAAAATTTTAGGTATAGCCTCCATTCAAATTTACAGACGTTCTTTTAAATAATGCAATAAATATTGTAAGACAAAACTTAACTTAAATCAGAAGAATAATTGTCTGCGGTAGGAGAGAGATTTTCTCGAAGGCTATATAGAGATAGAGCAATATATCTTTGTTTCAAGAGCAGTCCTTCCGGTGTGCCAAGAACAGTCGTTCTTTTTATTCATAATATTCGATCTTCGATTCAAGCACAATCGTTCTTAAATCAGCAACAATCAATATACTTCGCAAACAGTATAAACATTTATTGTTAAGCACAAAATTATAATATTTCGCTAAAATTCTTGCCATCTCATTAAGTTTTATTACGCTTAAACACATTATTATAGCTAAAATTCCACTTTTTCGTGTTTACAAGGCATGTGCAGGCAACATATTACATAATAAGTTGCAGGAACAGCAAAGCGCCCGGAAACAAAACACGTTACATAACAAATGAATTCGCTAATAAAGCACTGAGTATGTGTGTGCAACATGTTTTCAGCTAACAAACACCAAAAAAAAAAAAAAAAAAAATTACTCATACTTCTCTTTTTCTTGTAGACATATTCATTGTGTTGTACTTTCTTAATAAGCCATAACATTGCTTGCTGCTGTAATTGTTGTTTAACACAAAAAACAAAAAAAAAAAAAAAAAAACCCGCACTTGGCTTAAAAAGCAGCCGTGAACTTCAATGCTTAAGCTTGTTGCTATTCATATACATGGGACATCATTTGTAGCGCTTGCTGCTGCTGCTACTACAACTTGTCCGCTTGAGTTTTAAACAATAACAAACGAGATTTTTAGGGATTTATGAATGTTGTTTAACTTCACAACAACAACAACAACAAAAATAATAACTCTTGCTGTCGATTTGAATATGACAGGCGTAGCAGTGGCAAGGATATCAAACAATGGCGGCGCGTTGATTGTCGTTGTGTCTATAAAACAACTTGCTGTCCGTCTGTCTGTGTGTCTGTCTGTTTGTGTGTTTTATTTGTGTGGGATTTCATTATTTGTAGCCTCGTTTGTTCATTCATTCATTCATTCCCATTTTGTTCAGCTTGACTTTAACCATTCGCTTGAGATTTCATTCGCTTGTTCGTTCGTTCATTCATTTGTCTGCATGCCTGCGCCTGGAACAATATTTATTCTTGTTAATTAAATTGTGTGAATATCACAATTTTCCATATGACTGCGCACATTTATTGTCTTTCAATTTGTGGCATCGACAGCGGTTGTTACCTTCTAAACATGGCTCCAGCTGCTATTCCTATTTCTGTCTGTAACAATTTCGCTTGTCTGCTTTGTTTGTTTAATTAAAAAATGCTTTGCTGCGGCAACGCTCTTACTGATTGGTTTGTTACATTGCCCAGCGCTGATTGAATGCAAAAATTTAGCTTGGTATAGATTTTTGAATTTTTTTCTTATATAAATTCGGAAGCTGTCATCATGCAGTAAAAAAAGGCGAAAAACCAAATAAAAGAAGTGTGAAAATTTCAATAATTTCTTTTCAATATCCTTCGAGACGCGTGCTGCATTCATAAAAGCAGATGGACAGACAGACGAACACAAATAGAAAACTGACAAAATAATTTGAAAGCAATTTGCTGCACCAAATGTGCTGCACAAAATTGTCAAATATGCACTTTGGCGTGACCAGCACAAAAAAAAAAAAAAATGAAGTACAGCGCTTTTTGTACCAAGTCAAGCCATGCCAAGCCGATTGAAATAAAATTTTGCACTCAGCAATAATATTTCAATATGTAATTTTCGCCAAATTCAAATTTTTAGCACACACAAAACTACGATAATTTCCCATAAGAACAGGCATTAGTATTATTCTAGTATGTAAAAGTTCTCGAATTGAAAAGAGGATGCAAGCTGTTTAGCTGTTTAGCTTATTGGCTGCGGACAATGCTGTTTGGTGTGTGTGTATGTACGTGTGTATGTGTGTGTGTGTTGTCATAAGTATATTTCTTGAACTAAAAAGGTTTCTTCTTCTGGCTGTTTTGCTGGCAAATTGATCCCAGCGCAATTGCATGGCAAGGACACTAAAGCAATCGGGCGACATATTCACAATACAATAAGAAGTAGTAAAAGAAGATGAAGTGGAGTGGAATGGAATGGAAGGCAAAAAGTATTTTAGTATCGTACTACAAGTTTAATAAACGTTGCGAATATGCAAGCAAAAAAAAAAGTTGCTAGCAGCCAATAGAAGCATTCGTTTGTTTGTTCGTTACCAGCATAAAAAGCAACTCTCGCAGGACTTTGTGACAGGATAATGCATGCTTGCATTTTAGATGACAATAATGCATTTTTGTTTTAGGGGGATAATTTTGCAAAAATGTTTTTTTTTTTGTTTCTTTTTCTTTTTCTTTTTATTTTATTTATTCTTTTTGTTTTACTTATACTCGTATTATACTTTTTTGTTGCTGTGTTGCAGTGAAGAGAAAGAGTGAAGAAGTGAGCTTACGCGAACAGCAAAGTGCGTCTGCAGACTTTTGGGAATTTCATTTTGTGTAGAAAATATAATTTTTGTATACTTTAAAAAATTTTTTTTTTTTTTTGCTTTGAATTCTGTGACACAAAAGATTTATAAAGACATTCAAAGCGAAAGATATAGCGTAAGTATGAATAATAAAATAAAGCATAAACAGCTAAAATACTTTAAACAAATACAATTTAATTTAATTCCGTTTTTTCTTCATTTCTTCTATTCTTTGATAAAATAACTTCAAGTGTAACGAGGGAAATAACTTGCTTTTTTAGCACTAAAGCCTTAATGCGCTACAAAACATATCTATCAGAACATACTGAACAGAAATTAGGAGCTTAAGAAATATACTTTTAAAAGTCTTCAACTGCTTCTGTGGTTCGCAATAACTTTTGGCGTAACCATCGCAATAAAGAAAAAAATTATCATTAAGAGTCTCAATGAACAATTTTGCGGTGAATTATGCTTTCATTAACTATTTTAAATATACATTAAAAATATTTTCAACGCGTAAAGTAGTACTTAAAACTTTGCAGTTAATTAAACTCATATAAACGCAGTTGTTGTTGAGTAAGCAATAAAGTTAATGGCACACGAAACATAAGGGTTGGCACTTTGGTATTTAATATGAAAAATGATTTTTGAAAGCAAAAACTTAATTTTCAACATAAAACTCGCCAACGAAGATAACGTATGGAAAAGCTTTGGAAAAATGATTCAAATGGATGATCAAAAAATGATACAAAAAAAAAAAAAAAAAACTATCTGTGCGAATAAATCGCACAGCATTTGAAAAACATAAGGCCAGGCAGACACGCGACAAGACAGACGGACGAAAGGTCGGACAGTCATACAGACTGGCAAAGTCATGGATAGACATAGACTGAGAAACGGATATTGCCAGATCAATTTGAACATTCGAGCTGATCATGAGCATAATGCAATTATACCAGATGAAGTACTCCGGTAATTTTTAAGTACACAAAATTCATAACTTTGCTTTGTGGTGAGTTAAATGTTTTTCACCACGACAGGAGAGAAAAGTTTATAAGAAAAAAAAAAAAGAAATATGAATTATAACCTGAACCCATGGGATAAAAAGGTATATTAAGTTTGTGCAAATGTATGTCAGCTGGGGGCATGTTAGACCATATAAAGTATATATTCTTGATCAGCATTGATGAAGAGTCGGTCTAGCTATGTTCGTCTGTCCGTCTGTAATGCTGTCTGTGATTATCTCGGTGACTATAAGAAAAAGCCCCATTTAGGAACCAACTCCTTAGGGCCACCAAACTTTTTTATTTTTTTTACTTATTTTTAATTAATTAAGATACAGAAAATTTGACGTTTATAAGGTGAAATTATATAAATTCACCATACATGGCATACTCAACAAAATTTGTTAGCAAATTAGAAAGAGACAGTGGCGGAAATCTTTACCTGGTATTATTGCATGATGATCAAGAGTAAATACATTTTGTAGTGCCTACGATCATCGACTACTTTGATATGGTTGAAGCCTTATATAAAACGGTTCTTCAGAAGCTACGTGTGATCAAATGTACATCTTTGTGGACCAGGTTTACTAACTGGCTACATACGAGTTGTCTATTTGGACACCATCATCTTTCATTTAAACAAACTGAGTCTTTACTCAACGACAGATTCTAGATTCTATTCGACTTTGGTTAGTCTAAGGATAAGAAAGCAAAAACTGTAAAAGCCTATATTCGCTATTTTCACTTGAAGTAAATGTTTCAAGCATATTTTTTAAAGACTTTACTTTCACTACTACAATTCAATCGATCGTCATCGTTTGCCGGAAAAAAGAAGTTTCGAGCACACTTTGCACATTTCCGTTTAAAGTTGAATACAATCTCAGCGCTTCGTAGTATAAAGTTTGAAGCGTCTGTTTCGTGTCTATAATGACATTGTGTATTATTTTAGATTTTTTTTTTTTTTTGTTGAGCGATAACAAGCGAAAGTTAGTCCATCATAGAAGTACTTCTACACTCATAAAGCAAAACACATACACACACACGCTAGCGGAACACTTGTCGCATTGTGGCATTGTTTATTTTTCATTTCCGCCGACAACACAGTTCGTCTGGACTTTGGTGTCTAAAATAAACACAAAAAGCAACAAATTCGCTTTTCACTTTTTTTTCTGTCCACTTTTCTTTCAGTTTTAAGCCAAAAGCCATTTGATGCTTTGGATGGCGCATAAAAGATATTTGTATTATTTTATTTTATTTTTTTACTTTTTGCCTAATTTGCAAGACAATTAAAAAAGGCAAAGAAGGACAAAGTGACAACAAGATGGCGACTGTCTGGACGCGTTAATGAAAACGCGCGCGCGAAAAATGATAAGAAAAATTTAACAAATGTTTAAGATAGCAAAGGATGACATGCTGCTTTCTATTCTTTAGTCCTCTGTAAAAGGTAGACTTTGTTTTTTTTATTTTTTTTTGTTTTTGGAGTAGTAAAGTAAAATAAATGTTTACATTAAAAATTCACATTTGCATAATTTGCTTAAGGATATCACAGTACTTAGTCTGCAGCAGCAGCAACAACTCATGCCATACGACATTTGGCAGTTTGGAATAATGTATTCATAGATTCAAGGTGCATGCGTAATATTTTTTAATGGATTTTCTTTTAATGTGCTTAAAATTGGGCGCAATATTTGAATTTTAGTTTTTTTGCTTTAAAATTGCTTCAAGGCAATCTAGATTTTTTTAAACTTTTCAAAGTTTTTTTTTGCTTTTATTTTGTTTTTCTAAGGAAATATTTCATGAAAAGTCTCATGGGTCTGCTGATAGTGTCAAAACTCTTCAAATGGACGCCGGTTGTGCTTATCTTCTTTACTATTTTGTTTAGCTACTTGTCAGCTGTTCACACTCGCCTGTTGGCTTCGTTTCAATTCAGCCATAATTCAGTTCAGTGCGCTTGTATTGTATTTTGCTTTGGCTTTGTTATTGCTTTGTATCGTTTATTTTTGTAGCAGTTGAGAGGAGTAAAATTGCGATACAAAGCAACAACAAAATTGCACAGTTTTTGCAGAAATGCTGTGCAGCTGTGGCCATGTGTCAAGCTCTGCTTTGCTCTTTAGTTGTATCGAGTCTCTGTGCTGTGTGTACAAGTTGTATCGTGTATTTTAATTTTGTTTTTTTTTTTCGTTGCCTACTTCGTGTGATTTTGTTTGTTGTTGTTGTTTTTGTAGTTGTTTATGCATAAACAAGACGTAAACAAAATGCAGTGGCGTCGTTTTGCGGCAGGGTCTAAATCGCGTAGCCTCAAAGTATGCAATAAAATTTTATTTAATTTAAATTCAATAAATTTGAGTTAATAAATGAATATGCCGCCATTTTGTATTTTTATACTATTGTCTTGCATAGCTTTTATGCATTAAATATTGTCAAGCACCTCCCTTTTTTTGGTTATATATTTATTATTTTCTTTTATATATAAAGCAACGAACGAAACTCCGCCTCTGCACTTTAGTGGCGCACATGGTTTGCAGCATGCAGCGTGTTTCAGAAAATAGTTGCAAATGTATTAGTGTTTCATCTCTTTGCAGCATGCAGCTTGTAATAGTTTCGGTTTATGCGCAAATTTGTAGACGCTATAATTTTTATAATGTATCTGGTTCTTGCATGAAACAATATGGCTGATTTGATTTAAGCATTTGTAGCGCACAGCACTGAGCATCTGCGCTCTTTTTATTCAATACGCTCTTTCAAAGCTTTGTTAGCAGCAAAAAAAAAAGCATGCATCATAAACTGCCGGCATTGGAATGTAATATTTTGTATTAGCACAGTGGTTGGCAGGCGTGAAAGATTACTGAATCATTTCTATTTTTGAAAAGGACTACCATTTTTGAAGAATGATGCTTCCCAATTGTGTTTCAAAAGCAAGATACCCTCTACTCAATCTTTATCCACATTAAGTTAAGTCTTATCTTAGTAACAAACTTAATTATATTGGATTTCAATATTAAAACTTTAAAAAATGGGGTATATTTGTATGGGGCCTGTACCTAAAATTTGTTTTGGTCCTACCCATATTGCAATATTTCATTAGGACTATCATAGGCAGAATTTATACTTAGTGTGAACGTCCTAGAATAAGTAACAAAGAAGGTTTTATGCAAAAATCCAACGTTTAAGGTAAAATTTGTACGGGGGAGGTACCTATTAAAAATGGACCAGAGATAAACCGTTTGTCGGTGACCACTTGACGGCTCAGGAGAGTTTTAGTTTCAAATATGGAGACTCCATGTGTTCTAGTCTCCGAGATACACATCCTTTTACGGCAAACAGCATGACTGACGGATATAGCTAGATCCACTCTTCGATCAAAGAATATCAAGAATATATATAGTTCATAGAGTCTTCCATGCCTTCTTTTGCATTGCACAAACTTAATATATCCTTTTTTCATTGGATACAGGGGTCGGAATAATTTTTTGGCTGATATACATAGCTAAATGGGTAAAAACCGAGCAGTAAGGATATGCGCTAGTCTCCAGATCAAACACTTTTTGTGAGAGAAAGACATTTAAATACATTTTTTCTATAGCGCGAATCACTGTGCAAGCCATGAAAATCAGCTGTGCAGGCTTTTTTCATTTGGTTGGCGGCAACAAAAACGCTCTATATAAGCGAAGCAAAACTCAAAGTGGCTTCGCTCTCGCATGAATCTCCTTCTCTTGTTTTTGTTGTTTTTGTTCAGAATGTGCAAATTAGCATATCAAATGTCATAAGTGGCGTCACAACGTAGGTTATGTACGTAGCAAGGCTGTTGAGTGCACTTTGCTCATACAAAATATTACTTATACGCCGCATTATACGTTACCAATTGCCATGTTGGCTTGTATGTGAATGCATGCGTGTGTGTGTGTGTAAGCTATGAAGGCGGTGTTCACAGCTACAAACACAAAGGAAACACTACTTTTGCAATGTCCTTTTGTTGCTGTACTATGAGTTTTTTTATTTGCAATTTTTTTATTTTTTTTCTGCAGCAGTTTTCGTGTCAAATATATAATTCTAAGGCGTGTATAAGTGTATGTGTGCGTGTGTGTGTTTGTTTTAGTTGTACTTTCCCCTTTTGTTTCGTATACTGCGCTGCTTTACTACAAGTACTATGAAATATGTATATATATTGTCCCCTTTTGTTTAGTTTACTTCTATCATCACATAGTCAGATTTGCGTCGATTGCATTGGTCTGCGTTCTGTGCTATCTGTACTTTAGTATTTGTGCTATTCTGCTTTGGTGGTGCAGTTGCCTGTGCGCTGTACGCTGCGTGCGTCCGTATCCGTGTCCATGTCCGCTAAGCTCCTCGAATACCTAACATTCTGTCGATTCTTTTAGTGTTAATTCGTCGACACAATACGAAGCGGCAGCGCTCTGCTTTTACTGCTTAACTGTTTTCTACTTCAAATTAAAAAAAAAATATTGTGCAAAGTGATTTTTTTTTCTTATTATTATTGTAATATGCATCCTTAAGGACGCATAGCATAATTAAATGTTAAGCGTTTTGAACTAATACTAAAACGTTGACGTTATCCTTGCCGTTCTTGTTGTCATCGCGTTCTGTTTTTATGCCGGCGTATAACTAAGTAACGCATCACGTGTTTTTTTGAGTCGTTTCGGTTCGTTCGTTTATTCGGTTTGTTGTTGTTTTGTTTCGTGTGCGAAAAACTCTGATACAATTTGTATTGTATTTATGCTTGCTGTTGTTGTTGTTGTTACTGTTATCCTTGTGCTCGTTCTCATTCTCTGCAACTTTACGCCGGTTTTTACTCTATTTTTTTCACGTTTTGTGTGTTTGCCTTCAACAAAAAAAAAAAAAAAAGTAAAAGAGTGAGTAGTGTAAATTTTATTTCAATGCTTGCATTTTTGCTCTCATTCCAAAGAGAAGTAGTCAAACATTTTGTATTGCATTTCTTGTGTAGTGGGTCATCTGATAAATGAGTGTTTACAAGAGAAACAAATAAATCTATAAATATTTGATTATGTTGCCAAAGAACTGCTGTGCGCATGTATAAATGGATAACACGGAAAAAATTGACATAAATAATAAAAATATTTGAATAACTGCAAAAGATTCCGTTGATTTGTTATATTTTTTTTATTTGAAGTGAGAAGAAAGGACAATTAAGTGGACAGAGAGACGCACGGACATAAAGACAGGAAAGTAAAAAATCAAAATAAATTTCACAAAAAAATAATTCTGCAGAAATTTTAGTTCTCAAAGTGTCCCAGGCGAAACAATTATGACAATTAAAAGTTATATTCAATATAAAGACCAATAAATAAGTCCAATCCTCGCTCAATGCTTCGATCTGTTCGTTTTATTGTTTTTTAGCTTCAAATGTCATTGACCTATGCTGGCAAAAATCAACACTATCAGACATGCTCCCGTAATCGTGAGAAGTTTGAGATTTACTTTTTAAATCGCAAATTTTTGTGCTTTGGCAATCACAAATCGTGAAACATTACCGATTTCAAATCGGTAGAGTTCTGTGCGCACCAAATTGATTTTATTTATGGGTCCAATTTATCGTACATACCTTATATATTTTTTAATAAAGTGTAAACTTTGTGTAAAATCATTCTTCATTTGAGACTCGAATATACTTTAAATGAAATCATCTCTCACAGGGAACCCGTGGGGGTCATTGGTCCGGTACTATTCGAGTTTTAACACTATGTTGAGGTTGGTTTACAGTGCTTATGTTTCAACTTTGAAGCTAAAAATGCAGTATTTAATACAATTTCCTTCAAAACAAAGCAGGAAGAGTGTATGCGGAGTATATGCAATAGTTTCCCCGATCTTAATAAAAAATTAGTAGTGTACACATGGGTTGACATTAGAAGTACCTTTATTCAATTTGAAGTGAATACATTCATTTTTTTTATTTATTGTGGAAAGAATAGGCTCACATAGACCCTCTGGAGGATTAAATCACTGAAAATTAAAAAAAAGTGGAAGATTTGTATGAGGGCTATACCTAATTGTTGGCCTGTTACTCTACTTCCGATAAATGATAGAGTCGATTTCGAGAAAAACTTTAGTTACAGATTTTAGCTCAATTTTTTCAAACTATCTGAATGAAACTTGTAGATACAAATGGATGAAAGGACAGTCATATGGACGTAGCTAATTCGATAGGTCTCGTCAAGAATATACCGCCTTGTTTCTGTAATCGCAAAATTTTACGATTTAAGAGTTAAGTAAATTCGTACGATTTCAAATTCTTCTACTACGGCAATAGCAAAATTTATGTTTCATTTTCGAAACGTTTTCGTGCATTGCACATGTCAAAAACTGCTATCGGTCATAAACTAAATGGTTATCGGTTCAAACATAAGGCAAATTCTTGTTGCTTTGACTAAATTTTACGATCTTTTAACTTAGCTATGAAAAAAAAAAATTATTTTAAATTTGAATTCAGAATTAATGATTTTAAAATGTTCAAAGATAAACTCTATATGCGTCACAGAATAAAATAAAAATCTTTTAGAAAGTATCTTTTATATGCAATATTATGCATTTACTTTTCATTTCACTGATTTTTGAATCTCTGCCGATTTAAAATTGGGAATATTTTGCGATTTGCAATTGCCGGAGCACCAAAATTTTGCGATTTAAATTTCGATTACGATTACGGGAGCATGGCTAATATACACACGATTAGGGTCGACGACATCTACATTAATATGTTTTGTATATAGAAAATTTTATCCCTCTTTACTTTGATGTTTAAGTATTGCTGGTCCCTTTGGCTTGTGCGCTAATTGAGTGTCGATCCGTATTACGTATAACGCATATAATGCTTGTTGCCAAAAACTTGAGAACTTCTTCATTTGTACCTATTATACTTGGCACTTCTTTTATTGTATGAATATTTAAATGATAACAAAAACTATGTGCAACCACTTCAATTTACTATAGAAAAACTTTTTAGCTAGTTTTCAATAATTTATGAATATAAATAGCATTTCGACAGTCCAGTCATACGAAGTAAAATGTATATTTTAAACTTTAGTCAAAAAAAAAAAAAAAAAAAAAGGATACTTCCATATGCCTACCATACATGACTACTTTACACTTTACATCCTTGCACTTCACTCCATTTCTTCATTTAGTGTTCCCCAGGCAAAGTGGCAAACCGGCATATAACCCGCATGTCCTGAACATTTTAAATATTTACAAAGATTTTTCAAAAAGCGCTCTGGGCATGTTCATTTCTTTTTTTTTTTTGTCTCTGCTTTTGTTTTCAGCCTTTTATAAGTAGAGTAGTTGTAGAGCATGCCACACTCACTTAAATATTTTGTAAATTTTTGTTTTATTTTTGAATTTTTTTTTTTTGTTAATTTCAAATGGTCAAAACGAAGCGAAAGGTTCATATGAGCACTTGCACTTGTATGAAATGTAAATGTGTGTGTATATGTTCTTTTTATACGCTTTACAGATGTATGGAAGGTATTTTGATTTTTTATAAAGTTTGCAAGAATGCCAGAAGAGATTGTTGAAGAGTCCAGAAAAATATCTTCTCAAATTAAGTAAGCTTTTTTTGAATGGGAATGGCAGACTAATATAAATACTTGTCTTAGCTTTTCAAAACTCGTTATAGGTTTGGATCTTTGAGATTGGCAAATACCCAAAATTTTTAGATTAGTTTTTAATGAAGTCATTTTCAGGATACATCCAATAACAACTATGTCTTGTCCCTCTGTCCCGGTTCATTTTTTTTATTAGTAGTAGAAAGGATAGTATAATTAATTCTTTTTTAGTTTAATTATTATTTCGTTTTTTTTTTGGAGGGAGGGTTTGTTTTTTAATAAGTTTTTTGGTTGGGGGGGAGGCCAAGGTTTGGTTTTTTTTACTATGGAGGGAGGAAATAAAAGGGTATAAAGTGGAAAGTGTCAAAAACCGTTGGTCAAAAAACCGTATGGCAATTATTCAACACAATTGAATATGAAGTGTGGCAAGCGTAGTACAACAACAACAACAACAACAATGAAAGCATTTTGTTTGGTACTTTTGGCAAATAATGAAAAATACACCCACAATTTTTGGTATGTATTTTTCAACTGTCTGCATTCAAAAAAATTATTTTTTTTTGGGCAACATACTTTATGCTATCCAATTCACTAACAGCAGCAACAGCAACAGCAGCACTCAGCAACAACTGAAAAAAAAAAAAACAGGTTTTTTTTTTTTGGCCACTTTGTACCCTTTTCATGTTTGTTGTTGTTGTTGTACGTAGCACATTTTTTTTTCGGGGAAAAAATATTTAAATTTAATTAGGGCCAACGAACAACATGATTTCAACCGTGCCATGCACTCCTCGCACTTTTACAACACACACACACACACATATATACACATACTTGTACATATATTTTCATGCTTCACTTGAAAATTGTTCAATTTAAAGGTGTTTACTGGTATATATGCGAAGAAATATATTTACACAATGCTGTCGTATTTAGATATATGTACTTGTTGTAGTATATGAGTAGCTTTATATACTTCAACTGTTGCTTTTGTTGTTTATAAATGTTTTTAATCCTTTGCTGCTCTTGTATTTCTGCTGCATTTGAGACTTAGAATACAAGAAAATTATGAACAGAACGACAGTCAGACGGAACAGATTAAATTAGAGGACTATGCAGGCTGACAGACAGACGAACAAACCGATTAGAACCAGTTAAACTTAAATTATCAGCCATGCTACCGCAATCGAAATCGCAAACATTTTCAGATTTACTTTTCAAATCGCAAATTTTCGTGTTCGGCAACCCTAAAATATTTTCGATTTCAAATCGGCAGCATTTGAGCAAGTGAAATGAATAAATGCATTATAAAACACAAAAAAAGTTACTATCGATTATTTAAAAACATTTTTATTGCTTTCTGTGATGTGCCTTAATTTAAAGAGCAGAAAATTTAGTCAAAGCAACAACAACATGAGATTTTGTTAGACCGATTACCTTAAAATTTGTAATCGATAACAGTTTTTGCAATGTGCACGCAAGAATATATTTTAAATTAAAGATTATTATTATCGAAAAACACTTTAACTAAAACGTTTTGTTAAACGAAACAAATCGAATTAAATTAAAAATAAGATTTTTACTTAAGGAGACTATTACCGGAAAATATATAAAAAGAACACCGCTTTGTACGAAAACAGTCATAGCGGGTAAAATTGTAACACTTGGTGGTTGGGGTCGGCCTGTATGACCAGATTATATACTAAGTGTATTAAAACTACCAGTAATAAGTAAGCAACAATGCTATTAGGAAATGAAAGAAGATTTTGAGACCCTCGGAAGAATGCCTAAAGGTCAGATATGTGCAACTGCATACTATAATAATATTTATACTATACTCCCTTGATGCTTCGATGTGTCTTCTAGCTAAAAAAGAAATAAAAAAGGTATAGATCGTAGCATCGATCGAGAATCGGTCTTATATATTATCAAGACTTGTATTAAGAATAATCGATTTTTGTGTAAAAAAAATAGAATTGTTCTGTGTATTAAGATAAATTGTTCTTAAATCATGAACAGTTCGTTCTTACACAAACAAACACTTATTTTCTGTATCACACAGATATGTTCCTATTTTCGGAATCACAACAATTTAGTGTTTTACCTTTTAAATCGGAAATGCTCGTATTTTGCCATAAACATAAAATTAAAAGCAAATAAAATAACAAAAAAACTTACGAATTTTAGAGCATCTAAAATGACACCACTCAATTTTATTAAAAACGCACAACGGAAAACTTAGTGAAAATGGGAACATGCTCCAAAAACTTTTTTTTCACTTTTTCCCTCAGTCAAGAAGTGTACTGCAAGAAAGTCTGGAATAAAATGTAGCTCTTTTTTTTTTTTTAAATTACAAATAGTTGCGTCACTAAAATTATTTTTTTACGCTTAATTTAAATTGTTGAAATTACAAAATTTAAGACTAAAACTAATTGTGACCTTTTAAGCAATTCAAAACCAATTCAAAATTATTGTAGAAACATTTTTATTTAAAACGCGGCACTACTAAGTATCGAACAGACTTACGAAAATGTTTTCCGCTGAATATCAAACGTCTTTTCTTAGTCTACTTCTGTTGACACTCACTGCCATAGTCTGCAGTCAACAATGTAAGTGTCGCAACACAACAATCGATCATAAAGAAAATCGTATTTACCGTGGTGATCCAATCGAGATCAAGGATTTCGGTGGTTTCATAGTTCAATTGTACATTTATCATTCGTTTTTTTGTGCTGGTTCACTTTACTCTAAACGTCTTGTAATAACTGCAGCCCATTGTATGGACGGCAAATGGGTAGGTTCAATGTTTGTAGTGGCTGGTGAAAGTAAGACTAATACTTATCCTGTAGAAAAAGTTCCAGTTAAAGCCTATATAATGCATCCACGTTTTAATAATAAAATCTATTCGAACGATATTGCGGTTATGTTGCTTACAAAGAATGTCAAAGGAAAATATATTGAGACAATACCGCTTTGTACTGAACCGGTTAGGTCTGGTAAAATTGTTACAATTGGTGGTTGGGGTGATTCAGAAGTGCCTCATGATGTTCTTCTGAGAGTTTTACGAATTCCAGTGATAACCAAAGAAAAATGCTACGATGACATGAAAAAAGATTTTGATGAGCGCTTACCTAAGGGCGTGACATGCGTCGCTTCGTATGATAAACGTGGTGCATGTTTTGGCGATTCCGGTGGACCATTAATTTATAAAAAAAAAACTTTGTGGCGTATTTTCATGGTTGGAAGAATGTGGTAGTACAAAATATCCATACGGTTATACAACTGTAAGCTATTTTCGTTCATTTTTAAATGAAGCATTTAAAAAATTAACTAAATTAGCTAATAAAAAATAAAAAAGTTTTTAAGTTGTTATAAGTACTAATAAATCTATATAAATAAATTTGTAAAAATGTTTCTATGTCCGCTATGGACTTTAAAACCATGCAACCGATGTGCCCAAAACCAGTTTCATTTAAAAGGCAATAATGCAAGTATTATTTAAGAGCACTAAAACAAAGCATTAGGCACATTCGTTCCATTTATGAAGTCGGTTTTCGACTTTTCCCCAAACAAATTTGTGTCAAATGTATACAATTATCTCGGAGACCATAACTAATGCGACCTTCTAGGCAAATCAAAGCGATTTTAAGTCGATTAATGAAAATTTTATTTAAATAGCAGCACCAACTCATCAAAAGTTAGTTATACAATAAAATGTAACTCATACGTGTTATTTTGTTTTTTTTGGCATTTATCTGTTGGCTATCTGGCGCCAGATAGAAACAATCAAGCTGCAGCTATGTTATTAAACGAGATCGATGAATTCAGTGGCTTTATAGTACAATTGTACTAGGCGTTGTTGAAATCTTTTGCGCTGGTTCACTTTATTCTAGACGTCTTGTCATAACTGCAAAGCAGCAATGCTCAACGGAGGGCGCTGAGTTCGATTTGCTGCAGGAAGCCAGAGTTCAAGCTTGCAAAGATTGAGAAGATTACCGGAAAATGAATAAGACGACGAATAAAACACTTTGCACTGTAATCGTAAAGCCTGGTAAAATTAACAGTGTTGGTGTTTGTGGTTCAACAGTCGCTGCCACACACACACACATTTTGTACTTTCACAATCTTACGAATTTCCCAGATAAGCAAGATAAAGAAGTACTTAAGATATTGCATACGTGGCTACTATTTTGGCGATTCCGGTGATCCATTTATCTTCAAGGTATTGCTTTTGCGGCTTGGATATATGGTTTCTGGAGTATGTTGTTCATCTCCATATGCAGCAATTCTAAAATGGAAAAAAAATTGCCAAAGATAAATAAAAATTTAAGACACGTCACTTCTTTTTGGTTTAAATCTATTTTTTGTACCCATTGAGTAGTGTGTTAGAGCATGATAATACGCGTTGTATTATTCAGCTTGATGTAGCGCTTGTAGCACACTGACTGAACGTACGCTGTTGTCATAAATTGATGCGGTCAGCGTAACGTATCGATTCAAGCGTTGCTGTGTGTTGCTCTGCATATCATTTGCTAGTGTAAAAGAGACATCTTAGACCCTATAAAGTATATATATATACTTGATCATCTCGATCGATCTAGTCATGCCCGTCTGTCTGTCGTCTGAATGACTGTTTATTTCAAAGCGATTTATTAAGAGACTGCTGGAAATAATTTAGCTGAAATTTAAACAATAGGCTTTTATCGGTAACGACTAAGTCAAGTGCCAAAATGAGTTCCAAAAAACCACATTCCATCTCGAAGTTCTATCTAAGCCACAGATGATCCAACATAAAACTTGTTTGAGCGAGCTATTTTTTTTTTCTATTCCTTTTTTTTTCTTGTTTGTGTATCATGCGTATCGAATTTAATTTCGTTTCACAAACTAATTCGTTTTGTTGACTGATAAAAAAAAGAAGAAACTATGTACAATTCCGAAACATACACGTGTAATCCACAAGGCAAGCTAAATATTTTCATCAAGTAAACTTTCATCAAGTTCGAGCTTTCGGCAAAGCAAAGAAAACAAAAACAAAAAAAGCAATAAAAATGTTTGAAATAAAAAATAAAAATTCTGTCGAAAATCTTTCATTTACGCTGCTTGACTGCAAAAATTTGACTTGCGAAACTTTTGAATTTGAAAAATATTTTCATTATGCGAGCAAAAGTAACATAAACGAAAAAGTATTTATGGAATTATGTTAATGAATTATTTACAAAAATATTTTACGCAGCTACTAAAGACTTTACAAGGTCTAAAAGGTCTGTTGCTGCTGCTACTACAATTTTTGATGCTGCCACTTTCACAACAGTTGCAAAACTTTGACATACTTCGAGACAGATATGATAAAAAAAAAATAAAAAACAAAATTAAAAAGCATAGTTTTAGTATAACCGAAGCTGCAATGCGTATTTGCTGCTAAATGTAAGAATGTGCCTTTACGCTGTTACAAAATCGCATCCATACTTCATATAACTGCCTAAATTGCAATTTATGTAGTGTACAAAATATAAGCATGAAATTAAAATTACAACACAGAGCAGCAGCAGCAGCAGTGAGAAGCAGCAGCTTTGTAATTGTAACTATTTTGCGTGTCAAAGACTAGAAAATTTGTTGTTTGAATTTTGTTTTGCTGTGCTTAAAAATTTTCATTGTGGCATTTAATTTTCTTTTGAAGAAAACTGTAGCAGCCTTTTGTGCGCGTATTGTAAATATATTCACACATACATGTATATGTGTGTGTCTGTATTTGTGTTTTTTGAAGAAATTGCGCCTTTGCTAGTAAAAATGGAAAAATGGAAAAATTGCCAAAGTAAAGTCAACAGAATTTTGCATATTTGCGTGCGCATTTAAAATTCTATTGGGGAAATTTGCTGCCAGGATTTGTTTAGTGCAAAAATTTTTTTTGTTTTGGTTTTTGTTTTTGTTTATTGTTTTGTACTTTCTATTGTGTTTTTTTTTTGTTCTTGCTTATTCGTTTATATTTTTTTTCTTAGTGTTGCACATATGCCGAATTGCTGCATGCAAACGAGTAACTTTTTCTAATTTTTTGGTTAAGACAAAACAAAAAAAATGGTTTCCTTTTCTCATTTTTTTTTTTTTTTGTCGTCATTCAAAATCTTTACTCCTTTTGGCTGTTGTTTAGCTGTTGACGATGGCAGTGCTGTGTGTTTTCATTTTGGTTGTTACTGTTTGTCAAAGTTGCCATTTCAACCGTGTTGCAATGAAGAGTAAACTTTCTTTCTTTCTTTGCTGTGGCACGTCTAGTCTAGAGGAATATAAATACGAAACAGAGTAAGTTTATTTCCTTTGCTTTCTTTTTCTTTACTATTTATTGCCACAAGATGTGAATTTTTTTTCCAGTTTAGCACTGATACATAAGAATGAATGAAATAGAGTGTGAGTGAGAAGCAATAGACGAGTCGACACACACACACACACACACACACACACACGAGCGTATACGAAATTAAAATGCACTCAGCTGAAAAATTGGTTTCCTCGTTCTTGACAAACTTTGAGTGATTTCTGAAAGCCTCCTAACGACATTTTCGTTGTTCGTTGTTGTTTTTTTGTTGTTGCTATTATTGTAGTCGTTCGTTTGCTTTTTCGATCTATATTTGGAGTAGTTGAAATGGAAATGTTAGCCTCCGCACACACATTTTGCATTGAATGAAAATGAAAATGAAAATTTAAAGAAAAATCATACCCAAACTCTATTGAAAATGAGCAAAAACAAAATGTTTTTCTTTTGAAAATTTGAAAATTGTTTTAAGCAGAATTGTTAATCAACCGTGACGCATTGTCGTTGTTTTTACCTTTCTCTCTCGTTGCCGTTGAGAAAAGGCACAGCATGTTCTAAAATAATTCATAAATTCATTGAAAAAAAAAAAACGAAATATAAAAATGCTTTGGAAAAATTTTTTAGAATTTGCCAAAGGTGCAGCCTAATTAAAAATTTATAAGCAGTCTGCAAGAAATATTTTGTTTGCTGCTGCTTTTGCTTTTTATTATTTTTAGGGTCGTCTTTTGTTTGCTTTGGTTGAAAAAACAGAAAAAAGAAATAAACAAAAGAAAAATGGACGCTTTTATAAATTTTTGTTTAATTTTTATAAAATTTAAATGTTGTAAAAATAGCAAAATTTATTTGAACATTTTCTTGCATGAAAAATATTGTGAAGCCTTTAAACATTAAAATTTTTTTTCAGTTAAATTGCACACCAAACGCCAAAGCCAAAAGCCAAGCACATGCCCGGCGATAGTGCATTGTCAGGGCTGCATCTTTTCGGATTGCTGCCCTGTTCGCTGCAATGCAATTGGCAAAATGATGCTGCAGCTGAGCATGAGTGCAAAAATACGAAAGTCAGCAAAAGTAAAAAAATGAAGTCACACGTGACAACAGCAGCGAGAGCCAGCAGCGCACCATATGCAACACCAATGACAACAGCAACAACAACGAAGACGTCAATATGTCATGAATGTAAGTGTCAGCAGCAGCAGCAACAACATGAAGAGCAACAATATCAACAACAACAACGAACATTAAATTCCTGTGAACAACATGCTGCAACAACAACAAATTCAATGACTTGTGGCACAAGCTGCATGGCGCAACATACGCATTGCCAAGCCGCAGCAGCAGCTGGAGCGACAGCATGCAAGCAACATTGCAACGCAACAATGCCTGCAGCTGCAAATCATATTGCAAAATTCTCCATTAATGTGCCACCACCACCAAAACCACCACCACCCTTGCCTTTGCCCTGTCAAGCATTCATGGCAACACCATCGAATACGTCACAGTCAAATTTTCTTATGGGCAGCGTATTGACCGGTACAATGGGTACGCCTGCGCAATCAGCCGTTGCTGATTGTAATTGGAATAATGCTGCAAGCAATAATAATTCTAGTCAAATGTATTTTGTACCATTTACAATGCCAGCGAATATTGTTAATGTTGCTGAGGCGCCAATGAATGCAGCATATGAGTCGCAGCAGCAGCAGCTGCAACACAAAGAGTATGAACAGCAACTTTGTATGCTTGATTCCAAGTCACAACATGCGCAACATGCAACAAAGCAAAAATTACCTCGACAGTCACAAAAACCAGCACCAATTGCAATGCCTTCGCGTTCTAAAAATAAAACGTTTTGCACTTCTGCACGTAGTCTGCCACCGCCACTACCTTTGGAAATACCTATGCCTCCACCGTCATTTGCTGAAGATGAGTTACCACCGCTTCCCAGTGGTACACCGCCGCCTGCTGTTGTCAATATGGAGCGTCTAAAAGCACAACAGGCTAAACAGAAGAAAAAGGAGAAACAACAAAAGGAATTCGATACAGCATCAACAGATGCGAAAAATTCGAAACACAAAAATGTGAGTATGTATTTTAGTTTGATATGTGCCGTTGTACATAATTATTATTTGAAAAACTTAAATATATACATAAGAGCAATATACTTACCGCACCGATACCAAAGTCAATAAAATAAAGGCCAATCTTGAAATTTATATACTCCAGAGACCTAGCAAAATACCACAATAAGGAATTATTAAACGAGAGCAACATTAGCAATAAAGCAACAAACGAATACAATCCAAATTTTCTTAAGTCTTGTGGATACCCGGTGTGTGCTATGGGCATTTCAGCTGCTCTTTTCCGTTGTAATTTTTTTTTTTTTTTTGCAATGGCAGCTATTTTCGGTGGCATTTTTGTACTTTTTTATAATTTTTTATTGCAGCTTGACCAAATTATGATGGGGCTAGTATGACAACCTACAAAAATGCTCTAAAAAATACCTTTTTAGTTTTTTTAAAGTGGGGGCTAGCATAAAAACATACAAAAAAAGTAAAAATTGTGCGAAAAGTCAAAAATTTGACTTCATGAATGGACTGAACGTGCTTATTTTGTTTTAGTAGTCTAAAATTATATTTGGACTGTTGTCTTTCAAATGAAACCGGTTTGAGTCTCATCAGACGCATGGTTTCAAAGTCCATAGCGGACATAGAAACATTTTTATTATTTTATTTTATATATATAAATAGAACAATGCTATGCCAAATGTTTGCTAACATTTTTTGCAGTAGGAAAATTTTTTTGTGCATTAAAATTTCATCAATGTTGATATCAATATGAATTGTTCTCAAAAGATAAATTTTTGTATGAAGAACTTGCTTCAATTTGCAACTTTCTGAGTCTAACTTTTTTTAGATACAGAGAAGAACTAGAAACTTGTAATTTCTTAAATTTTTAGTTCTTCATTTGACAAAGTATTTTATTGATTTAAAATACGATTCAGCTATTATTAATAGCTGTCCTAAAGTCCTTTTTTAAATTCACAGTCAATCATAATGTTTTGAATATACTCATTTGACATAAAACACGATTTGAGTTTAAACCATAATCATTCATTTTGAATTGAATCATTTCTTACATAATTTGTCCTTAATTTTCATAAATTTTAAACCTAATTTATAGAATAGCTTTCGTCGAAAAATTTTTGCAAACTCAATAAATATTATGAAACTTTAAAATGATTTAACTCAAAGTTAATGACTCAAATTTTATTTTGAATATTACTCTTTTTAAAATGAGTAAACTCAAAATCTACAATCTCTAATACCACTGGTATTTAACAATTCAAGAAGAACCATTTTTTGTATATGAAATATTTATGTATAAAAATTTTTAAAATGTTTCCATTTCATTATTTGACTTATTCGTATATTTACACTGCTAATTTCATTCTGAGTCAAAAATATTCGAAATTTTCCTGTTGCAAAAATTTTATTAAGATATTCACTGCGCAGCAGTTTGCTATTTTTTTATTTTGTTTTTCATTTCAAAAATATTTCCCAATAAGGCGATGATGTCGATTGGCAGCGATACAAAATGAAATTGTACAATTCAATCAACAATTTTTTGCATTGTTTTTTACATTTTTTTATGTGATAGAAATGTATATATCACAGCTAGTAAAATGCATTGTAAATTTTTTTTTATTTTTTTTTACTATTTTTATTTACATTTTACGCGCTTGCATACACATTTTCTTGTTTGAATGTAAAGTGTGCAACATGACGTATACTTAATATTTATTAAGCTGAGCTCTGAACTTCAATTTGCATAAACATAAAGGACTAACGAAAAATAGAATGAGAGTAAAGGACAGCAACCGGAAGTATGAAAAAGAAAAAAAATGTATGTATAAGAAGGACCAAAGACAGTGAGCTGCACGAAAAATCTAATGCATAACCTAGTGAGATCATCAACACGAAATTTTACAACAAACTCAGTTCAACTCATGTCCAAGGATATGAAATAAACTTGTTAGTTTGTAGCCGCTGTCATTGTTGTACTTTTTTTTTTTTATTTTTTTTTGATGTCCTTCTGCTTTACTACTGCCACTTCTACTTTTTTGTGTTCTTCATGTTTTTTGTTGTTGTTCTGCGCTCAATGACTTTTTGCATTTAATATGAAGTCTTGCATGCAGTGCTAGGAGAAAGCAGTAAATGCATGCAATGCATTCTTTTTTTGTTTCTATTTTTTTCTTTTTTTTTTTCATGCACTCAGTTATTTGAAAGTGTGGCAAAGGTAAGCCAGCAGCAGCAAAAAGCAGCAGCATTTCCTAGATAGATTGTAACTATTTTTTTAAGAATGTAGATTTTCTTACTTGTCGTTTTTTTTTTAAGGATTTTTGTTTACAAGCTTCACTGTTATAATGTTATATATAACGCTTTTGCCATACCTGCTGCTGTTCTCGACATTGATGAGTTTGTTTGTGTGTGTGTGTGTGTCCTGCGTTCTGATTGCAGCTGCAGCTGTACTTGTATGCTGTCCATTCGCCTTGCTTGTTCGTTTATTTGACAGCGTTGTTGTGCATAGCTGATAAGTTTGTCCTGATTAAGAATCTAAAGCGCATAAAACAGAAGAAAAAAATAATAAAAAACGTAAACTTTAACACTTAAGCAGCATCGAAGTACTTATGCGCTTTATGAGGTATTTTAATTGCGTCATAAAAAAATAAGTATCGAAAGCGGCTACGATTGCTCAGAATATATTTCTTATAATTTTAAAATATTTTAGAATAATTTGCAAAACATATCTGAAGCTATGCATAATGTTATAATAAAACTAGCAGATGACCGGCGTATGCCACTACGGACGATTCGGCTGCTCTTTCTGCCCTTTTCCGTCTTGTATTTGCTGTTTTTTGTGCAGTTGCAGAGGCATTTTTGGTAATTTTGTACTTTTTTTTTTTTTTTTATTGCAGTGCAAAGAAAATATATCAGAACATACAAAAAAGCACTAAAAATACCCATTTTTATTGCAACGAAACTACAGTATGTGTGGGCTAGTATAAGAACATACAAAAATGCATAAAAAAAAATTTATTTCCAAAATTAAAAAACGACTTCATGAATGAACAGAATGTATTGTTTTAAAGATCAAAATTTATAACTGCATTGCTGACTTTAAAATGAAAAAGCTTTGGGACTCATCGGTTGTAAGGTTTCCAAGTCCATAAAGGACATAGAAACATTTTTAACTTTTTTTGTATATGTAGAATAAATCTGTAGGGTATTGAAAAAACAGAATTATAACAATGAAGTACAAAAAAAAAAAAAAAAGAAGCTAATTCGTTGTCGCTTGGACTTTGAGTGCTTTGGCACTGGCAAGCGAACTTAAAGGATATGCTAACAGAGACAGGATAACAGGTATATTGTAAAATTTTGCTTTGCAGCAGTATAAGCATTGCTTCTGCTGCTTCTATACTTTAACTCTTGTCAGATTACAATATAAAAATTCATAAGTTTTGCTGTAAGCAAGTTTTTTTTCGCTTTTGATGACATCTTTATACGTAGATATGAGTTCATCATAGATATAAGTGAAGAATCCTTTACATTGTTTTTTTTTTTTTTAGGACATTTGTACAAAATTTGCATAAATCTCAGCATTTCATTTTTTAAATTATAACATTTTTTTTTATTTTAAGTATTTGATAGATTGAGTGTCCGTAGTGTGACTGTTTTGAATGATATATTCGTATTTCATATAAAACTGTTGACTGCTTAAATAAACATAAAGCAAACAGTTATAGATACATTCATATGCAATATGTAGATACTTTTTTCGCTACTGTTCAGTCATACATGCATATGTGCTTAAGTAGTTTTATTTAACGAAAAATAATAAAAATAAAAATGAAACTAAATGTGCTGCTTTTGCTTTTTACTAAACAGAAACTTATTTCCGTTGCGCTGTTTACTCCTTTTTTTTTTTTTTTTTTTTTTTGCTTTTAAGATTTGTGTTTCTTTTTTTTTTTCTTTTTTTCTGCACATTTGAATGTTAAATCTTTCATGAAAATACTATATAGATACCTTTCTTTCTTTTTTTTAACCTTTTTCTTCTTCCTTTGAGTTACTCATTCGTTTGTACGATTTGAAAGTCTCTTATGAATGTGTGTCCGTCTGTCTGTCTTTGTGTGTTTAAAATATCCTGCAAGGCGCTAGCAACGCCAACAGCAATTGCACTATACATATATGTACGTACGTTGGGGCTATCCTGCTGTGATGTCCTTACAATTTAACAATGCGTTTGTTATGTTTGTGGCTAGCTAGTATCCTTACATATGCTGTACTCCTTCGCTTCCTGCTTGCATATTTGGTTTCATTTCCTAGCGTTTCTTTTTTATGCATTTTGTAATCGGTCTGTGAATTCGCACGTACTTATTGTTATAATGGACTCATATGCTCTTGGTTATTTGTATGTTTGTTCCGGTTTATAAGTGTATGAGTTGCTGCAGTACTTAAAACTATATAAGAGAAAGCATTTTGTGTCTGTATGGCTCTATTGGTTCTTAATATTTTTATTTTATTTTTTTTTTTTTTGCTGCATTTAAAACGTATGCACCATAATTACTTGATTTTATATTCAGTTTCAAGTATATTAAAGTGTGTTATTTATTTATTTTCAAGCAAATTGCTTAAAAACTTAAATTTGCGCAGAATTTTGAGAAAGCAGCGTGGTTTTGGTGGCCATTGAAGATTTCGTTAAAAGGAAAATAATTCAAAATAAAAAAATTCTGCATTAAAAAGCCAGCCGTATCAAAGGCGCAGTCAGAAAATAAAAAAGGACATATACAACTGTCTCATAGCAGCACAATTACATATGTCCTTTTTACTTGTATGTCTGTCTGTCTATCTTCACTACTCTGTCTATACTTGTTTTTTTCTTTGCTGCTGCTATGCACTTTGTTACCAGAAAGTAACTTATAGTTAAGCAAAAAAAAATGAAAAAAAGTATTTCAAAGACAGTAAAACACTCACAGACGTACGGACAGACAGACATTCAGACGCATTTTTGCTGTCTCAGTTGGCTTAATGGCCTCAGGGCCAATGTGATTCGTAAGTGAATTCATATTTCATATTCAGTGCGATTATCTGTTATAGTTTTTCATTTTGTTTCTTTTTTTTCCATTTGCTTTGTGGTCTGAGAAGTTCCAAGAGAAAATTCGACTGCAAAAAAAATAGAAATAGCAACTAAAATAAGTTTAGCTTAAATTAGTTTAGCTTTAAGAGTTTTATTAGTAACAGAAAAAATAATTTATACGCTTTGGAGTTTTTTAGTTTAGGCATTATTTAGCTTTTTTGATATCGAAGCTGTGATAACGATCGTTCAGATCGCTCAAAAAAGGTCGTCACAATAAAAGACGTTGATAGAATTCATGGATCGATATTGGATATCAGAGAATAAAAGTACGTGTGTTGAAGAGCTACCTGCGCGTTGGAATCAGCGATTGAGAGTTTTACCGTGTGCCTACTTCAAAGGGGTTTCTTTTGTAAAATTCAATCGAAATTCGCACGTAATTTTGCGTCGTTTCGTAACTGTGGACAAACCGAAAACCCTCAAACTGTTTAATAATATATATAAAATATTAAAAATATTTCTATGTCCGCTATGGACTTTGAAACCATGCAAACGATCAGTCCCAAAATGGTTTACTTTTAAGGGCAACAATACAAATATATTTATTGGCCACTTAAATAATATATTAGGCACATTTGATTTATTCGTGAAGTCAATTTTTTATGTTTTCTGTACAAAAATCGATATTTTGTATGTTTTTTTTTTTACTAAGCCAACAAAAAAGAAATTGGTATTTTTTAGAACTTTTTTGTAGTGTTTATACTACCCTCAACATATTTTTATGTCGTTGCAATCAAAAAGTACAAAAATACCACCAAAGAGAACTGCAATTGCAAAAAAAAGCAGCAGAAAAAGCGAAGGGCACGCCGGGTAACTGACACTCTTTAATATTTAGTTTTGTCAATGATCTTCTTCTGCATCCGCCTCCAATAATACAATATTTTTAGTTGCTTGTTGTGAGCTCTCTTCAAACTTTTACTAAAGAAAGTTTAAATATCTCTTAAAACTTCGATCGAAATCTTCAAGCTTATATTTTATTTAAACAAGTATAAAAATTTTCGTTAACAGCGACATAGTATGTACTGTAAGCATTTATTATGCATACTTTCAGGCATACAAGGCAACAGACTTTCAAAACAGTCTCGAATTGAGCTCGATTATCGTTAGAATCGTTAACAATGTTCCATTTAAAAGACTCTAACTTTGTGTGACATAAGACAATTTAGCAGAAAACGTAAGCGTAAGGATATGACAGCATCAAAAGTGAAGGATATAGCGTCGCTGTTAATTTAATTTACGCCATGGCCATAAGGTGGCGCTGTTGAGAGTCGACTACAATAACTGAAATAATGCTGAATTTGTGCTATTCACCGTGAACTAAGCATAGCCGAAGGCATAGATTGTCATGTTCTCGCAATGTATGTGTGTGGGTAAGTGTGTATCTATGACTTGTTTCACTGTATGCGTAAGTGTCACTGTATTAGGTTACCAAAAGAAATTAAAGCGTGACTGCGTGCATAGCACTTCGCTGTAAATGCGAAACATTTCACAGATAAAAGGCAGCAGCGTCGTCGTCGTCAGCATCATCGTCGTCGTCAGCAGCAGCATCGTGTTAGCACTTGAAAGCTCTTTTACACATACAATAGCAACGCAGTCCTTTATGTCCTTGCCTATGTTTGCGTTTCGAGTGCTTCATTGTTTCAGCAATGGCTGCCGTTGCTGCTACATCGATTCAAAGAGCAGCAAAGAACTAAACTTGGCTTGCTTCTTTGTTTCACACTTTGTTTCATCGATGCTGTTCGTTCGTTTCTTTTTCTTCTTCCTTTGTTTTTTTGTTATTTTGGCGCCAATTCAAAAAGTTGGCGAGAAAAGCTTTTTGTTCTTAACGGTTTTTCACTGTGCTTGAGTTTTTCTTGGTCTCTTCTTGTTTCATCGAAGTTCAAAAAAGCAAATCTGCAAATGATGTGCAAAAATCCATTTTGCTTGCAAATTTAACTTTGTCTAAAACATTTTAAATCCTTGAACGATTTACTTTATGCGTCAACTTCAAGCTTTGGCTTAATTGAATTTCGCAAAAATATGCGTCAGGTGCGCTGAGGTTAAAATTTATTAAAAATGCATGCATCTAAAATAAATAAATAAAAAAAAATAACTTTCATTTTATTTAATTAATGCTATCAAATATTTTAAACACGTAAAAATGTTTTATATTAAAAATGCAATTTTAGATCGCATAAAAGCTTTTTATTTAATTTTTTTTTTCTGATAAATTTGCTTTTGTTTCGTTGTGCTAAATGTTTCTAAGGTCAAACCGCCAGCAAAATTTTTCAAAAAAAAACAAAACGAATTAAATGCAATTGACAGTTGCAATTTCAAGCGAACGAATGAACGAACGAACGAGCGAGCGAGCTGTCAAATAGCGAAATCTCAAAATGCCGCGCACACAGCTAAAGCTAAGCACGGAATAAAAAGCGTTATAAAATGGCGCAACAAGGACAATGAATGAAAAAAGAAGAAAATCTAAAGTTTAAGTTTAAGCAAAAGACGGGCGGGCAAGGCACGGCACGGCAAATAGACATTTGTGTGTAAAACAGAAAACAAGCGTGAAAGATAGACAGCAACAACAACAACAACAAAACAACAACTGTAAACTAACAAGCGAACAAATGAAACGACAAAGCCACAACTGTCAAATTAGAAAACCGCAAAGCGAATGGCAACTCTATGAAGCAGAAGAAAACAAGTTAACATGCACTGCACTTTTTCCTTTTCTTATTCTTATTGTTTTTTGTTGTGGTTGTTGTCGTTGTTGTTGTTGTTTTTATACGCTTGCTGCTTGATTTCTAAGGCGATAAAATTCTTAAAATGCCGCGAAAAAAAATAAAATAAAATACTTCATTTTGTTTCTTTGCTGTCAATTTGCGGTGAAATCGCTATAAAATAGAACGACTTTGATTTTGCCATTTTTCTATTTATTTCTTTTATTTTTGTATTTGTTGTTTTTTTTTTTGTGTTTTTTACGCTTATCACACATGCAATGCATTGTATTTTAATTTTGTCATTCTATTCGTTACGCCTGAAAGAATTATAAGAAGTACTTCATATGGCATACAAAATTTCACCACCATTATTTAGCACCCCAGAACTTTGTACTCAAAAAAATTGCTAATAATCTACTAAATGTTTATTGCCAATACAAATAAAATTCATTTTGAGCTTCTATTCTCCAGCTTAAAGATCAACCACACCCAAATAGGCGTTGCCACTGTTGCAGGTTGCTTTTTCTAGGTGTCCGTTTTAAATCCATCGCATTTCCTGGATGTCTGTAATATCAGCCTTAAATCTGTCAAGAGTGTCAATCAGTTGTTCAGTTGCACCATCCCTATTAAGGGATCGGACGTTCCAGGGGTATATTTTTAAATCGTGTTCAATAAATCTTTTTCAGGGTTTATTACCATGAGTAGCCGATTTAACGGTAGCTGCGGCCTCCAGAAACCATGCCTCTGCTGCGGAGTTCAGAACGGGTGGATTTTCACTTCTGTGTCTGCCATCTGGAGTAGTTTTGTTTCTTCTAGCCGTCTTATCCAGGGTTCGTGTGTTCTTATGTTTTTAAGTTGTGGGCCAACACCCTGGGAACCAACCTCATCCTGAGGGCTGTCTCTTTAGACGCCTCTTACGTCAAGCTGAGCCTGCTTCGGTTAGGATGGCATAAATTGGAGCTGCAACTATAACAACAACATCAACAATTAATTTTGCAATTCACTGTGAACCATGCACAAGATCATTATTTTAGTTACATGTATACCCTGTTATACTCAAAATGTGCACCCTGTTGTACTAGACTAGAATGTTGACAGTTAAAATAAAATGTAATTTGAAATGTGTCTGTCCAAGGAGGAAGAATATTATTTTCATTTAACTAACCGAAACTTTAACTGAAATAATGGGTATTAAAGTTGCAGATGTCTCAAGCCACAGCACTTCAGCGATGAGAAGCTTGGAATGTTCAGGATGTATAGCTAAAGCTCAAAATCTAAAAGAGAGCTAGAAGAGCTGGAATAATGCATTTTAATAAATGTAACTCCAATTATTGGTAATGTTTCCGGCAAACCAAAAATAATATCTAGAAGCGATAATTTGTTGCAATTCTTTCAGAAAAAGATTTTGAGTTTTAGTTGGTGGGTTTTAAGATGGAATTGCATCTTCAAGGTACGTGTAACGTGTATAAAAATTTCGGTTGCACTCAATTTTAAATGTTTCTTTTCATTTTTTTCCTTTTTTTTTCTTTATTTCTTAGTTCTTTCAAGTGCATTATAAGCACAAATGCATTGCATACTTTTGTGCGCTAGTTTTCATTTTTCGCTCCAAGCGTTACATTTTTTCCTTTCCTTTCATAAATATATTTTGACATTTTACCAAGTGACAACTGTCAAAACTTAAGCTTCAAATGCTTTGTACGCTTCAACTGCTTTCCTTCTCTTTTCTTACTTTTGTTTTTATTTAAACTGTTTCAAATGCATTTATACAATAAAATCAAATGAAATATATGTATACAAAATAACAATCAACTAATATTTTAAATACATTCTAAGCTGCTGTTTGACAAAATACTTATTTGCACAATTTTGCTACAAAATTGTATTTTAATTATTTTAAATGCATTAAAACCTAAAAGTGTAGACAACAGCAGCAAATATAATAACAACAACAACACTAAGAATAACAACAGCTCAAAATAATAATCATTTGTTTTCGAATTAAGTTTGTTTCTTTTAAATTAAAGTTTAGCAGCTTAAATTGAACACAGTAAATAATTTTGCCAAAAATTTATAACAAGAAATAACAAGAAAATTTTAAACAGCAACGTAAGAGATTTTTGTTTTTAGATACAAAATTTCAAGTACATTTTATATCTTTAGGCAGAAATATCTTTTTTCAGATACATACATTCTCTGTACTATTAAAATGTAAATCACAAAAACAATGACAATTTAACAACAACAATGATGAGCGCAATAAAAGCAAAACATTGAACATTGAACGTCAACGTCAACGTCAAAAGGCATTCGATACTCTTGGCATAACTTTTCACTCACTGCTTTGCTGATGTTTTCTCTGTTGCTGCGCTGCTTTTGTTAAAAATATTTGTCGAAATTCTTTCGAGGCTTATTTTCAAATTTATTCAATGGCAAATAGCTTACATAATTTCACTGCAATGCTATTATACACTACACTCTACACTGTGACCGTACGTCTCTCTTTTATATTTATGCACTTCAGTTATGTGTTGTCTGTCTGGACTGCCTGCCTGCATATTTGTTCATTCATTTGCCTATCATTCTTATTGTACAAATAAATAAAAGTGAATGATGCGAAAAAGGCATCTTTTCAAAGCAACCACATACTCAATGATAATGACTGCCTGTAAGCAAACCAAGGATCAAGTTGTTCTGACCAAACCAAACCAGACCAGACTAGTATTGCCTTGAGTGTTTAGTATCTCGTTTATTTAAATGTCTGTCTGTCTGTCCGTCTGTCTGTCTAACTTTATGTCTTGACTATGTGTCTAACCACATACAAATATATCTCAGGTAATATGCCACGCCTATTCTCAATGATTCAAGTACATTCATTGATAATACTTATATTTAAATGTATTTCTCCACTTCTTTTGTGGCACACCACAAATGTTAAATTGCAAAAATGAAATTTTTTACATACATAAATTGTATTCAAATTGTTAATTGAAGATTTCAATGCAATTTGCAATTTGTATGCGCATGGCTTTAGGGCATTCGATCTTATCGAATGTGATATTTATTTTTTTTTCTGTGAAGAATGTAAAACATTTAAGTTTGTAATTAATGTTAAAAATTTTGTTGCATAAAAACAGGAGCAGAAGTATTCTCTTCAAAAATATATTTCACTAAATTCATTATGCTTCAATTTAGTTTTATGCTTCATCTCATTGAACTCCATTCCACACACACACATACACACAGCCTCTTTATTTGCTTTGCGTGAAACGTGCACGTCTTTATTTTCAATAACAAATAAAATGTTTACTTGTCTTTTCGTAAATAAATTGCTCTACAACATACTATATTATCGGGAACTGGAGAAAAAAAAATGGTACGAGTAAGTACATATTTACAAGCAGAACATGCCACATTCTGACAGTCATACAAATGCGTTAGTTGGTCAACGTAAAATAGAGATACAATTCATTCATTGCTGCGGCAATGGCAATGGCATCGGCAACGACTTCGATTCGTACTTTATTTTTTTTTTTCGATACTCTTTACAAAAAATGTAAAATGGCTATTATTTACTTGTTGAAAATTTTGTAACGCAATAAAAAATGTTCCCGGAAATAACATAGTCGTAATCAAAATCGGTAAAATTGGGAGATTTACTTTTCAAATCGCAAATTTCGGTGTTCCATTAATTACAAAATTCTTCCGTTTTCAAATTCGCAGTGTTTAAGTCAGTGAAATGAAACGTAAATGCTTAATAAAATATAAAAAAGTCACTGTCGATTATTAAAAAATATTTTTATTTTATTCTGTGTTGTTTATAGAATTCATCTTTGTACTTTTCTATATGACTGTCTCTGAATTCAAATTAAAAACAAATTTTTTTTACTCAGTTCTAAATTTAGAGAGCAGAAAATTTAGTCAAAGCAACAACAATTTTCGATTTGGTTAAACCGATAACATTTTAATTTGCAACCGATAGCATTTTTTTGTCATGCAAAGAAACATTTTGGAATTGAAACAAAAAAATTTGAAAACGAACGAATTTGTTTAAATCGCAAAATTAAGAAATTGTTACGATCGACGAGAGTTATGTCCTTTGTGTGTCTGTCTCTCTTCTCTTAGTCTGTTTATTTGTTTTTATGTCCATCTGTTTTCCGGTCTTTTATTTATCGAGTCTCTACGCTATTTTCTATATGCATAGCCAATGCAGAACTTGAAAGTCTGGAGTCCCTGGGCCAACGAAGGCAAATAAAATAAATAATTTTTAAATTTTTGCGCTCGAAAAAGCGAGATTGAGCAGGGCTAGCAGTTTTTCGTATTTTTTTTTACTTATTTTATTTCTCTTCAACTCAAATATTTGTCTGTCTTTCTGTGATGAGTATTCAAATTTTTATAACACTGAACTTAACGTTTGCCTTTGTTTTATATTTTTTTTTTTTGTTTTTTAGGCATTTCCGCTGCCTTTCGACATTTAATTGGGCGTATAATTGATTGGACTTTTGTTGTAGTTTTGTAGTTGTTCATGTCCTTGAGAATGTTGTTGTTGTTGCTCTTGTTTGTTTTTTGTTAATGCTTATAGCTCATTTGTTCTTTCGAGTTTTTTTGGTAGTATGCTGTATGTTTTGTATTGATTTCATGTGCACTTTTATTTGATATTTAGTATTCGTGTCGATTTTTGTTTTACAAATATTCTGGAGCGGTCAAGCTGCGGCGAGACACATTCCCATATTCCCAATACTTCGGAAACTCCATTGCGGAATGCCTATCGATTCCTTATAAATTTTATTTGTCTATTTACTCGAATTTTCTTGTGGTAATTAATTATATTTGCCAACGTCTCAAAATGTCAGTTTTTTGTGCTCGTAATTATTATTATCATGACATGGACTTACAATGTTTACTGCTAAAGCTACTCCCTCGCACTTTTACATAATAGGGCATCGGTAACTAAATAAGCGTCTGTCTGTCTGTCCGTTGGTTTATTAGTAAAAGTAAGTAAGTTAGTAAATGAGTGTGTTGGATTGCGACTGGCTACAGGTTGTTTGACATTAATTGATTTATTTGCCTTTTACACAAATTAACCAGAGCTCGTATTTTGTTTCAAAGTATTCCACTGCTTTTTCTTCTTCTTCGTTTGTTTAATTATTTATTTATTTATTTTTGCATTAAAATTACGTTAGTCGTTTTATATACATTTTGTTAACATTTTATTATTAGATTCTAACAGTCGAAGTATGCGCAAAAATATTTTGAATCTTTTAAGTTTCAGTCTTTGATGTCTATCAAAAGCAACTTCATTGAAATTCTTTTATTAGTTTTTTTCGGTATTTTTTTTTGTTGTTGTTATTTTTCAAAGTAAATTTGGCTGCTTTCAATAAATTTTTCGTCAGTCAGTCAGTCTGTGTGTGCCTTTTATGAAACGCGTAAAACTTTTTTGACAGCGTAACATGCAAAACAATTTACCAGAACAGTCAAACTGTCAATTATGGCGCAATTAGTTTGGCTTATGACTGGGCGGCACGATTAAACGTTTACCACGATTAATCGGTGATTTTGTGGGCAGTTTGCGGAAAAGTGCTGTACTAAGTTTTATAAAAGTTAAAAAAAAAAAAAAAAAAACGAAAACAAGGAAAAACTTTAAATTTGGTAGAACGAAAGCGTACACGAAACTTTAAACTGCTTATGTATGATCATCATCAGTGGCGTAGATAAACTTTTTGCGAAGAGGGCTGCTGGGTCCAATACAATCGAAGTAAAAAAAAAAAAAAACATGGAAATCATTCACATTGGTGGAAACAAAATAAACATTTTTTTTATTTTTTTTTTAAGGGGGGTTTTTAAAATTTTAAAAGGGGGGGGGGGTAATAATTAATTTATTAAAACCCCCCAAGTTATAAAATTTTCTTGTCACTGTATTTGTAACAATACTCTCCGAAACAGCTTCTTATGCAATTTTGTGCGTATATTCAGTAAGTCTGAGAATAGGTTGTAAACGATTTTTCATGCCCCTAAGTGGGGCGGTGAGCGTGGCCCCCATATAATCGATCATAAATTCATTGAATATTTCCGAAACAACTCAACCAATTTCAATGAAATTTTGTAGATGTGCATTTCTCGGCCCAAATAAAAGATAGGTCATATTTAGTTTTAGAAAAATAGATGGTGGGCGTGATCCCCATAGAATAAATACAGAGATTCCTACACTTTTGCAAGTATTAGAAGGAAATGACGGGATACATGTATACCTGTTGGGGCAGGCTGCAATCACCTGTTCTTTTGTTTTTTGGATTGCGGGGAATCCACAATATTTTGGGGCTAGTATCATAAAAATATGTTTGTATGGGAAAATTAGAAAATCGACTACTTAAATGAACCGAATGTGCCTAATGAAATATTTTAGAGGATTATAATTATACTTGCTTTGTTGCCTTTCAAATAAAACCGGTTCGGGACACATCGGTTGGATGGCTTCAACGTCCATAGCGGACATAGAAACATTTTTGCTATTATATATAGATAAATAAATATATTCATCAAAATTTCGAAAATATTCGGTAAGTTTGTATGGGGCTTCATGCAAGTGCCTCGATCATAAACAAATATGAAGTGTTCATAAATTTGGTGGCTCTATATTCGGACAGACAGACGGAAGAACTTAGCTGTCATGGTTTCTTTTGCTTGATGAAATATTTATTTGTTTTGCCTGACTTTAGAATGAAAAAAAAAATGAAATAAAATAAAAAAAAAGAATCAAATAGATAAATATTTATATATAGGAGATTTATGTCAAATGAAAAACAAATATGCATTTGATATTGAGAAAATTTAATGAGAAATTGCTGATATGCTGCATTTGATTGCATTTGATTGGAAATTCATAAAAATCTCTTTTTTGCATATTTTAGTTATGAAATTTTTAAATGCAGTGCAGGTAAATTTTGTATTAGATTTCAAGAAGAAGAGGAGTACGAGTATTTGTCATTTAGTCATTCAATTCAATTCAGTTCAATTGAAAAAGGAACTTAAACATTTGAATACTCTGTCCAGGCTAATAAATTCATTTGAAATTGATCTGAAGGAAATTGCAACTGAAAGTTTTTATGAGGCAATAAAACAGCACGAATGAAAATTTCAAAGCAATAATAACAAAAACAAAAGATCCAACGTTGAAGTTGGTACAGAGCAAATAGAGAGAGAGAGAGAGAGAGAGAGGTAGAGAGAGAGAAAGAGTCATAGAAGGCCAAACAAAATGCATAAATGTACAAACAAGAAAATGTCATGCAAGAATGCACTAACAGAGCACAACTGAAGCAGGCAAGGATATACAAAATACTTACGCAATGTTATGCAAATGCCTTTGTTATGAAGACAACAAGCAGAAGCAAAGGAAACGTTGAGCTTTTTAACGTGAATGACCAAGGCAAACCGCAATATTCTGTTGAAGCAAATTATGAACCAATGGCGCTGTTGTATATCATTGCAAATATCGTCCTTTTGGCACAAGCACATTGGCAACATTGAATAGATGCGTTCAACACTGAATAATGCAACGCATGGGCAGGCAGGCAGGCAGGCAACTATCAATGTCTCGTCTCCAGTAGAGTTTAGCTCGTCAGTTACATGCCAAGCTTAAGGAATAACAGTTGGCCAAAATTCCTCATACGCCATGTGCTCCCAATGTGTGCTGCAATTGTGCATACAAATGCATAACGCATCTTACTTGACTCAAAAATAGCACTTCCGTTTATGTGTGTGCCTGAGTGTGTGTGTGTGTGTGTGTTCGTATGAGATTTGTATTTGCAGCAATCGAGCGCAAGTAATGAAAGCGCTTGGTTGCACTAAGTTTTCGACTAAAATGCCAAACCACTAAACGTTGCGTTGGCACACTTTGGCTAATTTATCGCAGACGTTTCTTGCCAAAACTCAAAATGCTAGACGGACAGACAGACAGACGGACAGAGACATAGAGACTGATAGCAAGTCCAAAATGTGCATATTCTGTTGCTGCTGTTTCTGCCTATACAAATATTTTGACTTACTCTCTTCGAAATGCAGCAGCTGAGAAAGCAGTCATAGCGAAGCTGTGGCATGCAACAGCAACGCAAAATTATACAGTGCGTCTGATGTATGCATTTATGCCACTTTCAAAAGCAACATGCCGCAGTGAATTCAAAAATATCTTTGCTTTCTCCTCGTGCTTTTTTTTTTTTGAAGTTATACGCGTAAGTAAACATTAGGAACTGATTTTAATTTAAGCTTTGCAAAGGAAATTTCTTTACTTAATTTCATTTTCGATGTCGCTGCCTGCGCTGTAAGCGTTATTTATCATTAATCATAGTCAATTATGAAAATATAGGATTGTTGTGTTGACGGTAACGGAAATACGTAACAATAATAAATACAATGCACACACACACATACACACTCACGCAGCTATGTACACGCACGCATTAGGCATGCAAGAAATCACGCAGTGTCGCATGTCGCATGGGATTTTACACGTCGCGCTCTGCGTTGCTAACAATAATATTTTAATAATATTTTCCATGTAACCAAAAATTTTAATGGGTATATTAAATTTTTGTAAATTTATGTGTCATCCATTAATCACTTCTTAATTAGCGAAGTCGGGTTTCGATTTACTTTTAAAATCGCAAATATTTAGCGCTTCGACAATCCCAAATCGCAAAATATTTCTGCTTTTAAATCGGCAGAGTTCGAGTCGATCTTTTAAAAATATTTTTTTCTTATTCTGTGATGTTTCTAGAGGGTATCTTGATACTTTTTAATATGATTTATTCTGAATTCGTTTTTAATCAATATACTTCTACTTGAAGTCAAAGCAACAAGCGCATGTTGCGATTTGGTTAGACCGATAAATGGAAGGCTCTTAAAAAAAAAAAAACTCAAAGATAACTATACGGTAACGTAGATATTGGGCCAGTAAAATTAACCTACACCGAAAATAGTCCAGTGTACACTATACACATTTGTACTGCCGATTCTTTGTTAAACAAAGGAGCTGGCTGGTCTGGTGGGGGTCCGGGGTACGGAGATCTGCTTGTATTGGGGCTAAGGGGGAAGATTATAACCTGTCCACTTCGCGAGGTCCTGAATGCAATGCTAAACCTGGTTACTACCGTTGGACCTTATTCATGCAATGCAAAGCGTTATGGTTTCCCTTATAGATTTTGGTGGCCATACATGACCGAAACTTTGGTTTTTAGAAATCATCTAGCACTTTTAACCCGTTAAAATGCGCCTACCCTCTCCGATCCTGCAGAGTCTGCCACGTACAAAGTTTTTTCTAGACCGAGATATTTAGTGGTATCAAAGCGGTAGTTATATGCTAATTGTGCTGGGAAAATGGGTTTTTCCCCTCAGCTAACTGTATTTATCTTGACCGATAACATAATTTGTAATGTACAAAGGCAAAGAAACGTTTTGGAAACAAAACATATTACGAAGTCGAACGAATTTACTAACAACAATTTTTGCGATTCAAAGCAAGGCGTTATACTAGTCAGTCGTTTATACCTTAACGTTCTCAATTTTTAAATAAGAATTCAAGTCTCAACTGAATAATTGTAAAACTTAAATTGCACGCCTTTATGCAAATATTTAAATGCATTTTTTTGTAATGCAACGCGTTTGAGCTGCCTAAACGCAACTCAAATACATAATCAAGCATGCAATATAAATTGTAGTCAAAGTGAGGTCATTACAGGCGTTACATGTAAAAAAAATATATAAATTATTTTTAATTTCTTACCAGTCTGTGTAGTATTATTGGCAGATAATCAACATTTCGCAGCGGTTGAGTAGCAGAAAAGGGCATACTTTACTTTTCATCAGCGCAAAATATACAATTTAAAATGAAAATTACATAAAAAAAGGAAATTATTGATTGTAAAAATGTGTACGATTGACGGCATAATTTGCATAAAGCGCGCTAAAGTATAATAAACAATTTTCCATTTCCATTCTTGTAAAAACTTTTTCCCATTTTATTCAAATTTTCTGCGCAAAAAAAAAAAAAAAAAAATCCGACCCTAATTATATGTTACAGTTAATGCTACTATATATGGGAATAATGTGCATATTAACCAAATGTTTGACTCTTTAGGCTCTGCCATTTTCTTTCAACACAATTCAAAACATGGCAATTGCAGTGTGCCTTTTATTGCGTATTACATTTGATGTGTTTCTGTGTTTTCGTACTTCAGCACAGTCTAATGGCATTTCTGTGTCGCAATCTATTTATTTTGCTATAAAAGGGTTGGCATAATTATCGTCAAAATTAATGATGCTGTGTAAATATTCGTAAAATGAAAATACTTTCGATTGGAGCTGTAACGGCCTTTCTAGCTTGATTTTTAAAAACATGAAAAGTTTATGTCGGTGAAATGACTCAAATGTATGCTGAGACATTTCGCGTATTCCCAGAGATATGCTACAAAAAACGACGGAATTGACGAAAAAAGGCCAAATCTCGGCGCTCAACAGGAACAATTTTTCTTTGATGACATTGTCACTAGTGACTGCTTGATGACATGTGTTACCATTTTAATAAAAAAGCGATAGAAGACACCCATGACAAACACAAAAGACATGTCTTGCAAGACATGTCATGCATGAAGTCTTGCAAGACATGTCATGACATGTCATGCATTAAGTCTTGCAAGACATGTCATGTATGAAGTCTTGCAAGATATGTCATGCTAGACTAATGTCGGCATTTGTATAAAAATGTCGTCAATTTCCTGTAATGGTTATATTATTAAGGATGGAAAGTAGTCACCTTTTCGCTAACATTCGGGTTCAATGGGATCTACAACTTCAACATTAATGCGTTTAAACTTTCAGACGCCAGGAGTAAGGAGTCTCAAAAAAATTTTTTGGTTTTGGGTTAAAACGGAAAAAAACGTAATTTATATATTCCAAGTAGATCGAAGCAAAACCCGGTTGATTCTATCAGTAAAACATGGATAAATGAAAAGGACCTAATATTATTTTACTTAAAATGGTGTTATTGCCTATTATCATTAACAAATCAAACCTCATTCACAGATTTCTGATAAATGTTTTCGCTTTCTATCGTTTCTTACTGTCCAATTTGTCGAGTTGATTAATTATAAATATTTATAGCATACTTTAAGGCGTGTACGATATTTACCTGAATGCGTTTTACAATAAACTTCAATTTTAAGTTTTTTTTTTGTTTTGTTTTATACTTTTCCGATTTCATTTGTTTTTATACAAACTGATGAAATATAAATCCAAAGCAATTTAATATTTTTTTTCCAATGGTTAGCAATAAGTTTCAAATGGCATTTGTGTAATAGTCAAAATTTGAAATATTCTAAGACCTAAAATTCGCATCTCCTTGTTTTTTTTTTTTTTTTTTTTTGTAGTTAAGCAACGCAATTTGTTGTTGTTGTCCACGCGCGCAAACGACGACAATATCAACAATTTCATATTTACAAAAAATAAAAAAAACAACAAAAATAGTAAAATAATTTAATTTTTCTGCCATTTTCGCCGCAGGAAAAATGTTGAATTTGTTTTATTAAAAAAAAAATAAAATAAAAGAAACAAAATGGCTTATTCTAAAATGGCAGCATAAAAAAAAAAAAAATGAAATCAAATACATCAAATAAAAATGTAAAAAAAAAATGGAAAAAAATGAAATTTAAAAAAAAAATAAAAAAAATAATTTATTACATTACAACAGTTTACTTTACTTTGGGTATATAATTTTAGTTAGATTGCAATGGGAAGCAGTGGAGTTTTAATATTTAAAATGGAAGTTTGTTTGTGTTTATATAGGAGCTACATAGCTATTATATATATTCTTAAAAATAAGCAAAATTTTGTATCTAACGGATATGCCTAGGAATGTGTCGAACAGATCAAGAATATAAATACTTTATGAAGTCTAGAATATTTCTCTTTTTCATTACAACATTTTTGACTTTCATATTTCGCTTTTTATTTTATTTTATAGCGTAGGCAGTAAAAAAACCTAGCCTTTGTTTTAAAAATAAAGCAATGAAAACCATAAAAAAATAACACAAAAAAAAAAAAAAGTCCACGTTGTCATTAAGTTGCGCATTAAATATGCGCCTAAAACTGTGCTAAGCTGTATTGTATTGTATTTTTTGTTGTTGTTGTATCATTTCAGTAGTTTGTGTAAAATATTTAAGAAGCATATTGCATAAAAAAAAAAATTCAACAGTGTGCGAATTTCTTTTATTGCAACAACTAATCAACTTATCCCTTTGTGGTCAACACGTTTTCATAGATATAACAAAAAATTCAATGCAAAAAAAAAAAAAAAAAAACCAGAATGTCTGTGTAATGCACGCTTAGAGACACAACACATGGTAATATAAAGGACACTTAAAATGGAAATGCAGGCATGCGCATAATGTTTTGTTTTTGGACATTAGTTTTAGTGCGTCCTAAACTATACATTATGCTATGCTACACTGTTTTCTGTAGTATGCGAAAGGGGCATGAAGGGGCTATACAAACACAAACAGAAACAATGCCTAACAAAGGATACACATATATACGGCTTGTATTTAATTATGTTCTTAGTCCTTTTTATGTCACAATTTTGTTTTAGCGCAACAAATAAACCACAAATAGCAAATAAGAGAGTAAAAGGCGAAAGTCAACCCCTAAAGTGTTATAACGCAATTGCAATGGTGACAGTAGCCAGTAGCTGTTGAGTATATTAGAGAGTTTTGAATTGAAGAAATTGTTCATTTAGAGACATTTAACAATAAAGATACTTTTGGCAGTTTAGATAAATTTTGCAGTTGAGATACATTAAACACTTTAGATACATTAAGCAGTTTAGATAAATATAGCAGTTTAGATAAATTTAGCAGCTCAGATACATTTAGCAGTTTAGATACATTTAGTAGTTTAGATACATTTAGTAGTTTAGATACATTTAGCAGCTTAGTTATGTTAGCAATTAAGATACATGTAGCAGTTTTGATAAATTAAGCATTTTAGATACAGTGTAGTCCTTGTTATGCTGCTTTCCACTAGAAGCAAACATTGTAATACCACCAAAATATAATAGAAGATGAGCAACGCACATGAATCTAGATACACTTTAACACTTTAGCTGCCGCATTTGTTACGCTCACTCATGCGTACATACACATACATATACATACATATATATGTAATTCTAAGTTTATATAGTGTAAGTGTGAGTCAAGCCTTCTGTCTGTCCGTCCGTCTGTCTATACAACTTACTGCATGCTAAGCATTTATGTTTGTCCCAAGGTAAACAAATATGTTTTCGGTGCGTTTGTCGTCTTTGTACAATTTCGGCGTTGTTGTTGTTGTTGTTGTCTTGCTATAAAATTCTATGCGAAATGACCATTTGGACTTTTAATATGCTCGAGTAATGTGCACATTAACAGAATTCATTTGTTGCATAGCCAGGCACAATAGTCCTTTTCCAGACTCTTACCACTTTCCACTAAAGTTACTAACCGCATCCTATGTATTTGGTTTATATATTTTTTTTTTTTCGTTTTTTGGTTACTATTTGTATACGTTCCGCAAAGTGTCATGTGACAAACAAATTTATGCGTGTTCCTTGCTTAAAATTGGATTTTAGCTTCAACTTCTATTTTGCTGTGAGATAGTTTTGTTAACAGAGAAAAAATTCGACTATAACAAAAAAGTAAGAAATTGCTTGTAATAAGCGAACCGTGTGGAAATTTGTTACCATTCCCCAAAAAAAAAATTTAATGCATGTAATCCTTTTTAATGATTTGCGCACGTATGTATGTATCTATTTTTTTGTTTTTGTCTTAACTTTTGTTGTCTGTCTTGTACTATTGAGTCAATTGGATTTGAAATTGGAATTGTGCTACAAACATATAAGCATATCTAACAAGCAGCATCAGCGTAGCAGATAATTCTCATGATGCTCGTAATGAAGTTTAATGTTTCAATTAGAAATGCTGAAGGTCCTTGCCGTTAATTTACTGCATTTGTAGTACTACTACTGCTGCTGCTGTTGCTGTTATTTGTTAGCAGCGTAAATTGCTCCTGCGACAGTTGTAAATAACATTTAACGCATACACGTGCCCATTTTTCTTTTAATAATAAAAATTATAATTTTAATAAAAGAAAAAAATAAAAAACTGAAAGGATAACAATTTTTCTTTCTTTACAGAATGACCGCTTACCTGTATTATATCCTGAACTGCCCAAAGTTGTAAAACAGGAAAAGCAGCTGAAAAAGAATTTAGCTAATGCAACGCCAGAGTTTGATGTGGACGATGAAGTTGATGATGATGACGATGACGATGAGATGGTCTATTTGCCGCCGAAGCATAGTAAGTATTTAAATATATTTATTTTATTTTTAAAGTGTGTCAGTTGTGTATTTCAATTAAGTTGCTATCGAGATAATCTAGATTGCAGCTATATGTAAACATAATTAGTATCCTTAAAATATATACAAAAAAAAAATAGTAACTTACAAAATATTTAACATTTCATACGCACTTTTTTTTTTTTCTTATCGCTCTGAATCACAGTTGTGTGTGATTCAATTAAGCGCTACGTTTGCGCATTATCTGCATTTTGGGTATCTCAAAAATCTCGACAGTAGACAATTTAGTTAAATGCGTATAATAAATTATACCAAAAAAAAAAAAAAAAAAATGACACAAGAAGCAAAATATGATAAAAGTTTTGCGTGCTTAGTTGCTTCTTTTTTAGATATTTTTTTCCGCTCCGAAAGCTTTACAAAGCGGCAGATACATTAAATAGTTTGCTGCATAAAAAGCGGAAAAAAAATGAAAGAAACTTTGCAAATAGTTTTGAGTATTCATTTATGCATTTGTGTGTTGTAGCTATTCTTATATACAAGTTAGCGTTACAGTATGGCTAAGTGGCGTTGTGTACCTTTTGAATGTCCATTTTTTTTTTTTGTTGTATGAAAAATTACGCTAGCCAAATAGCTGACAGTTGCTATTGTAGTTGTTGTTGTTGTTGCTATTCTTGTCTGTCCTTCTACTTTGTGCTGTATTCATAAGCATGACGAAAAGTTTTCGTGTCGCTTAAATGTTTTATTAATATTTAACTTAAGTCATTTTCTTATTATTTTCTCTTTTTTTTTCCATTTAACTTTTTTTTTTCGTCTTTAATTTCTTGACTTTTCGCTTATTGCGAGAGGTGCTCTTTATATATTGAGCTACTCAGACGAGTCCAAAAAAACATCGGTCCAAGTTATCGATATGATATCGATATATCGATATTTTTCCGAGCGCTAAGATGATGTATCCAATCACTAAAATAAGAGACTCGAGACAACTTTGAAAAAATTGTTCCGGAAGAAAACTTTATTAGTTAGACAAATCCTTTTTTATTTCTTATAATTTTATGCTTGACTATACCGACTCGGCTTCTATGGGAACACCTATGCATTGTATCCAATATGGAAAAAAAGGAGTTCAGTTGTACAAATCAGAAGAAAATCTTAAGGTTTCCACAGTTCAGAAAAATTGTTTAACTTTAAGTTTCCACCACCCCAATAATCTGACTTGGAGAGAGTCAGAATCATCATCGAAATGATATCGATATTTGTTCCAGCCCTAAGATAATGTTTCCCATCTCTAAAGTAGCAGACTTCAAACAGCTTGAAAAATTATTCCACAACTAAACTTTTATAATCAGACAATTCCTTTTTGTTTATTCTATATATTTTAATGCATGGCTATACTGTCTAGGCTCATAGAAGCTATCTTTTAGGCGTCACAGCAAAAATGGAAAAGTAAAAAAAATCCGACTTCAGTTGTACAAATCAAAAGAAAAACTTTAAGTATCAACACTCGATTTATAGTTTTCTAAAAAAAAATAAATAAATAAATAAAAGTTAAAATGCAAACGAAATAAGTTTTCTTTTGCTTTGACTAAAGTCAAAGCGTTACGCCCACAAAACGCGCTCGAATAATTCAGTGATTATGGAAAAAAAAAATATTTAGTATTAAAATAAAATAAAAAGTAAATAAATCAATAAAATATATAAAAACAGCGCTTCTTTAAATGTTAAAATACTTTTAAGCATTTTTTTGTATACGCTTTTGCCCCTTTCATTTGCGCTCTCATTGCAAAACAAGTGGCAGCAGTCAGGCAGTATTGTAGGCTAGCCTCGTTGGATGTTTCGCTTTCTGCTTTTTTTTTCTGTAGCTTTCGTTGAAGCCTTCGCAGCGCGTTTCATATTGCAGCTGTTCCAATTTTTTACTGTAAATAATGCGCTACCACCTTGCATCATGCCAGGCTCCCTGAGGCATTCATGACGACGCGACGCGTTGCAGCAGTTCTACGCTTAACATGTCAATATTGTATACATGCAGTATAGGTACTGCCTAACTACATCTACTATACGCCAACGGCAATGCCTTATTTCTTTACCTTACAACGTCATCGCCATCGCCATCGTTGTCAGCGTTCGCGTCAGCGTCAACGCCATTGCAATTGCGATTTGCTTTATATGTAGTACAGCGTTTGCATTTTCTCGCTCACCTGAATGTTTGTTCAGTCAGAAAGTTTTGATTTATTTACGGCGCAAGTTTTACATTTTACACGACACTCGCCTCCAATTACAACGCTGCCAACACCACGCCGTTTCGTCCTTTACCGTTCTGTATTTTGCTTCTTAAATGAGAGATGGCTTGTACATCAACCCTTGCCGCAATCGCTCAACTCATTTTCACTTAGCAACACGCTGCACACCCTTTTGCCTCTTGTCACTTTTCTGACGCGTGTTAAGCGTTTGCGCTGCTACTGCAGCTGACGTTGCAAATTTCTTTAGATTTAATCGTTCACGTGAGTCCTTTTCGTAACGCTAGCCTGCCTCATTTTACATTTTTTGGGTATATTCGAGTGTTTAGTTGAGAAATTGATCCACTCAGTATTTTATTTTAAAATAATCGAATAAAAACTTTCTAATATACTCAATAAATATCAGCGTGTGTTTGTATGTGTGTACGTGTTAATGTTTCTCTCTTTTCAATGTAATAGTTTTTTTGTTGTTGTTGTTGCTTTTTTTCATTTATTTTTTTTTACATATTTAGTCGAAAAGCGGATAATGTGTCGCCATGTTGTGTTTTAAGGACTTTTGCATTTATAATATTGAGCGTGCGTGTATCAACTTTTCATTTCAACGTTCTTTTCGCTCGTCCTACTCCTTCTCCTCCTCGTTGTTCGTATTGAATGTAGAGCTACATGCAACTTTCGCCACTGAAATTGATAGCGCTGTGTGCTGCAAATACAACAACAAACAAAGTTCGTCAGGTGGTGCTGGCAGCAAAAGGGGGCAAAGCAGGCAGTTGGCAGACAGTACTAAAACATTCTATGTTTGGGTTGGGCAGTAGCAGCGTAGTGCGGCATTGCAACTTGAGTGTTTGCTTGTTGCATGAATATGCAAAAAGTTTGTGTTGCATTAAAAGCCTCGTTCGTTCCTTAGGTTTTTTTTTTTTTTTTTGCTTACATTCTTTGTATTTTGTTGTTCTTTGATTTTTACCTGCTTTCTGGTAACATTTTGATTTTTACTTACTTTGCATACGGTTCGCATTGCTTCACTTCACTTCACTTCAGTTCAGTTCAGTTTGGTTTTGTTCAGTTAAGTTGCCGTTTTGCTATTTGTGTCACTGGAATCCTTATGAAAAATATTTTGCTTATGCAGCATTGAACATTCAAAATAAAAGAAAGTAAAAGTCATATTTTAAATATATTTTTCTTTCTCTTCTGCTTCTTCGTCTTCATTATACACGATTTATCTGATTAAGCAACACAATAAAGCGCACAAAGCAAACGCACAAACACAGCAGACAAGGACATTTATACGTTGCGCCTTTGCTTATGCAATGTTTTTTTTTCTTTTTCTTTTTGTCTTCGTCTTAAATGTTAAGTTTTCTTGCTTCATTTTCTCCATTCATTTCGTTTTTGGTTTACGGCTTTGGCTTGTGTAACAGTTGCTAAAATGTTTTCTTCATTGTTTTCACGCTCAACAAAAGGCAGACAATTAGTTTTCTTAAGCGACAAATCAAGTAGAAATTAAGTGGCGCTGCTGCTCAAGCTATGTCTTCCAACGTCTTTGACTTTGCCATCGTATCCCAGCCTTTGAGAAAAGAGACAGCGTTGTGGCTATACGAGAACTCGTTTGATAAGAAAACAAAAAAGTAGATTATTGGCTCTTGAGGACATAAACAATAGTTCGCCCATTGTGTGAATGTTTTTTCTTTTATTATTTGTTCGTTTTGGTTTAGTCTTGCTGTTAACAAAAGCATTTTGGTTTTAGTTTTTCTAATTGGAAAGGGTTAATACTGTGTTGCAAAATAAATCAATAGAAAAATGAAATGAGAAGAAAATAATTAAACGATAAAATTGAACTAAAATTATGACACTAAAAAATTAAAGAAGAAATGAGTATTTATTTATTTGCTATCGAATAACCGGCGTGTGCTGCTACGTTGTAGAGGCGTTTCGGCTCGTTTCCGTTTTGTACTTTTTTTTTGTTTTTTTTTTGCAGCCTGGCTAAAATATGTTGGAGCCAGTAAAACTTAAAAGCGCTAAAAAATACCGTTTTTTTTCAGTGAAACCCCAATGTGCTAGAGGTTGTATAAAAACATACAAAAAAGCAAAACATTTTTGTATGGGAAAAGTCAAAAATCGACTTCATGAACGAGCCGAATGCGCCTAATATATTGTTTTAGTGGTCTATAATTGTATTTGCATTGTTGCCTTTGAAATGAAACTGGTTTGGGACTTAACAGTTGGATGGTTTCAAAATCCATAGCGGACATAGAAACATTCTTACTTTTTTTTTATGTATAGATATTTAATATTTATTTAATTAATTGAAAAATTCGCAAATTTGTCGAAATTTAAGATTTTGCTGGCGGTTTCTGATACTTTGTTTAAGAAACTTGCTCATATGTACCCTGTATACGAAGAGAAATTTATATGGAATAGGCAGAATAGGGAGGTAGACCAAATTAAAAGCTTGGTCGATTAACCTATGTATTTCCATCTAATTGTCTGTTTTTCTGTCTGTCTGTGTTTTGGTCTGTCTGTTTGTCTGTCCATCTATGCATCAATTCATTTGGGTAAATATCCTCTCTTCTGTCCGTTTCATCATTTGTGCGTGAGTCGATTTACATCTTATTTGGATTGATTCGCCGATCCTTCCATATGTCTATCTATCTGTTCGTTTTGCTGTTTACCGTTAGAAGGAATTATTTTGGAGGCTAAGGAAAAAATAAAATATGAATTCTAACAGATTTCTTATTTATGTTTTAATTCGAAAGTAAGGCCAATTTCAAAAAATTGTGCTACAGCATAACAGTCAAAGGATTAACATAAAGTTTTTTGTTATACAAATTTAAATTCAATTTCAAACAATTTCCCGTTATTATCCTGGTAGCAAACCATTTTCGAATATACAGACTTAAAGGATAATTATTCCTCGAAAATGAAAAGAAATTCAACACAAAACGCACAATGTTTTTGCGCTCTTTATTCGAAATTTCATTTGATTTGAACGTATACGCATGCCTGAGTACAAAATAACGGTAAACATAGCCGAATATGTGAGCGTGAACATTCGGGAAAAAGTATACGAAGCATTAGAATTTATACAATATTTTTCGCTATGATACGTTGTCCTTTCGTTTATCGTTTGATTGCTTCGTGTTACGCTCCGTATGTTTACAACGGATATGCCAATTGCTCAGCTTTAAATGCAGTAGCAGCGACGTCAACAGCGCAGCAGAATAACGGTCTATAAGCGGAGCGTTATAGAGCATTTCATTTCCGTTGCGACTATTTGTGACAACGACGAAGACACTTCGCATTCAGTTTGAATTGTGTCCTCGTATTGAAAGGATATTCGTTACATTGTTGTTAAGTTGTTATTATAATTTCAATCAAACAAAAAAAAAAACAAAAAAAAAAAACAAAAAAAAAATAATACATATAAAAAAAAAAAACATACAAATAATACAAATAAAAAAAAAAATACTCAACAACCAACCAAAAATAACCGACAAACGAAAACAACAAAAAAACATACAAGAAAACGAGCAAAATTTGTTATTGTAAAATAAAAATCCGAAAATAAAGAAGATAAAAACGCCGAATTGCCATCGAATTGAATCGCAAAACGCCGTTGAATAAAAAATAGAAAAGTAGCGAAAGCTGCCGAATAAAAAATTAAAAAAAAAAAAAATAATAAGGCGACGCCAAAGTATTTTTTAAATAGTAAAAATTAATAAAAAAAAGTTTTGATGTAAAAAAATAATAATATAAAAAAAAAAAAAACAAAATATATTAATTGCATAAAAAGCTTAAGTTTAATAATAAAACAAATATAGCAAAAAGGGAACCGGAAGTGTTTAAAAAAAATATTAAAATTGAATACAAAGCAAGTGTTTCAAATTATTATTGCATACTTTTAGTTGTTATGCAAAATATATTTATTATTCTTATTAGCTTTTGTGTATTTTTATTAACTTTTAAATTTATTTTTTTTATGCTTTAAAAAATAAGTTTTGTGAACTTTTTATTTTTGTTATAGTTGCTATTTTTTGTTTGTTTATTTTAAACTGTGACTTTGTGTATTTGTTTAGCAAATATTTTTTTTTTAAAGTAGGCATTATACTTGACTTACTCAAATGCTGAAATCGATTTTATTTCTGTGTGTTCTGTTTTATTTATTTACATGCAAAGCTTAAAGCGATTTTATATACAATATGTACATATGTTTGTATGTATGTATGTGCAATGTTTATATAGCATTTTTTGGTTTAATACATAATATACTTGGCACAGCTTATATGCTCGCGTCATACATAATCCGACAACGAGCAGCCAATAAATGCTTTCAGCCACTTTCGCACAAACTGAATGAGTGTGTGGAGTGAAGTGGAGTGGAGTGGCGTGTGTAGATGTTGTATACATAGTCGCCATTCACTTGTACTGAGTATATAAAATTTTTGTAGATCTCTATTCCATGTACTATAAATGTGAACATATATGCTTACTTAGAATAGAGGCAACGCCAAGCAGTGTATGTATCTCTGCATGAGGCTTTCATATTTCCTGGTTTCCTTCTTTTTTTTTTTTTTTTGGCGTTAAAATGTTTTTTATTTATTTTTATTTTGTGTGTTTGCGTTTTTTTATCGTTAGCAAATAAAAAAATATAACTTTATTTATTTATTTTATTTTTTGTTTTTTGTTTTGTTTTTTTTTTCTTTTATTATTGCATTCAGGCAGCTATAAAAACCGGAAGCTTTAAACAGACTTGGCTTGGCTATATTTGAGACAACACGAATGGCGCGTATTGTTTCTTGTTGTAGTTGTTGGGACGTCATAAAAATGTATGCGTTATGTTGCGTTTTTAGTATTTTTTTTTGTATTTTTATGCGGCATATTGCTGGATGCTGTTGCTGACACTTCCGTTTGTCATAAGACATTTTATGTGGCGTTCGGTATTTGTCAGTCTATCTAAATTTGGATGGGTTTATGGGGTTTTGTAGTAAAAGAAATTTCGGAAAAATATCAAATTTTTTTTTTTTATAAATTATGTGTTTTATTTTAGCACAAACTAAGCCAGGGTCCGTCTGTGCTACACATTTTTTTTAAATATTTAAATCGAAATACTATTAAAAGTGTTCGCCTGTCTTACTAAATAATTTTTTTAATATTAAAATTGACAAACTTTACAAATTTCTCAAAGTGTTTAGTCCTGAAGTCTATCAGAGGTGTCACACAAAATTTTTTTTGTTTGGTTTCAAATCTCTTCTAAAATTCAATGAAATATTAAATATAATTCACAACCAGTTTAAACTACATTTAAAAAATAAGAAAGATACGATTTATATTTTTATTATTTTTTAAAATAATGTTTGAACTAGTTGTGAATTATATTCAATATTTTATTGAATTTAAGAAGAGATTTGAAACCAAACAAGATTGATTTTGTGTGACTCCACTCTGTATTGTCGATCAATGAAGGTGGTAAAAAAATGAGCCATCGTATGGCAAAGTGCTTACTACTGCCTTAGATGCTTGGTTGTATTAAATATTTAATGGTTTTATGGTTTTTTTAAATATTTAAAGGTTTTTAACACAAAAGCTAATGTGAATAATATTTTCTGATTATTTCTTAAAAAAATCTAGATTTTTTTAAAAACATAAAATAATCAGCTTAAATTTTTTTTTAATAAAACAATTTCTCATTTTTCGAAACAGTCTAGAAATATATTTAAAATACACCGACTAATTTGATTTGGTTTAAAAATAAAGACAAAAATTTAAAACGAAGAAACACTTTCAATATTAAAAAAAAAAAAACATTTGTAATTAAAAGTTAAATAATAAACAAAAAATCAAATAAATAATTTTCATTGGTCTGTGATAAGTGAAGGTCAAGCAAAATTTTTATAAAATCCCACAACTATAACTAAAAACCAAAAATTCCAAACCAAAACACACACTGACAAAAGTAAACTACAAAAACTATTCAAATTAGCAAAATTTAAAAAATAAATATAAAATCAAAAAAAAGTATAACAAAAATCAAAAATCGACATTAAAATATAAAATATATATTTTAACCAAAAAAGTGCGGTTTCACAACACACACATATACACAGAGTTACACAAACATACTACATAAACATATAAAAACAAATAAATTAAAATTATAAATGTGCTAAATACCAAAAAAAAAAAAAAAATAAATAAAAAAAAACCAAAAAAAAAATTATTATTTGGACAAGTATTTTGCCACACACAAAAATATTTTTCATAAAATTAACTGCCCGCGTCAATAAAAAAGAAAATCAACAAAAAGGCAAACCATAAAGTTCATTTAAGCTTGCGAACAATCAAAAACAAAAACTATAAAGCAAAACCACAAAAATTAACAATTCTACATTTTTTGTAACGAGAGCTAATTGAAAAATGTTGGCCATGCCTACGCTTATGATGCCAGCTACCGCCCAGATGACGCTCAGCAGCCAACCGCTGTCCGTGGGCGCACCGCATGGTAAACCGTATGAAACGAAATTATTAGCGATACATCAATCGCATTTGCAACAATCGCAGCAATCGCAACAACAACAACAGCAGCAGCAACAACAACAACAACAGGTGAATAATAAACAACAAACGCAACAAACTTTAGTTAATGGTCAATCATCACAACAGCAGCAGCAGCAACATCATCAACAGCAGCAGCAACATCAACAACAACAGCAGCAGCAACAATCGCAACAGCAATCGCAACAACAACAGGCTGCAGCAGCTGCTGCGCGCTGCAGCTGCCGCTGTTTGTGCTGCTCAACAGCAGCAACAACAACAACAGCAGCAGCAGCAACAACAATATCAAATACATTCGCAACAACAATCGCCACAATCGCAGGTGTTAAGCATTTCACCGAAGCAGGGTAAGTGTGCAGAAACAAAAAAAGAAAAAAAAAAAAAAAATAAGAAAAATAAAGCTTCTAAGTATAGCATACTTTTGGGCATATTTAAGCAAAGCGCACATATGTGCGCATTAAATTTTATGTATAAAATAAAAATATAAAAATATAATATTAAAGGGTTCAAAAGGTCATTTTCAAAATCCGAATGTTGTATACACAATATGTTTCTTTCTTTGTTTCGATTTTTATTTCTTTGTTTTTATGCTTTTTATTTTTTATACTTAATTTCTTATGTCTCCGTGTGTGTGTGTGTATGAGTTTACATAAAAATTTACGCTCATAAAATTTAACTGCTTCAAATTAAATTATTTGAATATAATATCTTCGATTAGCAACAGCAGCAGTAGCAGCTGTAACAGCGAATTATGATACTAAACTTTTGATTCGATTTTATTAAGAGTTTTAGACTATAAAATTATTTATGTGTCTGGTTTCATTGAAGTATTTTCCAAATAAACAATTGTTCTTTTTTTTTTTTAGTAAAGAAAAAGAAGCAGTTAAAAAAAAAAAAACTTTTGATAATCACTGTTATTATTCACTGTTATTATTCACTGTTATTATTCACTGTTATTATTCATTGTTATTATTTACTGATATTATTGCAAAATATGGAGCTAAAAAAATTTTAATATATACACTCTTTGGGGTTATAATGTTTTTCTCCTTTGTCAAAATGGTTCAAAATTCACTTTAATCATTTCGAAACTTGATCTAGAATTTTTTTTGTTGACTTTTTCGAAGCTGAAAATTCTAAAAGGAGCTCTGAAATAGCTTTCGATTCTTAGCCGTCATTTTAACATTTACAAACTCATCTAATTTTTTAGTCGATTGCCCATTGAATCACGAAAATAAATTCGTTATGTTTGAGAAGCGATCTGTGTACATTTTTTTTCTGTAAAAGTTTTGATAAACTTGCACTTTTTATGGGAAAAAAACTTTTTATGTATCGCTAACATTTTAGGCGTTTATCGATTCTGTTTATATTATCTGATGCTGATGATCCCTATAATCCTTTTTACAAATTTCTCGATTACAACTTGTATGCTTATAATGCATATTGTTGATTATGCTCTTTCGCTTAGCAGCACATTATCCATGCGAAATATTTAACATGTAACTATGCCAAAAGTTTGTCTTTGCTTCATTTACCTCAATTTGCTTTTTGGTGGGCGTACATGTAAGCACTTCGTGCTGTAATCATACACGTATATGTGTGTTCGTGTGTAAAGTCAAACAGAAATCAATTTGAAATTATTGACAATTTCCACATTGGCATTGATACACAATTTCGTTCTTTATATATATTCTTGATTCTAGTTTGTCTGTTTGACTTAACTGTTGGTTTACATTGCCAATTCCGTTGTCGTTTGCGCATCCACAATGCTGATTTTGATTTTGTCATACTTGGCATTACGACTAAACGAAAGACAAATAAACAAAAAAAAAAAAAAAAAATGAACGAAAGAGCAGAAAAACAGTTGAATAGATAGACAAACAAATAAACAACAAATGATTGAAGCGTTGCGAAAAATGCACTGAAGCGTACTTTCACATGGCTTGAAGAAAAAAAAAAAAAAAAAACGAAACAAAACTTTTGCTAACAAAAAAAAAAAAAAAAAAAAAACCGAGATGGACTCAAGGAAATAGCAGCATACAAACACAAAAAAATACTAAGCAAACAAACAACAAAATAAGAACAACAAAATCGTATCAAATTCTAAAATAAAAAAAATCTAAGAAAAGTATACATTTTTTTTGTGTTTTGCTCTTCAAAAGTCTGCACAATAAGTAGCATGAAGAAAAAAAAAATAGACAGTAAAGGCAAACTTTACACGTACATGTGCACATGAAATTTTTTTCCTTTTCAATTCTTTTTTTTAAACTCTTCTTTTTTATTTCAAAACGCAGCCAATTGTACTTGAAACGCTTAAGCGTACATCTTTTGGTCTGCTCTCGTTTGCACTTGCGTATACGTAATATTAAATACATACATAGATACAAATACAAGTGTAAGGGTAAAGGATAACGGCCGCTGTCCAATATGAAAAAAAAGAACGAATGCTTTTGAATGAGTAGAAAAATAGACAATGCTACAAATACTTTTACAGCGTGAAAAGTCTTAAAGTTTCATTTTTACTTTTTTTTTTTTTTTGCTTTGGTTCGTCTCTTGTGATTTTCTACTTTTGTAAAAGTTTTTAAGTCGAGTACAAAATTATCAATTGAATTGAAGTCACAAATAGCAAACAAATTGGTAAAGTAGAAGTTAAAAAAAAAAAAAAAAAAAAAAAATACTATGCGAACTGCTGCAAAATGGGTTAAAAATCTTTAAAAGGGCATTGACTGTGTAAATTTTTTTTTGTTTTTTTAAACTTTAAGATTATTTACAATCTGTCTTTTTAAGATAGTAAGCAAATTGTTTAACTAAATCATACATCATATTAAAAGGAACACCACAGGTTCATGCCAGCATAAACGAAATGAATTGAAAAAAATTTACAATTAATTTACAAAAATAATCAAGAACCAGTTTAAATTCAGGTCTGAAGGGTAGGTCCAGGGCGTGACTTCTTTTGATGTCACTATTCATTTTGACTAAACTCAGTCAGTACGTCACGTGCACGTTATTGGTTTTAAATATTACATCTTAGTTAAATATTTAGAAACATTTTAAATAACATTAAAAATTATTCAACAGATTAAATAACAATTTCTAATTAAAAATAAAATCAGCTCACAAAGGCTTAATGCGACACCTAAAGCAATAGTTCAGAATATTCAAAATATTTTATTATTATTTTTGCATTAAGAAACTTTTTAAATGCAAACAACTGATTGAACTGATTGAATATTTGAACAAATCACATTTAATTCCATTTTATTTTTTTGAAAAAAATGAAAATAACAAAATAAAATAAATATTTAAATATACAAAACATGTATAAAAATAAAGTATAGTATTAAGTATTTTTTATTTAAAATTGTACAAACAAATATTGCAGAGCTTAACTTAATTTTATTGAAAAAGTATTTTATATGAACCAAAAAAAAAAAAAAATCAAATATATATAAAGTGCTTTGTAAATAAATTTGTAGTTGTATTTAAAACAGTGAGAAATACATTTAAATTAAATAAATAACAATAAAAAAAAGAATAGAATTAAATAAAAAAAAAAACATATATTTTTTGTTTTGTTTTATGGTTGGCATAAATTTTGCTGCAATCTAAAATAGCAGAAATATGTTTTTAGCAAAATGTCAGTCGATATGCAAAACCGCAAAAAAACAAATAAAAAAAAAAAAAATTATTTGTTGCATATGTTAAAAAAAAAAAAAATTATAAAAAAATTTGAACAAAATTTTAATGCATAAAAAATAGCATAAAAAAAAAATATTTATTTCAAATAAAATAATAATTAATGACAAATATAAATAAAATTCAGTGTGCTGTGCGTTTTAATTGCGCCAGCAATAAAAAAAAAAAACAAAAAAGAATAAAATTCTTTTTATAATTTTAATGCGTATTATGTGCGCTTTTCCAATTAAGGCAGCAAGCATAAAATATGGTTACATAAATTTATATTTAATTTTTTTGTTTTTTACAAATTAAAGTTATAGCATTAAAAATATTGATAGAATACATACATAAAGCAATCATCAACTCAACAAGCCGACCATGAAATGAGTATTATTGACAAGTTGCACTTGATGTGTTTGAACTGATGAATATGATTTAAAAAAAAAAACCTTAAAACAATTTTTTTCTTAACAATTTACGCCTGAAATTCTGTCATTTATAGCTTCTATTCTTTCTTGTTGCCTTGCTGCATTCATGCTGCTTGATTGCATCGTTGCGCTTTGTGTCATTATCATTATTGTCGCCATTAAGCTCATTCGTTTTATTTCATTTCATTCCATTTTTGTTTGGTTTACTTTTTAATTTTTTTTGCAGCATACTTTGCGGCGCAGCTCACTGTTTGCACGTTACGCCATTATCTTGACTTGTGCCTTGTTTATTTTTAGTTCTTTTTGTTATTTTTGTTGTACGTACATAGCATGCCTGAAACTGCGCCTGTAGTTATGCTTTAAATAAGTTCGAGAATGCTTGTATGCTGCTATCTTACTGTCTGCAATTTTTCCACGCTTTCACTTTGCAACTTTTTTTTTTTTTTTTGTATATCGCTGCATGTGAAGCTAGTTTTTTCCCAACATTTTACAGAGTATATGAAAAATTGTTGAGTATATGAAGTTTTGTATACAGTTTGCGACAATTTTCGCTTAAGAAGTTTCTCTCGAGCAGTTTTGCCATTTTGCTAACGGAACTCTCAGCTCAGCTGGCTTTTTACTTTCTAGATGCTCCAGTATCTACCATCAAGTTGGACCTGACCACTTTCTGTTTGCTGCTTAGCTATGATCGAAATTTGTCATACTTACAAATAAATCTTTGAGTCATTTCCATAATGTTAATTTCCTATAACAAACTCTGCCTTTTGAAGCGTATTATTTTTTTGGCTTCTTTGTGTCTTGTGCCATGCAGTGTTTTATTTCTTCACTTTTTTTAAAGCGAACTCGTTGTCCTTGCATGCACTCAATGTGTTTCTTTTTTTTTTTTAAATTGAAAACCATATATCAATTGCCTAGGCTAAAAGGATATTTTGTCTGCGCTTGTCACACACACACATACACATATACACTGCTTGGCTGGCTAGCTAGCTGTCTGCTGCTGTTGCTATTGTATCTTACTTTTACATGAATAGTTTTACTTCTCAGTCTTTTCGTACTACAATTCTTTTTGTTGCTATTTTTTGCAGCTATTGTCATCTTCGCTACTACTACGACTACTACTATGTATTTATATCCTTTCATTTCGTAAACTTCTGCACTTGCTCTTCTTATGGGCTTTCATTTATTTGCTATTAACCTGTCATTGTTCATTTTTATTATGGTGCGGTTGGCTCGTTTGTTTGTTTGTTTGGTTGTTGTCTTTCTTTCTGGTCCTTTTCTTGTCTTTTTTTCCCTTTACATTTTGTAGTTTATTATTTTTATTTTTGTATTTCTCGCGTAAGTTTTTTTTTTCTCTGTTGTCTCGCGGCATTTTGTGGCACTTTGTGCAATTGTACAGCGCAATGTGTTCGCTCGTTCGATTTCTCTGTACGTCCATCTGTCCGTCTGTCTGTCTGTCTGTGCATGTAATAAATTGTTATTATCACGCTGCTGCAGCATGTCGTCCAAGTCGTCGTCGTCGTCGTCCTCGTCTCGTCCGCGCTAAAGATTTATAACTTTTATTATTATTGAACATTTCAGTTTTCTTTGCGCGCGCAAATGCATTTATCCTTGCAAAAAAATATCGTCGTTCAATTGCATTCACAGTCGACGACGACGACGACATTAAATAATATTAATAGTTTAAAAATCAATCATACGACGCGTGTGCTGTACATTTTTTCTACTACAATATTTCATCATCTTCATCTTCTTCTTCTTTACTTGCTTGTTTACTTACTTACTTACCTGTCGTCGATATTAATTTTTTAATAATAAAAATGGCGTTCATTGATGTAAAGTGTCATTATAGTCTTTGCAATGCTGTCATTTAGCTGTCTGCTTTGTTGTCGCCATGGTGATGCTCTTCTTACTTGCTGCTGCTGCCACAAAACTAAATGAAAAGACAACGTTAAGTGCAACAACAACAACGAAAACTTTAGAAGAAGCAGCAGCAGCAGCAGTGGCAGCTTAGAGTCATAAAAAGTGTAGAGCAGCAGCAGCAGCAGCATCGAAACCCTTAAAGTACATGTCTAGTATGGCATAATGTCTGCTGGACATACAAGCAGCACAATACTGCCTGCATGCAGCAAGGACGTTGCTCATTTTTAGCGACATAGCCGACTCAACGTTTTAAATGAAGATTAGTGTTTGTTGTATACACACACATATACTAGATTCTGCCTTTTTCTGCTTTCTTTCTTTCTTTTTTTGCTGCATTCCTTGTTGCCTTGCTATTAAGTGGGCGTGGCTTCTAAGGGAACAGAGAAAAAATTTATAGTTTTACTACTTGTACGTATTTAGTTGCATTGTTTTGTTAAACAACAAAAGCATAAAATATACTCTGACTGCATACTTCTGCTGCTTCTTTCATCTTTTATACTGAGCTGGACTAATACTTTAGTAGTAGGATTAAGCGACGCTTAGCATTGGACAGCAAGCAAGAAAAAAAAAGAATTAAGAAAAAGCGAATAAAGAAAGAGAGAGACGAATTAAATCTGTTTAAAAAGTATTAAAGTTTAAACGTTTAACACAGCAGCACTTCAGGCACTTCCTTGCAACGCAGCTTTATCATCTAATACCAATGTGTATGTATGTGTATGTGTGTGTGTTTGAAGCGCATCTTTTGCCAGTGACAATTCATTGACTGCTTGAGTAACTTCGGCATTTAACACAAACGCTTTAAAAAGTGAAAAGTTTGCGACAAAAGTTTTATGTGGAAATCCTGTTGTATGCCATAAAGAGAGCACAATTGAAATGCTGCCAATAAACTCTGACCTCAGTGCGAAAAACTTACGAAGCTATTCGCAAGAAAACCAACCCATACCCTCCTTTTTATATATAAAATATAAAATGACTTTCAAATGAACCGCAGCCGCAGTAACGCAGAAATAAAATATATATGTATTATGTGTAGCAGCGCAGCAATGCCAGCTGCCGACGTTAGCATCGACAACGACATCAACATTGACGTTAACCGGCAAAAAAAAAAAAAAAAAGGATATGCTGGTAGTAGTAAAGTGTAGACAAATATAGCCAGCGGGCAAAGGACAAATGAACCAATGCGCTGCTGCTGCTGCTACAGCCGCTGCTGTTGATTCTATAAAGTTGTATAGCAGCCTCGATGACCTCGATGCTGCCGGTGAAATAAAATAAAAATTTAAATAACAGCGCAGCATTGAAAGTTATAATAATAAATAAATAAATAAATAATAAAAGCAGCGAATATACGCGGTGAGGCGTATTGCAATGCTCAGCTAAAAGCGCAATATACAAAATTGACTAAATGAGATATTGACAGACGGATGGACAGATGGACAAATTGACTAACTGAACGAATGAGTGAATGAATGAATGAATACCAATGCTTAACTTTGTGCTGTGCAGCTTTAGGCAACGAGCACAATAATGGGAAGTAGCAAAAATGTCCTTGCTCGAATTTGTATAAAATATAAAATAAAATACAAAAAAAAAATTGACAACAACAATAAAAAATGGACATTTTACAATAAAAAATTATAATAAAAAAATATGTATGTATATATTTCATACGTCAGACAGATCTCCAATGCGCGAATATATTCCACAAAAACCATTTCAAAATGTATACACGTAGAGTCCTGTTTCGAGCATACAATACAAACGATGAAATGAAAAATATGTATAAAATGTATGTAAAATTGCTATTAAAAGAGAGTGTGTGAGAGAGCGAGAGAGGGGGAAGAAAGCGAGTACTACGACCTCAAAAAATATTGCTTGACACTTGCCAACAAACGCTTGCATATCGACTGACAGACTGACGGACTGTATGCATGAGTCAGTGCGAGCATTGTGGTCGTCGTTATCCTGCGGACATTGTCTCCAATGCTGAAATATTTAAAAGCGTATAACGTATTGTGAGGACAATCAACAACAACAACAACTTCAGTTGAGTTGAGTATGCTCAATATTTTTGTACAATTTAAATGTCAAGCATTTATGTAAAACGAGTAATATACAAGTACATATATGTATATACAGACGATAACTATGTATATAAGTGTACTACATACATATATATAGAGTAATAGGATGCTGCAAGGCGTCTGCATTTGTGACCGCCACAGTAAAAACTGGAAAATCGATCAACAAAAGCATTGTGGCAATGACTTGTATGACTTTAAAGTCAGCTCTATATTATGTACAACAACAACAACAACAACGACGACAACAACGATGAGAACGATTACGACAACTATGAGACAGCTAGTTAGACCAAAGCATAAAGCCTGAGTAGCCTCACTGACTGACTGAGTGAATGACTGCCTGCTTGAATGAACGAATGAATGAATGAATGACGTCTACGCTACTTAGCTTGAGGTCAGCATGAGTTCATGCAAAAGCAACGAGAGTGAACTAAATAGCATAAAAGTAAAAAAAAAAATTGTGCTGCGTTGCGTTGAGATGAGTTGAGATGAAAGCAACAACGCCAAGCCAAGCAAATGAGCCAGCAACCATTTTGACATTTTCACTGTCAGTTGTTGTCGTCATTGTCGTCCTCGTCCAGCATAGTTCAGTCTTTGCATCCGGTCGACTGACTGACTGACTGACTGACTGACGCCATAATGCCAAAGTATGTTGCAACATGAAATAGCATTATACATACTTAGTAGCTTTGTTCTATTTTTGTATTTTTCTGTATTCATTCACGCGCCAAGCATAAAACAAAGATAATAATTTACAAAAAAAAAAAAAAAGAAGAAAAAAATAAGAAATAGCCACAGCCATAGCGCATGAAACCCACAAAGCCGCCACATCCGCTTGTCTTTGGCTGCATTCAAAATGGCGCCTTTTGTTTCGCATAGTGTCCTCTGTTGCAATAGCAGCAGCAGCTGTGACGTGACCAAGCCAGCCAACAAGCTTTTTCGATTTAACTGCAACGTTATGTATGACTTAAGTTTATTCCCATTTATTGTGTTAGTCAAAACTAAAAGCATTAAATTTTGCTATAATTTTTCTGTTTAATCGATTGAATTTAAGATGCACATTATTTTTAATGCCGTGTTTAACTAACAACATTAGCCTTAGCACTAAGTAGTTAAGAAAACAACACTTGCTTGGGCTATGGATGGTAACTTTTCGATTATTCTTCGATACTTTTATATAAATTGAGATATAAAAGTATTAAAAAGTATCGATGGGTGCAACATAGTAATTTATTGTTCCAACATTGGCAAGTGCATTGTTTTAACAACATATTTGCGATTTCAGTTGATTAGACGATAAAAACATTTGAATTTGTCACAACGATAGAGTTTTTCAATTTTCAAACAATGCAAAGAAACGTTTTGGAAATGAAACATAACATTGAGATTCCCGGGTACGTACAACTTGAAAACGTACGAATTTTGAAAACGTAAATCGAAAAAGTTTTTGTGATTAACGAGAGCATGACTGAAATATAAATTATCGATAATTGCGTTCGATCCATAAATAAATATTAAAAAGATATCATATCCTGATTATTCTTAAGCACTTTTGATGGTGTATCTTAACTTTATGCATTTTCGATTGGAAAGTTTTTATCTAGTATCTAAATAAGCTTCATAATCATATTAGAAATCTTGTAGAACAACCCTAATATTAAATCGTCTTTAAGTTCTGTTAAAGGAAAAGAACCTAAATTATTTAACAATATTCATAATATTTGTTATCTAAAAAAAAATTTTCTACACTTTGTAATAGACTAAAAAATATAACCATTCTCTTGTTCAAATTTTTAGTGTTTTGAAAATTTAAATTGGTTTGTTTGTTTTGTTTTGTTTCGTTTTACGAATGCGTCTCTCTAACTTATTTCGATTGCTTTATATGCATGATTTTCTTCTTTTACTGTTTTCTCATGGATATTTAGCTCTGGCCGCATCCTTACTAACAAAATTTGTTTGCTTCTGAGTTGTGTGTTTGTATTTGTTGCTCGTTGCGGTTTCAAAGTGTTGATGAATGAAATGCAGTTAACACACTAAATCGTGCTGCGCGCTCGAACGCCCATTTTACGAATCCTTTGCGCCATTGCTACAGCATTTTTGTCAATATTTTTATTTTTTAGCCGCATGGCGCCATCTTGCGATGCGTTTTTCGCACCAATTAATCATTGTGCTGCAAGCATAAATTTTCGACAAAAAGTCGCTGCCACTTTTACAGCTGCTGCTGCTGCCGCTTTGGATGCTTTTGAACTGTTGAAAGTTATTGACGTTGCTTGGCATTGAGAAATACGCGCGCAAGTCTTGACAAAAATCGGTCCTTGACGAAATTCAAGCTGGTTATAATTTATTCTATTTTTGGTTCATTAATTGCAAAAGTTTAAATGATCTTGCGCGCTCAGATTATCTCGTTGCGCTTCAATGTACATTTATTTATTTCGTATTTTTTTAAGGATAACGAGTCCTTTTTTTATATTGAAAGTCATTCGAAAATAAATTTGATTTGCACATAAAAGGAAAAAAACAACCCACACAGCACTTAAGCGAAATTGCGCTCAAATAGGTTTGAATAATTAGACCTAAAAAAAAAAAAAATGAAACAAGGACTCTGAATCCTCAAAGCCAAAAAAGAAGATAGAAAAGAGTAATGACAACAACATGTTGATACATATCGCGCCTGTATTTTGTTTACATGTCAAAAGCGCTGTCAAAAAAAAAAAAAAAGGAAAAAACGAAACGAAACAAAAAGGCAAAGTCAAAGTTAAACAAGCAGCAGCAGCCTACTTCCAAAAAAAAAAAAAAAGGAAAAAATAATAGAAACTTGTAGCGCAACACAACCCGCATCAACAATCTACAGAAAAATGGTAGGAGTAGGTGTGTAGCCACCAGCAGAGCTTGTAGGTGTTACACTTTAATGATAACAATAAAATAGCACACAGGAAGCGCGCATCAATGTCATAAGACTGCTCGCAAGGATAACAACAATATGTGTAACAATAATAAGAAAAGAAACAAGTATGTAGTATGTAATCAAATGAGGGTGTTTTTTGAAAAATTGCGACAGCAGCAGAAGTCTTAAATCAAAAAATTATATAGTCATGTATGTATGTGTATATGTATGTGTGTGCTGTATCCTTGTTATTTTATTTTATTTTTGTTTTTTTTTTTACTACCGCTGCTAAAAGGCAAGCAGTAAGCAAGCAACTGTCTAACGAAGGCTCAAGCGCAGCCAAAGTTGTGCAAAAATTAATTTATAATAGGCATCCTTTATGAGATGACAAGGATGCTGAATGAGATAATGGCATCAACAAGCAACAACAAGCAGCAGCAGCAAGAAGCTTTTCAAATGGCGCATGTTGCCAAATAATAAAATTACTTATCGGCAAAAAAAAAAAAAAATGAGAAAAAAAAGATATAAGATACAACAAAGCAGCGCTAACTTGTAGATACTTGTAAGCTGCTGCTAATAAATATTTAAAAATGTTTTCCTTTTTTTTTTTTTGTTTGTGAGGGTGAAAGCAGTCAGTTAACTATTTGGCATAATGAGTGTATACGCTACGTTTAAAGTAAAAAGCAGGGTTTTCTTGAAAATGTTTGGAATGCGAATTGGCTAATGTAAATGTTAAAGAGAGAGAGTAACTCTATATGAGCGAGAGTAACTCCTCAAAATTTCTTCTATTTGATCAAAGCTTATAAAATGTATCTACAACAAAAATGAAATTTTTTTAAAATTTTTTATAGCAATTAAATTGCCTAAATTTAAATATAATTTATAACAAAATGAAAATTTGAACATGACTTTCTAATTTTAAACGCATTAATATTTTATTTTTTTTTTTTAAATTTCCATTTGACTACGTGTCCTTTTTTTGCTGCTACTTTATTATCAACGCAGTCAGTCTATAAAAATGCGATAAGAGATGGCAATAAAAAATGTTTTATGTGCAAATTATGTTTATTAGAAATATGTGTTTTTTTTCTTCTTCTTTGTTCGTTGTCAACAAAATGAAATGAATTGTTAGAAGAAAGTTAAACAGAGACGCAAAAAAAATAAAAAAAAATACATTAATAAAAAGAATCACAATCACAAAAGTTGTTACCAAAATCATTTTTTTTTTTGGTTGCTTTGTAAGATTTGTGCAAATATTTTGCTTTAATTCAAAGCGCCTAAAAGTATGAAAACAATAAACAAAAAAATCATAATGGAATTTCTTGCGAAAGCCGCAAGCAAGCAAGCACGACAAAACGTTGCATGGTTTGGTTGTATAAAACATTTAGTAGACAATGGAAAAGAGAGAGAGAGAGAGAGAGAGAGAGAGAAAGAGAGTAAAAAAGAAAGAGTGAGCGTTATATGCGTTGTATAGAAGGCGCGTACTGACATGGTCAAAGTGCATAAAAGGCTAAAACGTGTTAACACTTTAGACGCCTACGCCAAGTAATAAGCGACAAAGTAACTATGTGTTTGTATTTGTGTGTGTGTGTGAGTGTGAATTTCATATAATTCGATTTAAACTATTTGCACATACAAGTGGCCAACAGCAATAACAACAACAAACTTAAAACGACAACAAACTAACAAAAATGTTGGCGAAATAATAAAAGAAAAGCCAAGAAGAATGCTCAAGTCGAGTATGCTCAACTGCAAGATACCCTGTACCCCTTCTTTATGTACCTTCAGTTAAGTCTTATTTTAGTAAGAAATCTTAGTAAAAAAACTCAAACAAATGGGAAAAACTTGTATGGCGACTATAGCTACAATTTTTTTGGACCTACCCATATTTTGGTATATTTCATTAGAGACTATTACAGGCCTAGTTTTTATTAAATTTTAGATTCTAGAACAAGAAATAAAGAAGTTTTTAATGCAAAAACCCAAAATATTGGGGTAGATTGTATGGTACTAGAAAGAACCCGTTTGTAAGTGACCACTTGATGGCACAGGAGAGCCCAAGTTTCAAATATTATGACCCTTTCTCTTATAGTTTCCGAGATAATCGTCATAAGGTAGACAGCACGCCAGACGGACAGACGGACGGACAGACGGACGGACAGACGGACGGACAAATATGCTTTATTTGACCTGGTTAAACCTATTAAGAAGTAGGTCTATGGGCCGTCCTTCTCTAAGGAAAACGGGAAGAACTCAAAATAAAGCCGCTTGAAAAGCTTTCCTTCTCAAAAATTGTCTGAGACGCTCATTGGGGGAAAAGAAAGCTAAGGAACAATTAGCGCACAAAGATACTCAAGGCATCAAAAAGTTTATAAAATTCATATAACAACGTTAAAAAAAATCAAACTACCTTTCATCAATTAATAAATTCCATTATTGAGAAAATGTAGCAGTATTTAAATGGTTTAAAATTTTACAAGTGCAACCAAAACTACCACCAAACTCAGAATTATGAAAATGTTCCTTAAAAAAAAATAATGCATTGATAGCATAAACCGCTGTTAACAATAACAACGAGCAACAATAACGATAACAACAATATTGAAACATTGTTGCACATATTCTTTTTTCATACGAATGCAGACAGAAAGAAAGAGAGAGAGAGAAGCTACCTACTGAACTTTTGACATAGCAATACAAACACAAATGCACACATATACAGATACACAGATACATACAAACAGTACAAAAATAGTTACAACCAACGACAACGACAAAAATGACGTTGACACCATAAAATGCTTGCATTTGTATTTGTAGACGATTGCATTTATATACTCCCACACACACACACAGATACACACAAATATAGTTAGATATACATAGTAGATATCTATGTATATATTCTTAGCACTTTTAAAACATTAGCACAGCGCACAGTCAGTCATCCAGCCAGAAAGCAAGCAAGCCAAACTGCCAACCAAGTAAGCAGCTAACAACAACAGCTGACATACGAATTGTGCCTCTACAATTGCACTCTATACTAACATCTATGGCAAATCCTTCGTCCTTACATACATACATACACACAGAACACCCACGCAACCGGCAAACTGCAAACGAGTCTTAGAATGCCGATTCGAGTCGTTTCGACTTTTCAATGAATTTTCCTCGGCTAGTAAAATGCAATATGTACAAGGAAGGAAAATGTAAAAGCGGAAGCTTACGATGTGGCTTGTTGCCGATGCAATGCGCTCAGCTAGCTTGCTAGCGAGCAAGCGAGCGAGCGAGTAGTAACACCGCCGAAAGCAATACGATGAGAACTACAGATTCTACAACACTACTGAAACTGAAATTTACAAAATTTTGTACATTCTTTTGCGACCCGGCACAGCCCGAATGACTATTTGTTGTAACAAACCAACAAACGATAGCAACAAAATTGCAGCTGGGCATGTCCTTTTTTGTTTTTTTTTTTTTTTTTCATTTTCTATTTTTGTAAAAGTCGACAGCAGAGTCTCGTCTCATGTGTACGTTGCACTCACTGCTTTTGTATGTATTTATTTGTTGTTGTTGTTAGTGTTGTTGTGGGTGTAGTTTTACTTTTTTTGCCTTCTATTATTATTTAGTACTATAATTGTTGTTGGGCATTACTTTATTTTTTTTTTTTTTTTTTTAGGGTGAGTTGCGCTGTGCGAAACTTTTAAATTAGAAATTTTTGTTTCAGGCAGTTTTCAACGGTTTTTTTTTTCGCTTCAAATTTTTAATGTTTATTTTGGGATTTTTTAAAGTGTTATTTAAATTAAATTAATTAATTTTGTCTGAAATTTATAATATAAATACTAGTGTTGACAAAAAGAGTTGTTTTTGAGTCACAGTGTCTTTAAATCGCTGTGACTGTAAACAGTGATAAAGCGCAGCTCGCGAAAAGCAATCAGCTTTACTATTCGCGAAGAGTGATAGATATAAAATCGACGATAACTAAACATGTTCACAAACAAGAAAATCGCCAAACAATACTTTTAATCGCAGTGCAACATTGCGATTTTTAAATCACTGTGAAAAAATCACCGAAAGTGATTATATTAAATTTTTTTGCTAAAAATCGAGTTGCTTAAATAGTATTATTACATTTTAGAATATATTTAGAAGGGCAATGGTCAGAGTATATGCATAGCACCCGTTTGTAAAATTTTTGTACAGCTTTAAAGCTGTTTGCTTTATAAAACTTAAAAATAATGGAAAATGCCAAACGATTTAAGGGACAGGCGGACGTGCAGTTTGAAGGATGGACGAATATACAGATATGGCTGAAGGGTATTTTTGTCATTGAATTGAACAATAATAAATATCCTTCAAGAGATACACAATATGCACTTCAAAATAAATTTATCTAAATGAACAGAACATTTTTATTATTATTTTTTATACAATAGCAGCCAGAGAGGTCACTGTGTTACTTCTATAATTCAATATTAATTAACGAATTATCAGTTTACCTGTTTACAAATCAATGATGAAGAAACGATTTTTGTGTTGTTGTTTTTATATAAATCAACAAAACAAATAAATAAAAGCAAACTGAAAGAGAACTAAATCAAAATCTATAAAATTCAAACAAAAAAAATAAAAATAAATCAATTCACTTTTGTATAAAAAAAAGGGACGACACAAACAACAAGAACAATGAAGTTAAACAAATCACAGACAGACAGTCAAAGCCAAACAATGAATGACAACAAAAAAGATAAAAAAAAAAAATTGAATAAAAAAAAGATACAAAAAAAAAAAAAATTCAAAAATTGTTTGCAAACAAAGCGCAGCAGCAAATCAACGAATTTGAAGACACCTAAACAGTACACGCCATAATAAAGCTTTCTGCCGCACCGCAATAGCACGCCCATTTTTTTTGATTTTTTTTTCGTTTTGTGGTGACATTATGCCGCCATATTATACCCTGGCACACGGCATGCCATGGCAGTCGCATCATAACGTTGAGCTTCATTTAGTTTGGCGGTTAAGACGAGTGAAAATTTCTAATTTTTTCTTTTTGGGTTTTTAGATGCTTGACAGTCAGTTGCGCGCGTATTCGGCTGCTTATTATTATTTTGATTCTTTTTTTCCTCAATTTTTTTTAGTGAGCTGGTTGGCATCCTTTTGTTAGCTTCCGCATTTATTTTCATTCCTTTTTTGTAGTACAATATTTTTTTTTTTGTTGTCTCTAGTAGCTGAACAAAGCTGATGTGATTGAATTTCCTTCAATACACGACGCACCGCGTTGCCGTTGTCTGTGCAGCAAGATAATTTTAACGCAGGCGTCACCTAATGGCATTCCGCAAATTGTTTTCAAAAAGGCAAAAGTGAAAAAAAAAAAACCAAAAAGCCCAGAAAGTAAAAGTAAAATAGAGCGAGAATGAAATTTAGTACTGCTTTAAATGCCCGTCTTTGGCTTACGGTATGCCGGCTTTACTCTGTGGCAGACAAAAAAAAAAAAAAAAAAGGGGCAAACAGGCAGGGGGAAAGGAGTCAGCGCAAAAAAAGTTGTCATGCTGCCAAGAAGCAAACGGTAAAAACAAAGACGAAGACGGAAGAAAAAGAAAAACAACTTAATACCCAGCTGATGCCTATTAAACACAGCATTTTCCGCCTGGCACCATACAACACGAACGGAAGACTTAGCTCCTGCAGCCCCTTTCTTTTGTCTTAACCACTCACAACATCACCCACACAATTTCGTCATTTCGTGTCGAAGTCTTGCCTTGATTTTGAGGCTGCTTATATTTTCATTTGCTTGATTTGTTTTGGCATAATTTTGTCGTATTTTTTTTTTTTTTGCAGAGAATTTTTTTTTGAGTAAAATTATTTCGTATTTTAGCGTTTATTTGTTTTTGCCGGCTGCTATGGCAAATAAATGTTTGGTAGACCGCAAATCAATTGCGTATTTTATTTTTTTTTCCGCTTTTTTCTCATTCTATAATTATATTTTGAGCTAATAATAAGCGTAGACACAGTATTGTGCTTTTTTTTTTTGGTTTGAACTACGCATGCAGCATTTAGCCAATGCTGTATAATTTCAGTTAATTGCTCTCTAAGCAGCAATTTTTTTTCTGGTGCTGTATATGCTTTTGACAAAAGACAAAATGAATGAATGAAACTTGATTGTGTAATGCTTTAATGTTTTGCCACTTTATGTCATTTGCCGCATGTGTTCTGCAAACGAAAAGTATCTGAAAGTGCAACTTCAAAATGTGTTAGCCACAAAAAGTAACTTTTGTTTCAGATATTTAAATCATGAAAACAATTTTCTGAAGTATCTTTTAAAACTAAAAGATACTTTATTTTTAAAAAGTATCTTTTACAACTTAAAGATACTTTATAGAAAGTATCTTTTAAAAATATCTTTAAAAACTAAAAGATACTTTATAACACTTATAGTAGATACATATACAAATATATATTTGCTGCCAATAAGACATGCATATCAATGTGTATCAATAAATTCTTGCACTCATTTCACTTTTTGTCTCAGATATATGTGTATGTGCTCTCGTACATTATTCGTTCTTATTATTTTGCGCTTCATATGCTGCAAAGAAAACGAAAAAAAAAAAACGTTGCAGGAAAATTAAATTTGTCTCTTGACTGACAAATGTCTCCCCGAGAGGCCAAAACCAGAAAAGTACTTGACGATACGTAAAAGTCAAATTGTATCTGATGCAAACGAAAGACGAGCAGAGTTGAAAAATATATACATACATACATACATACTTATGTATGTGTATTGAGTTAATGTTTGTGCGTTTATGGCGGCAGCGCTGAGTCACTCGACTTGCAGTTGTTCGACAAGACAGAAGGACATACAATTCAGACAAAAAGTCGTAGATATATTCATGTGTGTGTGTATGTGTGTGTATACAAAGTTGCGTTTGTACGTTCATAAGTCAGCTTGTAATGCTGTTAAGCAGCAAAAGATACTGTCAGTATACACACACATATATATTTAAATATACATATAGCCACAGCGCCTGATTGCAATGAGTAGTAGTATCTGTAACTGTATGTCGAGTTGAGTCAAGTGAAGTAAAGTAAAGTAAAGTCGAGTCGAGTCGAGTCGGACGCGTCAAGGCGCATCGTGTCGAGTGAGTGTATCTGAATGTAGTATCTTTAGTGCTGTCGGCAACTGAAACTGCTTCGACAACGTTGTCGAGATCACTGCTTGGCTAGATGAAGATGAAGATGAACAGCCAACAGCAGCAACAACAGCAACAGCAGTAGCAATAGCAGCAGCTGATGTTGATGATGATATACACTCCAAGTGCGCTTTGGGGGCAGCATAAGCAAATAATGTACATACATGTGTATCTGTGTATACAAGTAGTATCTTATATAATATGTTGTGCTATATAGTAGATTTTTTTTATTTTTTTTTTAGCTGCTGCTCTTACTCACTTACTTATTTATGCCATTATATTCTTTTTTTTTCTATTTTTTTTTTTTGCTGCGATCATGATGCTTTAACTTTTTGCGTTTAAAGTAACTTACGACGTGCACAGCATGAAAATGTCTGTTGGCAGCTATTAAATAAAGAAATACTTCAACAAAAAAAAAACAAAAAATTCTTAAAGGATCACAGTTCATTTTGGCATAATTTAATTTTTCGCTACTTATTTTAGATGATTTTTGGCTTAAATAAATTTTGCAAAAATAATTGCTTTAGCTCTAAAAAAAAAAAAAAAAAACTAAAAAATAGAAGAAAAAAAAAAAAAAAAAATACATGCAATATGCCAGACGCGAATTCTCTACGGATACGCGAGTTAGTAAAAAAAAAAAGCGATGAAAAAGAAAATCTAAAACGTTGCAGTTTGGCCAAAAAAACAAGTGCGGTGATGTTGTACTAGTTTTTTGTTGTTGTTGTTGTCGTTAGTGTTGGCAATGGCAGTTTCGTTTGCGAATATTAACAAAAAAAAATAAAAAAGGAGAAAAAAAAGAAACAAACAAACATTTGTACATAGAAAGTGAGAGAGAGAGAGCTACCATGCACCCACAAAAAACTACGTGTAGAATATAAAAATTTCTATTTAAATGGCAAAAATCAACAAATTCAACGCTCTGTGAAGCAAAACAATCTAAAACACAAATCGAAATTAAATGACCACACTTGTACACACAGACACACACATACACACTGACATACAAATACATAAAAAGAAATGCATATGCATATGTGTATATTTACGAGAGTTGTGTGATTGGTAATCAGTTAAGGAATGTAACATGAAATTAAGATTTTTTTTTATAATATTCATCGAAAAGCAGATATAACCGGCGTTGTACGGACGTTTCGGCTGCACGTTTAATTAGAGTAGTTTTTTGACAGCATTTAGCAACCAAAACATGTTGGTACTAGTATGAAAACATACTAAAAAAAAACAAAAAGCAAAATATTTTTTATGTATGAATGGATTTGCATTTAAATCAATACAGCATTCTATAATGATCAATTTTTTGTTTTTTCCAAAGAAAGTTCATAGTTTTTCATAAATAGTTTGTAAAAAGGAATATATATGTACGAGGAGTAACGAGGAGGACTGACTTTGTGTTACAACACATTTAAATTCTTCAGTAATCGATTATTATTAGTTATGTTGCCGCCCTCTAATATTGTCCAAACAAATACAAACACAGACGTAGCCTGTGGCAGCTGTTAAAAAAAACTTGTTAAAAAAAAAACAAAAAAAAAAAGAACTGACCCAGTCGTTTCATATAAAAAGCGCTCCTTTTCATTGTATCTACATATACACAAACATAGATAGTATTCTATTTGTGTGTGTATTTATGTTTGTGTGCATTTATCTGAACTGGCTAGCTGCAATTTCGGCTTTTCATTGAGGCGGCAAAACTTGTAAGCGCAACTCGCCATTTTTCCTAAAATTTTTTATTTTTAGTATAAATTCTTTTTTTTTTTTTTTTTTTTACTGAACTCAGCTGCACAGAATACGGAATCGAGTGTATAAAATGAAAACTCAAAATAAAAAATACTATTCCCATGTGTTGATTTTTGTCAGGCGAAACATTTTTTTGTTCGCTGCTTTTGTTTTAAGTATTTTTAAGTTTTATAGGAAAAAACATTTTCAACAATGCTCTGAATAGGCATTTTTATTCATTTTTTTATAAATAAAAAAACCGTGTTTTGTGTTAAATATTTTATAATATTTATGTTCAACTATAAAAATCATAAATTCTGTGTATTGTAAATTTTTTTATGTTTTACATATATAAAAAATCAAACAAATTATTTAACCAAAGCACACACACATTACAATTAAAATTTTTAACACGGAAGCGCACTCCTTTTGCTTTGTTAAATTAACACTTAATTTGTCTATGTGCCTTAATTCTAGTTAAATTTAGATTGTAAAAAGATTTACAGTTTAGACACGTAATTGTGTATACATCAACACCTGCGTTTAAGTAGTACAAACACAAAAAGGATTACCTATTTCAAGTAAAAAAAAAAAAAAAAAAATCGGAAAATACCATTATTAATAGAGCTAGTTAGCCTCGATTTTCAAGCTGTTTGGTTAAGTTTTTTTTTTTTTTTTTTTTTGGTAAACATGTGCTAGCGACAGGCTGCGTTTACTATTATCTACAGACTGACATACTTGTACAATAAGAATTTAACTTAAGGCAAACGTAACGAACGCACAGCTGAACGCGCCTGAAAGCATGCTATGAAATTTTACATACACACACACACACACACTATATTTTCTATACGCTTTACTCTTTTGCAAAAAAGCCTGAAGGTGATTGAGTGCGCCTTGCTGGGCAATGTCAGCAGCAGCAATAACAACTGCCAACAATGTCAGCGATAAATGGCCGCATGTGTGTGTTTGTGTGTGTGTGTATATATCGACTGGGAACTACCAAATCTAAATCTAAAGCCAACAACAGACACACATGGCATATATTCTTGTTTTTTTTTCTTTTTTTTTTTTTTGTTGTTTTTCTACTGCGTTGGCCTAACAGGCTTTTGTTTTGTTTGCCTGCGTTTTTACTATGCTCAACCACCTTCAACAATTGTACTCAAACCACGCGCATCCTTTTTTCTGTTTTTTCTTTTTTTTTTTTTTTGAGTCCTGTGCTGCTGTTGCTGCCCTTAAACCAAACATACGCAATTTCCATTTCGTTTTCTATGTTCTTAAAAAAATTTGAAATTCCTCCCCCCGCACCCATAGAAAGTACTTTTTTTGTTTTCTATTGTTGTTGCTATCTCTTTTAACTCATATTCGTCTGTCCGTCTGGTATTGCTGTTGTCTGTTCTAATTTATAACGCAACATGTTCGTTTACTCGCCTTGGGACTTCTTTAATGCATTCCTTGCTTCGAGTTTTTGAACTCGAAAACGAGTTGAGGGCAAATTTGTACAAGTCCCATTTGGTGTATAAAGGACATAACAAAGCAAAAGCGTTTATGTGTTTGTATTAGAAAAAGAGAGAAGGTGGAGGCGAGTAATGGAGTTAGTATTATGCACTTGTAGTATAGATAAATGAAGCATTTGTTGTTGTTTGTATCTTTGTATGTAAGTAAGTGCTGCACTAACCTATTGTACTTTTACACAATTGTCAACAGCAACGTAGACTTCTAATATGTACAACAACAACAACAACAACAATAATAGTTAAGGCAATCACAATAACAACAACAACAACAATGAATACCGCTTGAAAATTGGAAAACAATCGCCTTTGACTGGCATTTAAATTCGAAATTTGCGAACTGAACTGAACTGAACTGAACCGATTCCGAACAAAACAAAACGAAATACAATACACACAATTGGAATTCGTTGCATACTCTATGGCGTTCACATTGTATTTGTGTATAAGCGAGATAGTATAATTGTATAAGAGTGTTGCAAGAGAAAATAGCATGCGTGTTTAAATTAAGTTAATAGTAAAAGCATTTGTTAGCAATGTTTTAAGTGTAAACGAGATAGATGCAGAGCATGAGTTTAGGCGTTTAAAATAAAAAAAAAAAAAAAAATTGTTAGACTCGTTTTTATGCTGATTGCTTTATAAGGATGTTCATTGCTGCAACATACGTACGTATTTCGATTTGTAATATTCATTGTCAATGTTCTTGTTGTCTATATACGCTTTTGTTTGTAAAATGGGCATAGAACTTTTGTAAGCAACGCTGTAATACGCTACACAAAAAAAAAACCCTTGAATTTTTATTAACAAATTTTATTGTTTAAAGAATCTCATAGTTTTATATACTTGACACTTAAGGAGTCCATCTTTTTTCTTAGAAAATCGTTTTGGAGTTGCCACATATTTTTGAATTCATTTCAATTAAATAGCTACAAATTCATGTTTAAAGCGTATAAAAGCTTCGTTGAAGCAGTGAATAAGTATCTCTATTTTTATTTAAGTAAAATGACATTTATTTCTTTACTCATTTCATTTCCTCTATTTTCTCTTTTTTTATTTGAAGAAATGTTCATTTTGTTTTTTGCCAAAAATTTAAATCAAATCATTGACATTTGCCTGCACCGTACGCAACTGAGTTGAATACAAATGTCAAAGCAAATAATTTCGATTAAACGAGTAATGCTTATGCAAATAGTAAATGAAGACATTTTGACGACGAAAAGAGACTACAAAAATTAGAATTGCGTAATGCTTTAAATTCGTTTCAAAAATAAAAAAAAACAAACTTTAAACCAAAATCATAAGCAAAAAATACTTACTTTAAAAAGCATGCAAAGCACAAATTCAGCAGAAAATATTCAACATAGATGCCAGGAAATGCTGCTAAGGAAGTAGCAAAGCATGAATGAATAAAAAAATAGTAAAAGAAAAAGAGCGAGAAAAAGACAGAGTTATAATGAAAGAAAACTAAGAAGAAGAAAGTAGAAGAACCCTTTTTTAATAGTTACTGAATCTCATTAGAATTTAGATGAGCCTTAATGAGTCATTGTTTGACACGTTTAGTTGTTGTTGTTGTTTTTGTTTTTGTTGTTTTGTAAGCAATGTAGCAACGTGAAAAACAACAACAACACATATACACCAGACATTTTGTCAATATAAACTTAAGTTTTGCATAGCTGAAAAATGAAAAAGGTATACATAGTAGTTTCCTGTAATATCCTGCTGCGCGTTTGCTGTTATAAAACGCACTACATAAAATCCCAGAAGACTACAAGAAGAAGAAGTAGTAGGAAAAGAAAGAACCACAACAACTCGTACTTTCCTTAAATTTTGAAGTTGACATTCAAGCAAAACAACAATGAATGAAATTTTCATTTGAAGCAGCACAGACAGACAGACATTTGCAGGTTTTATATCAGCCACAATCGCACAAAGTCCCACAAGGGTAGAAGACGACGTCAACGACGATGGCAAAAGGCTGCAGTAGCACATTGAACTGCTTCATTTAAAGTGTGTCGCAGTAGCAAAAAAAAAAAAAAAAAAAAAAAACAGTCTCAAAAAGCTGAAAGCATTAAGTTAGCAACTTAAATACCACGCAATACTAGCGGAAGTGGCTGCAAATGGCATTGGCTGGTGTTGTTACTTTAGCAGGTGCAAGCTAAAGAGTTGTTGCGGGTTAGATTGTCGAAAGATACGCTAGTACGCTTGAACGGATTGTGGGGTAATCAGCATTAAAAATCAACATTATCATTAAAGCAAGAGCACAAAAAAAACAACCATGGAAAAAAAAAACGAGGCATAATGCAAGGATAACAGCAACAACAAGAACAATCGTTTTAATGGCACTGTTTCATAGCTACGGCCTCGTATCATCGCGTTTTCATTTGTCTCTGCAGTTGACTTTAGGCTAAAGTTGAAACTTATAAAATAAATAAACGAAATGCTGTAGTTTTCATTAGCAGCAGTTAGACGCTTGGCTTGACTTTTAGGACTAAAACACGAGTACTGGGCTTGCCTTGGCTGTGCATGTAGCGAAATGAGTCTGGGGAATAGCAGACTGCTTAAATACAGCAAATGACTTGATTGGCAAGGTGCATAGCATACAGAAGAGAGAGAGAGAGCGAAAGAGTGTTGTGTGTGTAAATTATTTTCTTTTAACTTTTTTTTTTTTTTTTTTTTGCTAATGCATTTTGACGCGTCTAATGTCTAACGACAAGGACAATATATCCTGCAATGCGCGCTTGGCAATGTAATTAACTTGAAATTAAAGTTAAAAGTTTATTTAACTTTAAGTTAAGTTAAGTTTTTGCGCAGTCCAGGCTAATTAGATTTCTGGCATTTAGCTGGCGCTGCTAACTTTTTGCGCTAGTATCCTTCTAAACCTGCTTCTTCTTCTTCATCTTCGTCTCTCAAATGAATGAAATTAAAAGCACATTAAAGCATAATGCCGCTGATTTGTGCGCAAGCAAATTCAATTTAAATAAATTAAACATCTTTTTTCCGCACTTTAAACAAATTCAAAGCTAAAAGAAATTTTTATTACCTAACGCTGCGAGTATTCAATCAAGCATGCAATATTTCATGCAATCAGTAAATGTTCTTTCAACTGTCTTATATGTTAACTCGTATTATATATATGTGGATCCCATATATAAATTTATGAATGACCGCAAATAAATTGAAAGGATAAGTGATGGGCTCAAGGGTGTACTGTACACAGTGACGTATCGAACTAATACGAGCATGAATAAAAAAGCAAATAAATAAAATATTCCTTACATGCGTCCGTCGACAAACTGTATGAATGAGCAGCCAAACTTAAACTGTCTGCTTTGTATGTCTGTCTGTCTGTCTGCTTATGAACACCCAAGGAGCTAAGCGCTTCAATCAATACTGTTAAAAGGACCAAACAGCTTAACAGTGAGGTTTTCAGTCAGTCAGACAAGCAAGCAGGCAGGCAGTCGGCACTGATCAAAGTCAGAAGTCAGCCGCATACAAATTTCCATACAAATATCCTTTTCCAGTTGAGTTGTCCTTTTTTTTTTTTTTTCTTTTTCTTTTTGGTACTGTTTCTTTTTCATGCAGCAGCAGCGGCAGTCTTTTCAGTTTTTATTGCGGATAAGCAACTGGATTATTAACATTTCAATATAATTTGCGCCCAATGCTGATTTTCTGTCTGCTTTTTTGTACAAATTCATATTTAGGCACAGCACGCATTTACCGCCTGACTGTCTGCTATCCTTATGTGTGTATTTGTGGAATGGTCCTTTTCCATTTTTTTTGCTGACTACTGCCAAAAATTATCGCATGAATTGGCTTTAACAAACTAAAGTGTGGCTGGTTTTGTTTTCTCGTTTTTTTCATGTTTCATGTCCGTTTGGCAGTTGTCCTTCTTTGTAACTTGTTTTAGTTATCCTTGTTTCTGTGTTGGGCGTTTTACTACACTGCGGGCGTTGATCCTTTTTTTTTTGGTATTTGCTTACATATTCATCAATTTTACGTATGTTTCGTTGTTGTTGTTGTCTATTTGCGATTTGTGTAATGTTAGCTTTTCTTGAACAAAAACTACTTTTTCTTTTGTTACTTTTATTCTTTTTATTTGATTGTTAAAGCTTATATTTACGTTTGTGGTTGTCCAATTTAAGTGTTTGCATGTGTGCCACAGACAGTTTATAGCTGCTGTTTTTTGTTACATACTGATAATATTCTTCTCAGTAAGGGGCGCGTTCAATTGAGTCAATACGAAAAAAAATTGACTGGTTTTCAATGTTTTCCGATAATCAGCACAGCAGCGTGAGGAGTGAGAAAGCAGAAATGAGCATAGTTAAATTTTTGCTATAAATATATACTATAAATCATCTTAAGTTGGTCAATGACACAGCTACAACTTAATATTTATGATAGAACTTAAATGTTTTTGCTTTTTTATGTTTATCATAAAATTTTATACATACAAAAACAGGTACAGGAGAACATTTATAGCTTGAGTACAGGCTCATCATTATAGATACTTAAGTTTATTATAAAGCACTTTCGTATTTCATTGCGCATCCATAAAACCGTTTATATATGTGATAGCATTATTCGATTACAACAATTAAGAACGCTCTTTGATAAGAAAGTCTTAAAACTAAACTGAATAATAAATATCATGTTTCCACTGCGGCTACGGAATGCGTTCGCGTTTGATAAACGATTTACGCTTGCTTGAATAATCGAAAGGCTTAGAGAAATCGGTTATCGAAAGCAATTTGAAATGCACATACATGCTGAGGTTCCATAACTCGATTATCTTTATCGATTTGATCATTTGAACAATCGTATATCGACTTGTAAACATGACAACGCAACCTTAATGAAACTGGTTATAAGCTGAGTAAGTAGAGGAATGCTACATTTTGTTTATGGTTGCATTGACGTTTTCGTTAAGTTATGAAAGAGACTAAATTATCGAAAATAATGCCTATTAAAATGATAAATATTTAAAGAGAAAAAATTATAAGCAATTATGTATGTATGTTTTGAAAGTGGCCTGCTTTTGATAATACGGCTTCTTTCATCGGCTCGATTATTTTAGCAATCGTAAATCGGTTGCTAAGCATTAACGAGAATACAACTTTATTGAAAATATAGTTTGGAACTGTTGTACAGATCCATTTGTAGTCGTTAAGTTAAATTAATCGAAATTAATCGAAAAAAAAAACAAATGAAACAATTAGAAGAAGTTTATTTTTGTTTTTTATATCGTGTACTAAAGTGGTAAAAGGATATATATTGGCTATAACCAAGTTTATGTATATTTTGATCAGCATTGGAAGGGGAGTCGAACTTGATATGTCCGTCTGTCCGTCCTTCATGTTGATTATCTCGAGACGAAAGATATGGCTCCCATATTTAAAGCTTAGACTCTCCTAAACCATCAAAGGTGTACTTACAAACGGCTTTTCTCTAGCCCCATTTTAAGGTCAACCCTCCATACTAATCAATCCCAAATTAAAATTGAGGGTTTTTTCCATAATAACTTCATTGTTTCCTATTCTAGAAAGTCTAAATATATATAAATATCCCAATACGGGTAGGGCCAAAGGCATTTTGGTATAGCCCCCATACAAATACCCATTTTATAAATTTAATGATTTTTGTATGAACCTAACATCGAGGAACCATTGATCGTACTCTCTCTCGCGAAATAATATTTTCAAAGTGTTTGAGCTTTGGTTTTACCTTGTTTTATTATTTTTTTTTGAAAATTCTTACTTTAATTTTCCAAAGCTTTCGGTTTGCATGTACATGACTTTGCACTTTGCATCTAACTACTTTGCTTTTGTGTGTGTGTGTTTATTTTGTTTATAAATTGTAAAGAGTAAAACGCTCAAAGCAGGCTTTAATAGAAAGACAAAAACGCAAGTTTTTAAATAGAGAATATTTATGAATAATTTAATGCCAGCAGGAAATAGCAGAACAGAACCGAACAGAGTAGCAGCTGAGAAGTAGTACTGCAAAAGAGCTTAATTAACTCATTACGTTTTGACGCAAAGACACAAATACTTTTACAATTTACAGGATTATTCTACAGATATGTATGTGTGTATGTATGTAAGTATTTATTGCCATTACTTACATATATCGTTGGCCACCTGCAATGCTTTAACACAAATTGCCAACGGCCAATCAAATGCTGATACAGAGCGCGTTGCAAGAGGCAACAATGTCAGATTGGCATGCAGACAGACAGACAGACGGACGGACGTAGGAACGAACGGACATATAGTAAATCAAAGCGACATATAAAAGGATGTAGCACAGCGCACATTCACTATATCCTTTGGCATTTACTTATTGCTGCGTATATGCTTTTTTTTTTTTTTTTTTTTTTTTTCTTTTTCACATTCATTTACCTTCTTTCAACTTTTGTGCTACTTTTACACTTTTTACCTTTACTTTGTATTCGGCCCATTTTGACTTTTTGCATTGCGTATTTGGCTTCAATTAGTGGCAATGTTTCTCTTCTTGCATTGCTTACATACTTTTGTGTTGCGCCTACTTTATGTTTCTTTATCCTTTTATATATTGACGTTGTCGTTGTAGTCGTTCTTGTTGTTGTTGTTAACCATATGAATCGTTTGTGGCATGCGGATGTGGCAAGTAAGTAAGTCTGCATCATTCAACATTATTCATGAATATTATATATGCATTTTCCACGCTTCATGGCACACACACAGAGAGAAGCAAACAGCACAGCACAGCACACGAGGCAAAAGGATATGCACGGCAGCAATTGTATAGATGAGTGACGCTTGTC